>CM033403.1:29116247-29555587 GCA_019426215.1 Buddleja alternifolia
CAAGTTCAAACATAAAATAATATCATTTATTTTAGTTTGTTGATAAGTTCCCCCCATTGTCGAATCATGCATGTTCTTCATGCCAGACATGTATTTATATTATAAATTTACAAGTAATCTGTGAATAATATAAAATTAACAAGACATCATATGAGAGACTTAAGTACTATATTCTAAAATTGATCTTTGGCACAACTCCGATTTTTTTGGCACTTTCTCTCAGTTCACCTATTATTCCATACCTAAAAGGAAAGGCACATGAAAAATTGAAAAAGATAATCGTAGGTACTTTACAAAGAACAAAATAAGTAAGGTCATTCTAGTGTCATATAATTATGAACTTTCCAAACACTTCGTTCTATTTAATTTGTTATGATCTTCTCTTACTTTTAACTTTATCACGTCTTGTGTCCATGAAAACTAATGCCTCATAGGTTCGTTATAACCAATGAAATACAACTAAATTTAGAAACCAGCCTTTAACATTTAAAAAGTTGATAGTATTTAGCATAAATATAAAATAGGGTTAAATTCATTTTACCCCCATGTACTATATATAGGGAATGCACCAATCCCCCACCCCCTCCGGGTACTACCAAAACCTTCAAATATCCTCAAACACTCCCCTAAATATATTAATAGACAAAATACCCTTGATCTACATTAACATATTTATATTATAAATTTACAGTTAATCTGTGAATAATATAAAATTAACAAGACATCACATCATATATATAAAAGAGTTAAGTGCTATATTCTAAAATTGGTCTTTGCGGCAACTCCGAGTTTTTGGCATTTTCTCTCAGATCACCTATTATTCCATACCTAAAAGGAAAAGCACATGAAAAATTGAAAAAGATAATCGTAGGTACTTTACAAAGAACAAAATAAGTAAGGTAATTAGGCACTGATAGCCCAGCCAGTGCAGAGGTGAAGCAATCGGTGATTACAAATGGATATGTGCTCCATCCTGCTGATCTGGAAAGTTTGAGGAAACCTATCAGTAGAACTGAGGTGAAAGATGTTGTTTTCTCTATCCCAGAGGAAAAGAGCCCAGGGCCTGACGGCTTCACATCCTGTTTGTACAGAAGAGCTTGGCATATAATTGGAAATGATTTGACAGATGCAGTCCTTGACTGTTTTGTAAAGAGAAAGATGCTAAGAGAGATTAACCATACACTACTACATCTGATTCCGAAATGTCAAGTACCTGCTGTAGTAAGTGATTTTAGGCCTATAGCCTGTTGCACTATTATATATAAGATTATTTCTAAAATCATTTGTAACAGGCTAAAGGAAGTGCTTCCTGGTTTAGTAGGCTCGGCTCGGGGCCATTCATTAAGGGGAGATCTATAGGGGAGAATGTTCTTCTATGTCACGAGTTGGTTAGAGGGTACAATAGGAAGGGAATTTCTCCTAGGGGGGGTGCTCAAAGTGGATATTAAAAAAGCATATGCTACTGTATGTTGGAGGTTTCTGGAAAGGATTCTGATAGGATATGGTTTTCCCCTGGAGTTTGTGGAAATGATCATGTTATGTGTTACTACCACAAGCTACTCAATTATGGTGAATGGAACAATGTTTGGTTTTTTTAAAAGGCAAAGAAGGCTCCGGCAGGGGGACCCTATGTCACCCTACCTTTTTGTGTTGGTCATAGACTACTTGACTAGAAGTATGAAAACCTTCCACAAGGATAAAGATTTTAAATTTCATCCAAAGTGTAAGAAGATTGGGCTAATCAACTTGTGCTTTGCTGATGACATGATGCTGTTTAGCAAAGGAGATAGGGTATCGATTGGGAAGCTTCAGACTGTTTTAAATGAATTTTCAGAAGTTTCAGGGTTGCAAGCTAACTTAAATAAGAGTCAGATTATTTTTTGGGGTGTAACAAGGGAGGAGAAGGAATACATTTTGAATCGTACTGGATATGTGGAGGGTAAAATGCCAATGAGGTATTTAGGGGTTCCCCTAACATCCACTAGATTGACTGTTTCAAATTGTAAACCCCTGATTGAGCGGATCTTGGCTAAGATCACTGCATGGACAGCAAGGTTCCTATCTTTTACAGGGAGAGCGTTGCTTATCAAAGTGGTAATATTCGACATTCAGATGTATTGGAGCCAAAAATTTCCAATGCCCGTGACAGTTATACATGAGATTGATGGTTTATGTAGAGCTTTCTTATGGAGTGGAAAAACGAGTGGAAGATTTCAAGCTTTGATTAAATGGGACGATGTCTGTCTTCCAAAAAATGAAGGAGGTCTCGGGATTATAAGAATTAGGGAATGGAACATAGCAGCAATTTTTAAACAGATTCATGAAGTCTGATACGCTTTGGATCAGATGGATACACGCATACTATATCAAGCAGGGAGACATTTGGACAATTCAGCCCAAAAGTACGGCGTCATGGTTTTGGAAAAAATTGTTAATGGTAAGGAGCACTTTTATGGATGCAATTAACGCGGTGCAAAACCAATGGCAAGGGGGGAGATTTACTATTCGGAGAGCCTATGCACATGCCACGGAACATGTTGAGGAGGTGAGCTGGAGAAAATTAGTTTGGGGTAAGGGGCCTGTACCTCGGCACAAGATCATCTTATGGTTTGCTGCTATGAATAAATTAAAAACCAGGGACAGAATAGAGAAATAGAAAGAGTTGGATGATGTCAATTGTCTTTTGTGTGGTAAGGAAAGGGAGACTAGGAATCATCTTCTATTCCAATGCAACTACACCAGAGACGTTCTTCACCAAAGCTGGAGGCGGATGGGGATGCAATGTCAGCAACACAAATGGGATGAGGTAGTAAGATAGGTGGACAGAATTAGTAGAGGTAAGACAGAATTTAGTAATCGAAAGAGAGCTCTTTTTGCAGCTATAGCATATTTTGCTTGGCTAGAGAGAAACAGTAGACTCTTTGAGAAAGGAAATAGGAACACTCAGGACCTAGTTGGTAAAATATGGCAAGTTGTAAATATTAGATAAAGCAGGAGGTGAGCCCAGGTATGCCTGGAGTATTTGTAGACATATTGAGGTTTAATACATGCTTACATTGTTTCAAAAAAAAATAAGTAAGGTAATTATAGTGTCATATAATTATGAACTTTCCAAACACTTCGTTCTATTTAACATGTTTTGATCTTCTCTTACTTTTAACTTTATCACATCTTGTGTCCATGAAAACTAATGCCTCATAGGTGGTTCATTATAACTAATGAAATACAACTAAATTTAGAAACCAACCTTTAACATTTAAAAAGTTGATAGTATTTAGCATAAATATAAAATAGGGTAGATTCATTTTACCCCCTTGTACTACTATATATAGGGAATGTACCAACCTCCACCCACCCCCCCACCCGTCTGTTATGCCCAAAACCTTCAAAAATCGAAAAAAAATTCAAACACTCCCCTAAATATATTAATAGAAAAAATAACCTTGATCTATATTGACAAATTCACTTTCCACCTATCTATTAAAATTTATATAGTTCTTCCTCTATAATTAAATTTGACCCTGAATTTTACCTGACAGTAATTTCATCAAATAAATATCCCTTGAAATAATCATACAATTAAATAAATAAATAAATTTGATTGGAATAATATAAACAGAAGAAACAATAAATTTTAAATTATTTCGTATAAAATTATATACCTACTATATTATTAATTTTTTCTTTAGAAAGAATTTCATAGATTTATTCTTTTTTCCCCTTAATTGACTTAATTGTATTAATAGATATGTCTCTTATTATTTTATGCATTGTAATCTTGGTTTCTCTTACATAAAAATATATAACGAAGTATTAAAAGTATTTATTTATTTTGTATTGAACTACATACATGTCTTATTTACATTGTAGCATCAATTATACCATCAAAAGAAAAAGAAAGCGCTGAAAGAAGCTTGAATTAAAAAAAATTATGCTCATAAATAAGTACTATATGTTAGACAATAAAAATATCTTATAAATAGGTTTATCGCTTAATATTAATAAGTAATATAATGCTTAAAAAATAAATTATTAATTTTACTTTAAAAAAAATATATCCTAACAATGAATAACATGAATTATCAATAGTTTCTTAAAATAAAAATTAAAGTCCTAGTAGAAGTCTAAAAGTAACCGAAAAATGTATTATTAGTGATTATAAAAATTTATATGAGATTAGTTTAAGTTTAGTACTTCTTATTTATAATACTACAATCATATTTTACTATTTATTTCGTTGAGCATTAACTTATTAAATGAATTTAACGTTAAATCAATTTTGAGGTCAAATTATATATAAATTTAATAGAGGATTGAGCTAAGTACTATAAATTGTCATTGATGGGTGGAAAGTAAATTTAGAATTTTGCACAAGTTAAGGTCATTTTTGTCCACCAATAAATTCAAGGGGTGTTTGATGAGTTTTTGGGCAAATAAAGAGGGTGTTTGAAGTTTCTGTTGGAAAGGGTGGTATTTGATGCATTCCCTATAGTAGGGTTGTACATAAACCCGCATGAACCGCCTGACCCACCAAAACCGAACCAACTTGCCCGAGACCTGACAGTTTTAAGTTTTTTATTTTTACCAACAGTTTGATTTTTTTGCAACCCACTTAGCTTGGGTGGGGTAGAGGGATTGCAACATAATATCTGCTTTGTACCCGACCTACCCGCCATATATAAATATAGCTAATTAAAATCCCTTCTGATTTTTATGATTATACGATTTCTTTTCTCTAGTACTCTAGCATCATACAAAGTGGAAAACTGTTTGGTTTTGTTTAGGGGTTTTTTTTGGTGAAAATGTTTATTGAAAGTTGTGTATTTTGATAAAAATGTATTTGATTTTGTGTTTGATTTTATTTTCAGAAGAGACAAAAGTCACTGTAGCAGTCAAATCATGTAAGTTTTTGTCTGAAAAATTGTGTTTATAATTAGTTAATGATTGAAATATTTAATATAAATTTTAAATGATTATATTATAGTTGATGTAATTAGTAGACACCCTAAAGTAGAGACAAGTAGGGAGACAATAGCTGATAATTTTTTTGACCAAAAAAATCTTTTTAGTCAAAAAAACATGAAGCAAACAAGTTTTGGCCAAAGTTGATTTGAAAACAAAACCAAACACAGCCTCAATTTTTTAGACACTCCATCGACCTTTCCTATCCCACATTTTATCTATCATGGCTTTTGATTATCACAATGACTTGACCAGTTTAATCATTATCTATTTAAATTTTTTTTTGTTATGATCATGTATCTATTCTAATGTCATCTCTCAATTTCTAATTTCCATCACTTTGTCCACTCCTCTGCAAGAAACTAAAACCTTTTTTTTTTCCCAAACACATAGTCACACATATGGAGAGGCGAGGAAAGCAGAACCAAAAACTTTTGGTGTTGGGTTATTCATGAGAACATAGGATCAAATTCTAATTTTAGTTCAATGATAAAGGATAAGTTTTGTTCAATGATATAGTCATTATATTTATGAGTTCTAGAATATTAAAATGGTAAAGCTCCACTTGTGCATACAGATTTGTATATTTTGCCAACCCGGTGCAGTTGGAAATTTTGCGAACCCACTTGTATCTGATCGGGTAAATTTTTTACCATAAAATCGATCAAACCTAACCACGTACACCCTACCCTATAGTACAAGGGGACAAAATGAATTTAACCAGGTAAAATAATTGCTAGAAGTTTTTGGAGACTGCAAAAAATTTTAAAATGAGCAATTATTCATGCATGAATCTCCTCTTTGCTTGTGAGTCCAATTAATTTTCAGACATTTTCTCTTATCCATTATTCATCTTCATAATCGAGTTATTGAAGTAGTGAATTAAAATGATTAAAAATAATATTTCGTAAAACGATATTCATGTTTTAGGTTTGAATTTAAGTTCAATTCTTCTTTGAACTCAAGAAATGATACATAGTCAAAAAGGCAAATTAAAAACTACAATGTCTATAATGGAATCTAAATTTAAATGTTATGACGACGACGACAACAACAACAATGATAATAATAATAAAAAATAATAATAATACATAGAATAACATATCCACATAGTGTTATTCACATAGTTGTACGAAATTAAAAGGTGATTTTTTATAATATATACGTTTTCACGCTTATGGTCTTTTTACAAATTTACTTGTTGACAGGCGCGCGGCAGATAGAAAAGAGATAACCAAGAGATGTGTAATGTTAAATTTTGTATATTTATTTATTAAATATTAATTATTTTTGAAATCATTGTATTGCTCTTGATCGATAAAGAAATAATTAAATTTATGTTAGATCTTTTTTATTGAACATAACATTTCAATCTTTATTTTTAACTTTTCAACTGATTAACTATAATATTCTATTACTTGAGAAGATTGAGTATAAGTGTATAGTACTATAGTCTACTGCAACCTCCAATAGATAGTGATAAATTATGGAAAGTGTTCGTCTAGACTCTAGACTGACTATATGGTAACTTTTTAATGATTATTCATTTTACTTTGACCTTTTAATCATTTATCTTTTCAAGTGATTAACTTAATGTACATCCTGTTTTAGTTAAATATCTGCTAACTCTTTCAAAAAATTTAATTCAAATATGAACTTTTTGTTATGATATATGTGCATAAGTATTTATATCCGGCAAGAAAATTGAGTATTGACAATGAAAATATATGTCATGGTTTAAAACTGTAGTCTATAGCGGTCTAAGTTCATGGCTAACTTGGCTGTAGTAGATGTTTCATATAGCCACACTAAAGTTAGCCGTGGTGAAAAAGAATGCTAGTTATTTTAAGCTCTAACTAGCCATGGTGGAAGAAATGTTAACCTAATATTTTTTTACAATGGCTAAAAGTCATGGTCTTTACAATGAACAAAACATTGACTATGGCTATAAGCCATGATAAATGTTTTGGCCATGCTTGCAAATACCACGGCCAAAGCTGTGGTCAATTCGTTATAACCATGGCAAAGGGACTTTTCACCATGGCATATTGAGGCAATAATAAATTTTTTTTTAGTGATCGTAGCATAATTTTATATTATCACATTATCGATTCTTTGAAAATACTACAAAACTGGCATTTTATTGATTGTTATTACGTTCTCATTATGGAATATGTATATTTAAATTATTAATTGTATAATTTTCACAAAAAGTTATATCAATATAAGTAATTTTATAGATAGTCTATGTAGCTTAGATTGTTTTTCCCTCTCTAACAATTTCATCAATAAATATCGTATCTTATGAACGAAAACTTTTAATAACTAATTAAACTAATAGTGATTTTTGTAATCTCGTAATTTCAATTTATTCATCAAAATCAATGTTTTTAATGTATTTATTATGAATATCTATGCTCAACGTCATAATTCTTTTTTAATTGAAGGATATATATGTACTGTTCCACCGGCAACGAGAGTGTACCTTACTAATAAAAAATGGATTAACTCATGTGAGATTAATTTCAAGTAGTAGTGTGTTTAATTTACACCTTTGAACTTTTATTGCGTGCTAATTTCATCATGCTATGTTAGACCTAATTATTTAATTGGTTAGGCATGGCATAGAATTTCACATACTATTGAATAATCCTCATGTATCCACATATATTTTAGAGATGGATTTATTATAATTAATGCGTAGTTCACACTGTTAGAATTATAATAGTGTTTATATTAGAATAGGTTTGTTATTCTTTATTTTCTTATTTATTATTTCCTTGTTCAATAATTACTCTATATATATGTTTCTATCATCAATAATACAAGTGTGAAGAATTATATTATAACATGGTATCAACCAAAATCTAGTATCCTAGGCCTCTCAACCGCCGCCCTCTACACCGCCGCCGCCGGTGACACCGCCGCCGCCGCCTTCTTTCTTCTTCCCTTTCAAGTCGTTGCTCTCCACAACGCAAAATATTTCGGTCAAATAGCCTCCTACAGCACAAATTTCGCCCTCCTCTTGCGATTTTTTGTGCCTCACTTTTCGAAGTTTTCAACTCAATTGCAGAATCGTAATTTTCTCTATCCCCAATCTACGGTACAATTTTTGTGATTATCTTTACCTATATTCTTGATTTTTATTTAGTTACGTGTTTCGATTCTCGCTTTTCCTCATGTCTGACCCCGAATCCTCCTCGGCTACCGAAACTGACACCCCCAAAATCGTCCCTCTTCATCCCTCTCTTGCCGCCGGCAACGTCCAAACTTCTTTTGGCTTTAAATTATCGGATGTTGATTCCAATTATAAATTTTGGCGAGGCATGTTTATGGATTTATGTCGAAGTTATTCTGTTTTTCCTCATCTTACTGGTCAATCTAAACCTCTTAATGAACATGATGAGTCGTGGTTCTATATTGATTCCACTATAAAAAGATGGTTTTATTCCACTGTGGATCTCAAACTTCTCAAAAATCTTGATTTAGAATATGTCACTTCCCATGACATATGGTTTGCCATCGAAGAAAATTTTCGTAATAACAAACCATCTCGTTCTCTTCAAATTAATGCTCGTTTTCGCAATCTTCAAAAAGGAACACTTTCAATAAATCAATACTGTTAAGAGATGAAATTTTTAGCGGATAATCTCTCTAACCTTGATAGTCCAATCTCTGACTAAGATTTTATTCTCCAACTTTTACCTTCCCGAATCCTATCTCCCCTTAGTTACAGTCATCACCACCAAAACGCCACTTCCGCCTTTTCCCGAAATTCGTAACTTACTTATTCTCCACGAGTCTTGTGAATCCCGTTACCACAACAATGAATCCGCCACTGCCCTTCTCTCTCAAACCCCTTACCCCAATGCGAATCGAAACATGTCTCGAAATAATTATCGAGGTCGTGGTAGAGGTACCGGCCGAGGTCAAGGTCGTGGTCATGGGTCCTTCTACGGTCCCCACTTGGGTTCACAATTTAACTCTTATAAACCCCTTAATTCGTTTCAGCAGGCAAACCCCATGCAATTCGGCCCTCAACATGCAATTAGGCCCACCTTTCCTGTTTCTTCACATCAATAGTCCACGTGGGCCTTCCACCAGCAACAACCCACTAACATTACTTCCTCAGCTTTGGCGTATTGGGCTTCCCCCACTCAGCTCAACAACTCACTTTGGCCACCCCATTCGGTCCAACATGCGCCCCCTTCTCCAGCGCCCAGCAACATGCCTGGGCTTCTTGGGCCCCCACCCAGCCAGGCCCATTCCACCACTTACACGTCCAGCAGCCTCCCTCCAACTCAGCCCACGGACCTTTTCTCCATTTTTCAGACGATGTCCCCCTCAGCAAACCTGATGATCAATGGTATTTGGACACCGGAGCAACCTCTCACATGACTCCTCACCAAGGTACATTTTTAAATATCGTACCAAATAATATTTCTTCTTCTCTTATTGTTGGTAATGGTGCTGTGCTCCCTATTTCTTCAGTTGGTAATTCCTCTCTTCCTTCCAATTCTCGTTCTTTACACTTAAATAATGTTCTTGTTTCTCCTTCTCTCGTTAAAAATCTCATCTCTATTCGTCAGCTTACTCGTAATAATTTATGTTCCGTTGAATTTGACCCTTCTGGTTTTTCTATAAAGGATCTTAGGACGGGTGATCTTCTTCTCCGGAGCAATAGCAGTGGCGACCTCTACCCTTTTCGTGCCTCATCTACCGCTCTCGTCTCTACTCACTCTTCCATTGTTTTCTCTCCCCACAACTTGGCATCTTCGTCTCGGCCATCCCGGAGTCTCTGTTTTTTCTTTTCTTAATAGTAGAAATTTTATTCAATGTAATAAGGATTATTCTAAGTCTTTGTGTCATGCTTGTCAATTAGGCAAACATAAAATATTACCCTTTTTTTCATCTTCGTCTGTTAGTTCTCGTTTATTTGATGTTGTTCACTCGGATCTTTGGACCTCACTGATTTTGAGTGTTGGTGGACTTAAATATTTTATTTTATTTTTAGATGTTTTTTCTCTTTTTTTGTGGATTTTTCCTTTAGTAAATAAATCGGATGCATACAAAGTATTTGTCAATTTTTCCTCTTATGTTCAAAATTACTTTCAAACCACCATTAAATCTTTTCAATGTGATCATGGAGGTGAATTTGACAATAAATTATTTCACCAATTTTTTCAAAATCATGGCATTATTTTTCGTTTCTCATGTCCACACACCTCACAACAAAATAGTAAGGCTGAAAGAGCCATTCAAACAGTGAACAATATCATTCGTACTATTCTTTTTCAAGCTTCTCTTCCTCCATCTCTCTAGATAGAAGCCTTTCACATGTCTGTTCATCTTCTAAACATCCTCCCTACCACCACTCTTTCCTACAAAACACCCTTTGAATTATTGTATGGTATTTTTCAGTCTTATGACCACCTACGTGTCTTCAGTTGTTTATGCTATCCTAACCTTTCTACCTCTACTCCTCACAAACTTTCCCCTTGTTCTTCCGCATGCGTCCTTTTGGGTTATCCCTCCAATCACAAAGGTTATCGCTGCCTTGATCTTCATACTAACAAAATCATCCTTTCTCATCACGTTGTATTCGATGAATCTACGTTTCTTTATGCTTCTCTCTCTAGCCCGACCTCTTCACCTTCCTATGAATTTCTTTCTCGAGATGATGACTCACCACCTATTCTTCACACCCTTGGCCCTCCACCCGGCTTTTCTCCCCATCATCACATGCTGCCCCATCATCACATGCTGCCACATCATCACCCACTGCCACATCATCACCCACTGCCATGTCACCACCCGCTTCCACATCATCATCCACTGCCATGTCATCACCGACTGGCACGTCACCATCTTTCTCTTCCACGTTATCTCCTCTTTCGGTTCCTTCTCCTTCTTCTTCTTCAATTCCTCTTCCCACTTACCCTATGACCACTCGCTCCAAATCTGGAATTAAAAAGCCTCGCTCCCTTTTTAATCTCTCAGCCTATTCCCTTTCCCCTCTTCCTCGTTCTTCCACTCAAGCTCTTAAAGATTCCAATTGGCAACGTGCCATAGAGGATGAACTTTCTGCTTTCCACTCCAATGGCACGTGGGATCTCGTTTCGTGTCCTCCTAATGTTAATATTGTCAGTTCTAAATGGGTCTTTTGCCATAAGTTTCGCTCTAATGGTTCTCTTGAACGCTATAAGGCTCGTCTTGTTGCACAAGGTTTTACTCAGCAACCTAGCATTGACTATGAGGATACTTTTAGTCATGTTGTTATACCCGCCACCATTCGCACCGTTCTTAGTATTGCTATCTCCCTCTCCTGGCCTCTCCATCAACTTGATGTCAAAAATGCTTTCCTCCACGGCCATTTCTCTGAAACTGTCCACATGAAACAACCACCGGGTTATACTCATTCTGACTTTCCTAACCATGTCTGTCTTCTTAAGAAAGCTCTATATGGGCTCAAACAAGCCCCTCGCGCGTGGCACCACCACTTTTCCACTTTTTTGTCCTCTTTTGGTTTCATTAGTAGCAAGTCCGATGCTTCTCTCTTCATTTTTGGCAAGGATTCTACTACTGCCTTTCTTCTCCTTTACGTCGATGACATTGTTCTCACTGCTTCCTCCACCTCTCTCTTATCTAAAATCACGTCTCTTCTTTCCTCTGAATTTTCCATGACTGACTTAGGTCCTTTGCATCTTTTCCTAGGTATTTCTGTCTCTCGCTCTTCCTTTGGTCTTTTCCTTTCTCAAGAAAAATTCGCCCTTGAAATTCTTGATCGTGCCAATATGTCCAACTGTAATCCGGTCTCCACTTCCGCCAACACCACTTCTAAACTTTCCTTATCTTCTTTTTCTCCCTTTTCTGATCTTACACTCTATCGTAGTCTCATCGGTGCTCTTCAGTACCTCACCTTCACTCATCCTGATCTCTCTTTTGCTGTTCAGCAACTCTGTCTTTTCATGCATGACTCTTGTGATCATCACATGACTGCTCTCAAGCGCGTTCTTCGTTATGTTAAGGGCACCATCTCTCAGGATCTTTTTATTATCCCCTGTTCATCTGCTCAGCTCACAGTTTATTCTGATGCCGATTGGGCAAGTTGTCCTGACACTCGTCATTCGACTTCCGGATATTGTGTTTTTCTCGAGGATAATCTTGTTTCTTGGTCTTCCAAACGCCAACATGTTGTTTCTTGGTCTTCCAAAC
The DNA here is from genome assembly GCA_019426215.1 of Buddleja alternifolia. Lineage (NCBI taxonomy): Eukaryota > Viridiplantae > Streptophyta > Magnoliopsida > Lamiales > Scrophulariaceae > Buddleja > Buddleja alternifolia. The sequence continues at coordinate 29,128,425 of CM033403.1, forward strand.
GCCAACATGTCGTTTCTCGTTCTAGTGCTGAAGCCGAATATCGCGGTGTTGCAAATGCAGTCGCTGAAGCATCATGGCTACGCAATCTTCTTCTCAAGCTCCATTGTCCTCTTCGTTTTGTCACCGTTATTTTCTGTGATAATATCAGTACCGTTTATCGTTGTTCTAAACCTGTGCAGCACCAAACATGTAGAATTAGATATATATTTTGTACGTGAAAAAGTAGCTTTTGGTGATATTCGTGTGCTTCATGTTCCATCTTCCCACCAGTTTGCAGACATTTTCACTAAGGGATTACCATCTTCTCTATTTGTTGATTTTCGTACCAGTCTCAGTGTTCGTTCCCCTCCCGTTTCGACTGCGAGGAAGTGTTAGAATTATAATAGAGTTTATATTAGAATAGGTTTGTTATTCTTTATTTTCTTATTTATTATTTCCTTGTTCACCAAGTCTTGTACTCTACATATATGTTTCTATCATCAATAATACAAGTGTAGAATTATATTATAACACACACTTCTAGATTACTATGAAACTAATTAGATTAATGTTCACACTACTATATATGAAACATGAACGTATAATCATCAATTTTACGCTTGTTAATATACACATCTAGGTATAATTGCTAACACACACAAATATATATATATATAGGGAATTGATATTAACACTCCCTTTTTTGATATTCATACTGCATTCTTCTTTTGGTATTAAGTAATTGACCAAAATGCCCATTTAATATTAAAACACATTGCATATTATATTTATGGGACAAATATACCCTTCATATACGATCACCCTTTTTAAGTTCAAAACTCATTTTTTCTCCAATCCCTTTCCATCACTAAGAATGATGCAACTAACCAAATTATTTGATATATTACACATAGAAAGTTATGCTATATGAATCGAAAAGCTAATACATAGCATCGCAAACTCAATTTCGTTCTTTATGCTTTTTCTGAAGCAATTGAATCAAAAATCTATGTGCTTTAAATAAAGTGGATGAAAATAAAACTAAGAAAATATCTATACAGTTAATTCCATGTGCCACGGTTTTAACTCAAAATCTATGCGACAAGACAAAATATTGAAAAATAGTATTAAGTAAATATTACTAATAACACGGAAGCTTTTAAGGAGTAATTTACTAGTTAATTTAGTCTTCTTTTGTTGAAAATGCAAACACAAACATAACATACATATCAGAAATCAAGTACCACTCCTCAGTAACTAACCACAAATTATCCAAATAAATTAAAAAAGCATAGTTCGAAGTTGACGATTTTCTTGTCAACTTACCTCCAAATGGGATTGAATATGGGACGTAAAAATAAAAATAGTATATTAATTTATTTTAAAATTAAATTATTATTATTTTTAATTACACCGACTGGATTGGGATTGGAGAAAAACTGAGTTTTGAACTAAAAAATGTGATTTGTATATGAAGGGTATATTTGTCTCGCAAATACAGTATGTAATGTGTTTTAAAATCAAATGGGCATTTTGGTCAATTACTTAATATCAAAAGAAGAATGGAGTGTGACTATCAAAAAAGGGAGTGTTAATATCAATCTCATATATATATATATATATGAATAAGTAATCAAAAAGTAAAGATCAAGAGAATAAGGAAGATATGGGCACAAGGCATCTTATGTTTTACAAATACAAAAAAAAAAAAAAAAAAAAAAAAGACAAATTTCCACCATAAACCATAAAATAGGTAATTTAATTACGTGGACGAGAAAAGTACATGCATGCGAAGAGTCGAATGTCAATTTTGGTAGGTAGAAAATGGAGTCGAGGCCGATTCTTAGTACAGCGGAAGCGGATCAAACTAAAATACAACTTGGTCTGTGCCTCTACATTAATTATTGCTTTAATTATCAAAAGAAAACAATTTATAATCGTATTCTAGAACAAAGCAGAAAATCTTACGCCCTCTGCATGCATATGTAATATCTCCATTCAATTTGGTGAAAAGAAGGAAAAAAAAAAGAAATTGTTCTACTGAATAATATATAGGAAAAATTACTAAAATCCCCCTAAAAGAAATTTTATATCCAAAAAGCCCGAACATTTAGATTTGATAAATTTATGGACTTAATTGCCCTTAATATTCTACATTAACTAATCAATCAATTGTACGTTTATTTGAAAATTTATTTATTATTCATAATAGATATTAGTTATGGTTTTAATTTCAAATTCTCGGAATTTTTAATTTTCTTAAAAATTACAAAAAAATGTATTAGATTTAAAAAAAACATATTAAAGTCAAAAATAAATTTAGAAATATCAAATATTAAAATAAAATCCGTATAATGCAAATTATAAATTTGAAAAATCCAAAACAAAAATATTTCGATAAGAAAAAGTCAAATGATCAATTCTTAACTTAAGGAGTATGGGGTAATTTAGTCCAAGAAATTGTTAATCTCAACTTTTGGGTTTTTATGAATGAAAAGTTTGTAGAATGAGTTTTTGAGATTGAAAAATATTTTCATGTCTTTTTGGATATAAAAATTTGTTTTAGGGGGTTTTAGTAATTTTCTAATTTATATATGCTAGTCTTGTTGTAGATTGGTTTATTATTCTACCAAAATCTTGTCCAAGATTTATCTGAATTAATTATGTGATGAATTTTCATATCATGATGAGATGGAATGAAATCAGTATCATATCAAACTTTCCGCCGGCCCTTTGTAGACTACAGGAGCATGCATGCATTTCTATGCATCTTCGTCATAAATTCTTTTATGCTAGCTACCTATTATATTAAAAAATAGACTAAAACAAAATCCTCCTTATGCTATTCTAACGTAACATTGATGGTAAATATTCATGAGGGAACTAAAGAGAGAAAATGTGGTTTGTAGCCATCTCATAAAATTTAAGAAATACCACCCAAAAAAAAAACAAAAAAAAAATAAGAAAGAAAAATAAATCTGGAAACGGGAGAGTAATAATTAAAAGGATTGGAGTGGCAACCATAAATTTTGAAGTTTTGAGAAATTGTTTTCAAATTTTAAAAAGCTCAACAAAACTTGAAGTATGTGTAAACATAAAATTTTATTGAATTTTGTTGATGAAATGACCGTCTCAAAATTTTATCCAAATATCTAATAATCTTAACAATATCCTTGGTTAACAAGCCTAAATATACATAGACCGTCTCAAAAAATTGTAAGATTTGGCCCAAAGATACTCAAATTGCAGGAAAAATCTAAGATGGACCGGGTCCAATGGAGACGGTCCATCTGTTACCATTGGATGTATGTACTTTAAGTGTGTTTTACTATCTTACCCCTGCATCCAATGGTGTATAGTGCAGTGGCTCTGTTGGGCCCGGTCTAACATAGAATCACCCCAAATTGCACAAGTAAATATGTACTGAGCGAACAACAAGTGTCTCATAAAAATTTAATAATTACATGTGTCATTCATGCAACAGGAGATGCAATAGGAATTGCACACATTTGAAAATATTGACACACTAAAAATAAACGTAAATCATAAGTCCTCTGGAGTAAAATTATGATCATGTGAAATTTCGCGACTAAATCATGCAGTAACGTGAGACATATTTCTCCCCATTGTTCAATTCATGCGGAATCTGTACCAAGCAAAATTCATGAAACAAAATCGAAAAATATTATTATTCTTTTTGTTTTATCATTCAAAAATAAGGTCGAGTAATGATTCGAATGTGATAATTTAAACATTATAAGCCGCCCAAATACCTATATTGGAGTATTGGACCATATTCCTGGAATTGGTCTTGATCCCCTCTTGATCCATATTTGGTTGTAGAATTGGAGTGTGATCAGTGATCACTAATCAATTATATGTAAGGCAAGTATTGTAACACTTGTTCATGTGATTTATTAGACGCAGTGACGGAGTAGGGGGGTAATAGGGGCCGCCGCCGCCCCTCAATTTTTGAGAACTATTTTAATTTGGCCTTAAATATTTTAAATTTTAAAATTCCTCCCACCCAAAAAAAAAAAACTTTATCAAGCTTTTGCCCCTTTGTTTTATATTTGCCCCGAACTAAAAATTCTAAGTCCGTCGCAGTTAGACATAGTTAAACTTGATTCAAACTAGAATATTTGGAAAACTAAAAATATGTATGGCATATTTCATATTGCATTATATATTAGTGCTTTATCTAGAATTTTCTAGTTTTCTTTACATGATCAAGTGATCTTCTGCATGAAGTTCCCTACTGTTTTAGCTTGAATATCTGTAACATCCCACATGGGATAAAATGGAAAATAGAAATAGTTTATAAAGAAAACCCTAGGATTCAAGTGTAACAATGGATATTCATTTTGGGTCGTGGTTCAAATGTCCAAGTCAAGGTTACGCTCAGTGGGTTCAATGAGAATTCTCTGGTCCAACGGGCTCGTGGGTCCGGGGCGTGACAAATGGTATCAGAGTCGCTCGTCAGCCGAAATTGAGAATTTGGTGCTACAACGTGAAATCTCGATATCCACTATGAAGTATCCCGAGGTTCTCGGATCCGCTATGAAGAATAGTCCGAGACAAATCTGGTGGTAGCCTAGAGTCCTGATGCCTGACTACGAATCCTGGATTGAGTCACGCCACGAGGAGGACGTCGCTTCTCGAAGGGGGGGTGAGTATAACATCCCACGTGGGATAAAAATGGAAAATAGAAATAGTTTATAAAGAGAACCGTACCCTAGGATTCAAGTATAACAATGAATATCCATTTTGGTTCGTGGTTCAAATGCCTAACTCAAAGTTATGCTCAGTGGGTTCGATGGGAATTCTCTGGTCCAACGGGCTCGTAGGTCCGAGGCGTGACAATATCTTTTAGCATAAAGGCATTTTCTTTCTTCTTTTTCTGGCCAATCTTAATTTGGCTTTACTTAAAACATTTTTCTATGATCATAGTGTGCACAGATTTTCTTAGAAAAAAACCAAGCTATAGAAGAACATTAAAAGTAAAATCAAACACATAAAAGACAACATTCACGTGGTTCAACGAAAAAATAATCTAAGTCCAATTAAATCGGCACCGATCGAAAATCTTACCGATCTCAGAATTATAGATTGGACAACTATATAATAATTGAAATTTCGAGGTCCATTTTACACTATTTCATTTTTAAAGGTATCATATTGGTATGAAAACAATGGGAATTTATCTAAAGATTTCTTAGTTGAATCTACAAAACCATTGTCAAAAAACCCCCCACTTGATGATCCTCAAGAACTAGCACTTTGCATATATGGAAAGCTTGATAGCATCTAATCCCTCACTCCCATGGAATTTTGACTTTACTTCAATTCCACATAATTTAATTAAACAAATCACAAATATTTATCCATACATATCCACATCTCTTCCCTTTTCAACTATACACACACACACACATATATATAGCTCACTAGATCACAACAACTAACACCATCAAACATTTCCAAAGCTCTTCTCTACATATATATAGTATAAAATCTATATTATTTTTAACAACTTTTGTAACATCAATGGATTGTGTACTAAAACTGGCTTCACAGAATGCATTAGTGATATTTAGTAAGAGTTCTTGTTGCATGTGTCATGCTATAAAGAGGCTGTTTTATGAGCAAGGCGTGAGCCCTACGATCTACGAGATAGACGAGCAAATAAATGGAAGGGAAATTGAACGTGCCCTGATCAAGCTAGGGTGCGGTGCTGCTCCTGCGGTTCCTGCAGTTTTCATTGGTGGAAAATATGTGGGGTCCGCTAACAATGTACTCACTCTTCATCTTGATGGATCGTTGAAAAAGATGCTCAAAGATGCAGGAGCTCTCTGGCTTTGATGCATCAAGAACATTTCGTTGTTGTTGTTTTTTTTTTTTTTTTTTGGCTTTTTTTTGTATGTAATACCAGCTTTGTTCGATGAGTTATAACTTATAAGGCACCTCGTCGATTTCTCTGTTTCAAAATGATATTTCATGTTTTATTTTATTTAATATACACGTGTGATGTTTTGGGTATAGAATTTACGAACATTTGTATAGTTAAAACATATATATATATATATGTATATGCATGGCGTGTATATATATATATATAAGAAATAAAATACGAGATGAATAACTAATTTGAGATGGAAGATTCACACCGGTTACACAAAATGGTTTCTAGAGCTTAATTATGTTTAGTAAATTATGTAATTAGTGCCGAAAAAAATGCAAATTTAGTCATGTAATTATAGGGGGTGGCAAAATTGGTCCCGTATCTTGTGCAACTGGCAAAATTGGTCCCCTAACTTGCAAAAAGTCGCGATTTAAGGACATTTTTCAATTGAAAACCCTAATTTCGCCACGTGACCAATTAAAATTTGGGGGGTTTTCAATTGCCGGCCAGATTAGCACGCGTGGAGTATGACAAAACTTTTTTCATAGGACGTCAAATCAGATTTCTTTTTAGGGAAAGAAAACAAATAATAAAATTTGACCGGTAATTGAAAAAACCCCTATGTGTAAAAACAAAGTTATGTCATACTCCACGCGTGTAAATCTGGTCTGCAATTATAAAAACCCCAATGTGCAATATTTCCTGCGAAATTAGGGTTTTCAGTTGAAAAATGTCCTTAAATCGTGACTTTTTGAAAGTTACGGGATCAATTTTGCCAATTACACAAGATACGGGACCAATTTTGCCACTCCTTAAAATCACAAGACTAAATTTGCAATTTTCCCAACATTTAACATAAAATCATAACTTGTCTTTTCATTTGCTAACACTTTATTTACCATAATGCTACGTACATTGTTTCAAATATATATATATATATATATAATCCTTTTATTTTTTACTAAAACTTAGTGTCGAAGTGGAATTGCTAAATGTATTGATCAACATCATGGGGTAATGGAATTAAATAGGCAAAATTGTATTATTATTTATTTTGCCATATTAAAATATTGGATAGGGGTAAGCACTTTTGGTTTAGAAATTTAACTATTCTGTACATAATTTAGTCTCACAATTTAAAATTATTGCCTATTTGATCCACACAATAGTTTAGTTATAAACGAAGTTGGTCACATAAATATACTTGGATGTTAGTCGTACTGATAAGGTCGAAAAAATTCATGTGAAATGCATATAATGACTTCAAGAAAGGGCAATTTCATGAGTTCTTGTTATCAAATGCTGGACATTTTTTCTATTTGGAAACTCACATGTGCCTTTAACACGAGTTTTTCCCAATAATCTAGCAAAATTAACGACTACATGACACTCATGTGATCAATTTTATCCAAAACTAAGGACGGATCAAGTGTGCAATAAATTTGTAGGACTAGATGTGGAGAGCTTGTAAAAATTCAGGACCTAAATTGCCTACCTTTCTATCGTATGGGATCAAAAATACAGTTTTGGGGAATCAATGGCAAAAGCATGAGGTGGTGGTCGAACCTTGATTCTTGAGAATGGAATGATAGCTATTGTCATACTCAAACATTGATGAATATATGTAAATGTATGAAACCACATATTTGACAAGCTAGACACATTTAGTTCCCACCAAATGACGGATAATTTTTTATTTTTGAAGCTCTAACGTTCCTTTCACATGATCAGCATAATTAGTTAATAGGCATGTCACTCTCGCATAGTAGATTTCGTTAAAAAATTGGCGGTATTGACCAAATGTGCAATAATTTTAAATTTAAATGTGAAACAAAATGTAAAGAGCTTATAAATCGTGGGATCAAAATTTACTCAATCATCTATCCGATGGGACAAAAATGCACTTTTTTTTTAGATTAATTGCAATTACTTTTGGTTTGCAAGACTATATGTCAATTTTGAAGTGATCAACACGATTGATCATTCAAGAAAATGGATATTGGGGCAGCACTAAGTGAGAGGAAAAGAATGTCAAATCTCCTCCTTATGGGATCGATATATACGAATGTTTTATGGCGATATACATAGAACTTATAGGCTACTGCTCTCTTATTCTTAAAGAAGTGAAAAAAGAAGAAAATGCGAAGAACATATTATATATTCTCCGTATCAATTATACTTTTATCACATCATGTTATATGAAAAAAACAGCATATGCCACATATACATTTATCTAAAAAGAATTAAATGATTGTAGTTACGTTTCTATTATATGGATAAAAAATTATTTTTTTAGTCCGTTAACTTGGTCTCCCTTGTGTTTTAGTCCTTTTAGTTGACGTGTTGCAAAATTGGTCCGTTATCTTCTAACTTTTTATAATTCTAGTCCTTTTGTGCTTTAAAAATTGGTAAATTTAGTCCGTCGATACCCATCAATACCACCATCACACATTATTATTAGATATTATCAATTAGTAGCTAAAAAGCACAAAGCCACAAAATTTTGATTGTATGAAGGAGATAACTTTACGCATTTCAAACCTTAAAATTGCAATAAAAATCTACCTAATCAGATTTCCCAATTTTTACCAATTGACTATGCCACTGACTAAATTGACGGACTAAATTTACCACTCTTTTAAGCACAAAAGGACTAAATTTACAAAAAGTCAGAAGATAACGGACCAATTTTGTAACGCGTCAACTTAAAGGACTAAAAAGCAAGAGAGGCCAAGTTAACGGATTAAAAAATAATTTTCTCCTAGTATATGTGATCAGGGACGGAGTTAAGAATTTTGGTCGGGGGCGAATATAAAAAAATAAGGGCAAAAATTGATATTTTCATAATATTAGAAAATTTGTAGGGCAAAAAAATTCTCAACGTTGAGGAGACGGATGCTCGCACCAGCCTTGACTCTGTCCCTGTACGTGGTCCATTTTTTATTTTTTTTATTTTCAATTTATTTTTTTCAATTTTTCAACATGCATATGGATCACTATTACAGCACTGTCGTAATGCATTTCCGCCTCGTCTCACCAACTCTTATATGTCTATAGCTTTATCCAATTCTCATCTATCATTTTCTCGCAACCATCAAAGTTGACATTCCCCTTATCTCTCTCACACCATCACGACATAACACGTCACACACATTATATCCACATGAAAGATGCCAAAAAAATAAAAAGAAATAATTAAGTTACCGTACTATGTTATATTCCAAGTCGATATATATGAAATGAATCTTCATTTCTTTTAATTAAAGGTAAGGGTCGATCAACGTAACAATCTTTATGGCAATTGGTAAAAGGAATTTGTCAATAATTGACGTGAAATATATGGATTGATCGCAACAATGTTACCGTTTAAAAAGGTGAGCCGATTATTGAAACTTTATCAAAATACTAGCTGGAGTACGTCTTTTCACAACAGAGGTGAATTTAACTGTGGAAGTAACTACTCAATTTTAGTGACAATAAAGATATAGGTGGATCCACTACTTCTAAATAGTGTATGTTAATTGTCTCTATATTTACTCTAGATTCTTAATTTGGTAATTTAGTCTAAAGATATTTCACGCACTACTAAAGATCATATGTAATGAACCACATAAGTCATTTCAAACTAGGCAAATAATTATTTATAGTTCAGCATATCTATATATATCCAAATATCTGAAAGAACCGTCATCTTTATATTGTACATGCCTTTATTCTATTCGATTAACCAATTCAAATATTAATCTATACACCACTTTCATTTCCCTCTATAAATACAAACCCCTTAACCCTTCATCAATAACCATCTCAAAGTAAAACAAAAATCCATCACAAATCAAGCATTTTCCCATCAACTTCCCTAATAACTCATAACTACAACATTTTTTACCAAAAACTTGTCGAAATTCAATTGATTTCACCGATGGATCGTATTGCAAAACTCTCATCACAAAGAGCAGTGGTGATTTTTAGCAAGAGTTCCTGTAGCATGTGCTATGCCATAAAAAGACTATTCTATGATCAAGGGGTGAGCCCAACGATCCACGAGCTCGATGAGGACTCAAGGGGAAAAGAAATGGAGTGGGCCCTAATGAAGTTAGGGTGCAGCCCTACGGTCCCTGCTGTATTTATCGGGGGTAAATTCGTTGGCTCTGCTAATATGGTCATGACACATCAGCTTAATGGTTCACTCAAGATGATGCTCAAAGAAGCTGGAGCCTTATGGCTTTAGTATAGTGAAATTTTATGAATCATATCAATGGTTTGGACCTTAAAAATAAGGCCGGCTCAATTGTAATAACTTTTGTACAACTTTTGTTTTTGATCTTAGGTTGTACGGAGGGTATAAATACTTTGTTTTACTCTTAATACATCAGCTAGAATTATGAACAATTGCACTATCAATTCTCAGTACTCCTGGTTTTCTCAGTTTCAAATGGTGTTTCATTTTCTATTTCATTTTTCTCATGTATGATATGTGTATTAGTTTTGTTCTTACACATATAGGTAACATGAATTTTATACACATAGAGTTTATATATAAAATAGAATACGAGATAAACACAATTTTAAAATAGAAAATGGGACGCCATTAACAGCATGCGAAGTATTCCCGTTCACCGGGAGAGAACCATTACCCTTATGGACCGACCCTTTTTTATTTTTCAAATAAGACAACTTACGCCGAGCTAAATATTTTTCCCTTTCGAGGGGAGATTTGTTTGCATGAACGGCTCTACGAAATGACAAATTGTCAATTAGCTTTTGAGGATGATCACGGGATAAGTTACGATGAAGATCTTTGTTATTTGCATTTCCATTTATTAAGAACACAGAAAACTGTCCTAAATATTTTTAAAACAGAAAAAAACTTAAAGGACCTAACCAAAAAAAACATAGCGAAAAACGAATTTACTAAAACTATGTAACAAATAACCTAAAAACAAAAACAATCAGTCATGAAAAGAAAAAATAACCAACATGATATATTGAATTAAGAGTTAAAGATCAATTAGTTTTAATTAATGTTTTAATTTACAGTCCATTTTCAAGCCAGGTCCGAAAATGTCATTATCCACATCCAGATCTGCAAAGTTTATAGGTCCACATCCAGAACGCAAAGGTGAGACATCAACATTAACCAAGATAGGGTCAATCCACATTCCACAGGCCACGGAACTTAGAAGTAGATGTTCTAATGTAGTAATACATAACTTTAATTAAATACATCATGACTAACCACAAATAATATTCATCACAAATTCTCAAACAATGCCCGAGCTAGGAAGAAAAGAAAATAGGCACAAAAAGCAGGAGAAATGTTGAAAAAAATAAAAAAGTGAAAAACAAAAGGAACTAACACCCGAAAAGATGCAACTAATTAAAAATAAGTTAAAACATGCAAAATCCAATAATAACATAACATAAATACACTTTCGCAGAGGCCGTAAAGAAACAGTCCGTATCCTCTATTAGAAAGGTGTTGCATCTCCTATTACATTTACCTCTATACATGACAAGTGTACAAAATTCAAATCATTAATATATTTAAGGAATGATTGCAAATAAATACAACCAGCAGCAACACCCAAAATGGAAAGGAAACTAAAACATGAAGAAAGTAGGAAAGCCTACTCTTGAAAAATAAAATTGCTGCACAACTGAGTAGTTTTTAAGTAAAATTTAAATGAGAAGAATTCATGAAATGCAGATGTAATAAAAGAAAAGGAAAGTATTTTTGACGACCAAGACACTGTTGATAAAGCATATACGCTTATCAATTAAGGTAATATACATATACATACACATTTAAAAAAAAATCCAAAAGAAAAAGAAACTTGTTTATTAAGAACTAATTAAGATGGTGTCTGGGTGTTACAAGTACCTTAAACATTTTATAAGATGTTTAAGAAGTTACATAAGATGTTGTGAAATGTATGACAAATATTTAAAAATAAGATCTTATAAGGTTTCAAAATAAAATGTTAAAAACTTATAAACTTCTTAAAATAAGTTAAGATATCTCAACTTATTTTCAAATATCTTCTTAACAATTCTCTTTAGTTTGATCATTTTAATTACAATATTGTCATTACTAACATCTTATAAGCTCCACAATATTATTTTATCCAAAACATCTTTAAGAGTTTATTTTTAAAATGAAATTCAATTGGATATTTTAAATAAACTTAGCAAAGCATGGGCTTGCGTTAATCATCCTCAAATTCAAGAATAGCTTGGGTGTTTAGAAATTACTATTACATTTCTAATAGGGTTAACTTCTGCACTAATTAATATCTTGAGTTTTAATAATTTTAATAAGATCATGAATGGCATGTAGAACATACTAATTAGACAAAAAGAAATAGATTCTACCGTTTGAAAAAGGGATGCACAAAAGTCGAGGTGGAGTCCAAATTATAAAATAGAAGATCTTAAATTCTTCTATTTCTGAAAGCAGGTTTTGCTACGTATTAAATGTCATATCTACACAACAAATGTATATAATAACGCATTTTAGGATTATTAAATTTAATAAAATACTTTATACATTTGTCGTGTATGCATGAAATGAGTATGATATAAACTTCATGTTGTTGAAAAAGATGATCCGAACCGAGATACAAATAGGAACATTTATTTCATTATTCATCATATATAACATATCATATATATATATCCAGCGTATAAAATATTTTCTTAAATAGTTTGTCATACATTCTTTAAATTTTCCTTCATCATAAAGATTCCAGGCTATCCGGATGAATGCGCATCATCAATTCAGTGCTTTACGAATCAAATTTGAAATTCCCACAACTTCCACGTGGCCTAAGTAAGTTATGAAATTAAAGTTATTCTTCAATATGATGTCATATATTTGGATAATTGGATTAGACGTTGCAATTGTCATTTCAGTGAATGAATATATTCTCATGATGATAACATAAACAACCGAAAATGACACTGAAATATATAATATACTCTTGCTAGTGTTGTTCTATGTTATCTGGCCTTTCACGACTCTTTTGGGGCTTATTTGATTTTTGTTAGTTTACACTTGAGTATCATGATGAGATTGAATCTTGAAAAGGACGTAAAACTCGTTATTTAATTTGTGTAGGTGTATTATGGATTGTTATCTTCAGTTTATAGTGTCAGTGGAAACTGATGCATATTTCCTAATAAATTAGTGGGGTTGTACGTAGTGACCAAATCGAGTTGTATGTCTTAAATAACTTTGATAAGATTATCAAAAAATTATGTAGCGATCAAATTCCCTTTTCAGGTAACCAGTATAGACTTAGATAGGGTTTCTTGTTTTGTATGACATTTCATCCTTTATTCCATTTATCATATGCACCCGTGCATAATTTTTTTTAAAATAAACAAGCAACATTGACTCGCGTATACTAAAATAAAAGATAAAATTAGTGACAAAATTTAAACAATATCAAAATTATCAATAGATATATAAAATAAATTACAACAACTTTTTGCTTTTTTCATATTAATGATTTTTAGTAACAAAAATTTCTTTTAAGTTGTCACTATGATCAATTATATTAGTGACACATATTCAATAACAAAACAAATAGTGTCAGTTATATTTGTTGTCACTAAAGATGTGTCACTAATTTGACAATAGTGAGAATAACTTTCTTGTCACTAATTACCAAGAGTGACAACTTGTATATAATACTTAAACTTCTTAACATTATTCTTGTGACAATACAAAGATTTTTGTCACTTAATATATATTTGTACTTAGTGACTAGTTTTAAGTTTATCCCTTCCCATTTTGTCATTAACGTTTTATGTTTTTGTAGTCGTAGTGTACAAATTAAATTGACTATGAGGTGAAACACAATTTTGCTAAAGGAACATCCATTTTGAATTTCAACCTATCTAACCTTAGGATTACAAAAGGAAACGTTCTTGGTTCATTTTCATGTCCCCTTTTATTTTCTATAGGATGCCAATTACCCAGCAAGAAGATCAATTTAAAACAAGTTATGCAAAAAAATTACCAAATTCCCGTAATGTGTAATTTAGTTTACGATCAGGGTGATTCTCAAAAGTTTCAGGAGTTCCGAAATAATTACAACTAGTCGCGTGGGCACACTCGATACGTGTGCTGAGTAAATAAAAAATTTATTAATATGTCAGCATTTTATGTGAGGTATTGTAAATAAATAGAAATGAGTTGAACAAAGTATTAAAAAATTTGGGTGAAAAAAGAAAAGAAAATATGACATAGGAGAGAGAGTGGGTGAGAGAGGGAATGTAGGAGAAGTTGAGGATACGTTATATTAATATAAGAGAGAGAAGATTGAAAAAGAATTATCTAAAAAATACTTTTAAAATTGGGGGTAATTTAGTCATGACACTCCAAAACACACCAAAAGTAGTTACTTTAAGGTGTTGGTGCGTTATAAAAGAATATAGATGACAAATTAGAGCACATATAGAGTTCATCAGGCGTGGACATATAAGTGATTTAGGTGCTAAGACTTTTACGAATCATTAGTGATTGAGTGGCCCTATTCCTACAAAGTCTTGTCACACAAAATAGCTTGCTTTTAGCTATTTATAGAAGCTTTTCAAGCTTTTGATGTAGGAATATATGCTTTCTCAACAAAAAAAATTATGGCCACGTATGGTTAAGAATTTTAAAAATATTTTTATTTCTTGGATCATTAAAAAATGAAAATACACAGTTCAAGCCAAATTCAACAGAAAATTATCAAATTTTAAATACACTGCACATTCCCCTATACAACAACCAGTCATTTCAATCAATTCACATCATTAATTACATTATCCCACTATCCAACTCATTCTCTTACTTTCCATATTTTATATAATAAAAATACCTATTCAATTTTTTAATATTCCAATTATTATTATTAAATAATATTTAATAATATATAATTTTTATAATATATAATCCACTATTCACATTTTCCTCCCCTATACTATCCACTAGTCCTCCACTCCGCTGCACAACCTCTGCCCCCCGGCCCCACCCCCACGTGCCCTCCCCCTCTCCAGCAGTTCAACAGTTTAATTAGTACTCAAATTTATATTCAATTTTTTTTAATTCGTTTATGTGTTCTTTTTGTATTTATTTTTTGGTTAATAAGATATATGTGAATGTATGGTTTATTGGTAGGTTATCCTAATGTGCTTGAGTCGTAATGACTTATGAGTCTTGTGTGAACCATAATGTGTATTGTATGGATTTTTAATATTAAATCTAAATGACAATATATTTAAATTGATTGGCTTTTATTGATGGTTGTATATATTCTGAATTTGATTCATCTATTAGTATATATTCTATTTTCTTAACCACCTATCTGGTTCCTTTCTTACTAAAGCAAGAGATTGAGTATTGTTATTATCACCATTGCAATTTCAAAATTCTTGTTCTAATTATACAATTTTTCGTATTATGCAAACAACGTTTGACAGACGAAACAAAAGGGCTTTTTCAAAGTTCAAATAACAAATAAAAAATAGTCCTAGAATAGAATAGTGTGTTTGAGCCTTTCAAGCATGTCCCCACCATTTCTTTTACTGTTTTACCGCCATTTGTACAGTCAGCAGTATTTTATTTTGTTTTTATATGAGCTTTTTAAATTTTTATTAGGCAAAATTACATCCAGACCCCCTAACTTATTATGTAATTACTCAAATCTTCCTTTACTTATTAAAAATTATTAACACACCCTCTAAAGGGGTCTATTTGTAAGGTTTACTAGGGCAAGCTTGTAAGAATTTTTAAACATATATGAGATATAATTGTAAGAAATACTTAGCATGAGGGGGTGTTCGGTAATTTCAAATATATGAGGGGGTTTTGATAATTACATAATAAGTGAAAGGATGTGTGTGTAATTTTCTCTTTTTATGATTAGCAGACAAATTTTGTGTATGTATTATGTAATAGGTGAGGAGATTATACAATAACGGCAAGGAGACGATTATACAATCTTTAAGTTAAATTTTGAAACGGGTTTTATGAGTTCATTAATAGTTATGAACTTAGTTAATTATGAAGGTGAAATTATAGAAAGTCATTTTTTTAAGGGTTAATTAAACTTTAAAATCTAATGATCTCGATTACTTCAATAACTCATATAATTATTATTTATAACACTATTATACTTTAATGAGAGGTTACTCTTGCATCTTAATTTTTGGCCCATTTTTTAATTGAATTTAAGCCAATAGCAAGCATTGTGGCCCTTTTCTTTTTGACATTTTCGCAGCCACTATATTAGCTTTTTAATTAATTACTTTTGTGGTTTGAGATTTGGTTCATTTTGTATCTAGATGAGGGCCTTATATTAGACCTAAATGGAAAAAGGATAAAAATTTAAAACTAAAAAGAAATGAAAAAGGTTACAAAAAAAAAACTAAAAATGAAAGGTCCTCTCAAACTTATATCCACCGGTCCACCCCAACCCATGAACGCCCCCCCATTGTTGGCTGCCTCTTTTTTTATTTTATTTTTTCTTTTTGTCTTTTCATTCTATTTTTATAATATATATTATATTATGTGTGTGTATATGTATATATATACACACACATATATACATATTACTTTATTACCAACTCATAACATTATTCAAAAAAATATTATTTTGACATCTTTTCCCCCATCATCATGACATTCATAACCAACTCAATCATTTCATATATCAAATTCTAATAAAAATTAATTTTATATCACATCTACATTAATTTCAATCATATTCTAAAAATACACTCAAACAAACAAATAAAGTCAATATTTTCACACGAATTTTTGTAATACACATTCCCCCAAAAAACTCAGAATTCATTTCCGAAAACACAACTATTAGTACATTTTTCATCTTATAAGAGAATTTCATCATTATTTTTATCTTGTATAAAATTCACATTGAAATCCGGTTGAGATTTAGAAAGAAAATAAAGAGCAACAGTAAACCCATGTGAATTTAATGATAAAAAAAACTTTTTATTTATATATAATGTGTGTGTGTGTGTATGCAATTGCTGGGCCAGGTCCATTTACAGTCCACTAGCCTATAAGGACGAAGGACAATCATATTATGTCCAACAATCCAGGCCCACACTTTTTGTGGGCTCAATTTAATTTGCTTAACTTTTAGCCAATAATTGAATAACACTCTATCAAAGTGGAGCCAAGGGGTTCCAAACTTACTCTAAAATGAATCACTAAATCCAACATTATAATTTCTAATTCCTTCTAGGCGAGTGTTAAAAAATTATATTTAAAGTATACGAAATATTATAATTTCTAATTCCTTCTAGGTGATTGTTAAAAAATTATATTTAAAGTATACGAAATCAATTATTGTATTTGTTTTTTATTTTTCAAGGGCCTTATAGATTCTTAATATGAATCATGTAAAGTTCGTAAACTATTCCTCTAAATTGTTTGTCAAATATTTAGAATATAATATTTTGAAAATCTCAAAAAGCTACTGTAAAAAATTAATGAAAAATCAAAGAACAAAAACTATTTTTTCTGTCTTTGTGATGCAAATTAAAAATTAAAATATATTAATATCACATGTCGCAATTGTGTCAAATCAAATTTAATCAGAAACTCGGAAAAAATGTGGTCATACAATAGTATAAATTCAAGCTTTTTGTGAATTTATTTTGTCCAATGGGGACCAAGCTCTTTGAAATAAACCTAGAGAGATTCTTATAATTTTACTTCGAATGTAATAATTAACATTTAACATCTCTCTCACATCAAATATCAAATCAGGTCGGCTATAATAATTCTCATATTTTACTATTATAACTATTTTGCCCACAGTAAAATGCTAAGAAGGTTTTAATTATTCTTGACATCTTTAAATTGTTGTATATTTAGTGTGAATCATGGTACTTATTACTTTCTTATAAATATTTAGAGTTTGCTAAAAAGATCTTGATCATGAAATAAGTATTTTGATTTAATAGAATTTCTTTTATTCTAAAATGAACAGTGTTCAATATGTTTTCGGAGATTGTATTTAGATGTGTAATACGTCTAGAAAAAATAGATTAACTTGTTGCTTTGGAGTAGTGTATTGGATGAATTTAAAAATCAATAGAAACAGTTTTAAGAGAAGGATGTTTGTTCTATTTTAACAATAATTTCTTTATATATATATATGTGTGTGTGTGTATATATATATATATTGAGTTAGTTTATAATTGTTGCTTGTAATTGATTTGTTTTTTTATGTCTTGCTTTAAAAAAAATTGAAAAAAATTAGCTCGACTAATTTTAATATTTTTTAACCCAAAAACAATTATCTCATATCCAACCATATTATGAAAAAATGAAAGAATAAAAAAACTTCAATTACTATGTTAATAAAAAAACAAGAAATTTTAAATCGCAAAATATTCAAAATTGTAGGACCGACATATGTTCTCCTGTGAATTATGAAAATGGCGAGGTAACAAAACACGTGATGTGCTTAATACTGAGTTCATACTCTTATTGAAATGTGGGTAAAATATATTTTTAAAACAATTTTCGTACGGGTGCATGCTTATAACATTTAAAAGAAAAATGTTTTTTGTAAAAATAAATATGAAATATGTATGCATAATAATGACGTCATAGTTTATTGATCCATGAAGCGAAATTTACTGCATCCGATGGTCCAAGATATAGGTCTCACAAACGTCAAAGTAGACCCGACAGCAAACAATCATTACCACTTTTTGTTTATTTATTTTCATCAAAATTAACACGTGATAAGCATGTTAACGGCACATGTCTTAGTGGGTCCACTTTCAACTGAGGTTTATTTATTTATTTATTTTTTTTGGTGAATACGGAATAAATGAGGTTTCTTACCATAACCATAGAGCATGTCAATCTACCATGGGGAAAAAAAAATCATACAAAGTAGAGAATTTAGGGGTGAAAAAAATGTATTTAGATATGTTATTTTTCAAAGAAAAAATGTAATAGTTAGAGTTGATGTGATATTTTATTATATGTTTTTGAGAAATTTGTTTTGATTGTTGTTTAGATATAATTTTGCGTAAACTTGTTCTTGTCAAACTCATCGATGTAAACATAAAAAATAGACAAAATGGATCTTAATTTTCACGTTGCGTTATTTTGCATTAGACTATGTGATTAATTTCACTTCCTGAGAAATAGCTGAATGAAGTCTACATTTTCTCTTCTTTTTTGTTTTTTCAAGAATTTTTTTCTAAAAATAACTAATTTTTCCATAATTTGTAAAATATAATAAGTTTGAAACGTGTTTTTATAAAAAAAATTCTTGATAACATGCCATCTAAATGCCTTCTTTAGAAAACTTTCTTTGAAAAATAATTTGTCAGGAATGAATATGTTATCCAATTAAAGCCTAATTCTTCCATGTTTTTAAGGTATCTCAATGGAAATGTTATAAGAAATCATTCTCAACTACAAAGGAAATTCTTAGCATTTAGAAAAAAATTGCATTTTAATCGATGTCTACTGCTAAAAACTTTTTGAACTAGAATCATTAAGCATAGAAGCTTTAAGTTTAAACATTCTTTTCTTGTTATAAATTGCACTAGATTTCAATTTGATTCGTTCTAAAATGATGTCTGTAAGTTTATCAAGCTAATCGAGTTTAATTGCTTTTACGTTGATAAAGCTCGCTTAACAATTGAGTCAAACTCAATCATAGGTTTGAATATTAAATTCAAATCAAATTTGAACATGAGTACATTTTATGACACAAATTGATGTGTTTACTCTTCTAATCTTAAGGACACATTAACATTGCAATAGAGCAGTTTCATATACTAGTTCTCAAGCTACCTTAATATCTATAATTAAATGTTTTGGTGTTAATCGAAGCGTAAGTTCTACTGGAGAAGGTGTGACCTCAGAATATTAGAGGTTTTGATTTTTATTCATACCATGCGGGTCTTTGTCTATTTTCTTGATAGCTGTAATTGTTAGCGGATTTAGAAATTTTGTTCAGTGGGGGCACCGGGGATTATATCGAGGGGGATGAGATTGTTGTGATATAGCTATACAATATGTTAAGGGGGTGGCCCCCCGCGGTACGGTACGCTATATTTATGGGGGAAAATATAATAAGGAATTAGGTTCAATTACAACTTTTGACATAATTTATACTCTTATACCTCTTTTGTTATAGCCACGATTTTGGATTTTAGGGAGGCGAACTCAAAGTAAAGGGAGAAAACGTGATATTTTTCGATCTTGAAGGGGGGCAAAATTCAAATATAAAAAATTTTGTAAGGTAAAAAAATAATTTTTTAAAATTGAGTGGGGGCATTTAATACTTTCAAAATTGAGGGGGGACACTTAATAATTTGAGTGGGGGCATTAATGCAATTTATAAATTAAAATTAAAAAAAAAATGTATATATTTATAAAAAAAAAAAAATTGAGTGGGGGCACTGCCCCTCCCTAATGGGCTGTAGATCCGCCCCTGGTTAGTTGCCAATTATTTTAATTTGATATTCATGATGACATGTATCATGTAATTGATTCGCTAAAACATATATTTGAAATCTAGTTTTACCAAAAAATATATTTTTAATGACAATTTCCTGGAAAGTTACAAGTGAAAATGAAACTAAATTTTATACTGACAATATCTGATAATTCTTCATTAGGAAAACATACAAGCAAACAAATATGGTGAAACAATCAAACTTTGTTCCCTCGTATGAGAGTTTGAGCTTTGTGTTTATTTAGATTTAATTTGAGTTGAATCATTGAGCTCTGATCTCCGTTTAATGTTTCGATGATTATTACTTATTTTTGATAGAGTATGAAGATAGATAAATTCTATAATAGAGATGTTGTATATGTGATTCATGTATTACAAATGTATAAGTATGTATAAATAGAGTGACAATGTAGCCCTAAGGTGACAAATGGGCCGAATGGGCCGGACCATATAACTGTACACTAACACCCCCCCGCAATCTGAGCAGTGGGACCAACGCAAAAATTGGCCTGAAGTTGGGAAAACTTGAAAGTAGGTAAGGCTTTGGTGAAGATGTCGGCAACTTGTGCAGCGGTAGGAACATACTTGACCAAAACATCGCCAGTGGCAACTTTTTCCCGAACAAAATGGTAATCAATCTCAATATGCTTCGTACGAGCATGAAAAACAGGATTAAGAACAAGATATATAGCACTAATATTATCGCAGTAGACCCGAACCGGATGCGGAAGGAAGATGCCCAAATCACGCAGAATAAATCGTAGCCAACAAGACTCAGCGACGGCATAGGCAACAGAACGGTACTCAGACTCTGTACTGGATCGAGAGACGGTAGCCTGTTTCTTGGCAGACCAAGAGATAAGGTTAGCACTAAGATTAACAGCATAGCCAGTGGTGGAACGACGGCTGTCTGGGCAACCAGCCCAATCTGAGTCAGCATAAACCGTCAGGGAGTCCACAGTGGAAGAACGAAGGAGAAGACCATAATCAAGAGTACCCCGAAGATAACGCAGAATACGCTTGACCATCTGAAAGTGACTAGCCCGAGGTGAGTGCATGAACTGACTGACTAAAGCAACGCCATAAGCAATGTCAGGCCGAGTGTGAGTAAGATACTGAAGACCCCTAACAATACTGCGATAAAGAGTCGGATCAGAGAAAAGGTCGCCTGCAAGAGCGGAGGGAGTAGATTTCGCAGAAAGAGGAGACGCAACAGGCTTCAAGCTCATCATGTCAAAACGTTGTAGAAGCTCAGTTGCATACTTTTTCTGCGAAAGAAACAATCCAAGAGAGTCTCGTGTAGCATGAATACCCAGAAAATAGTGAAGATCCCCTAAATCCTTCATAGCAAACGCCTGGGAAATGCGAGAAATAAGAACAGTAACGGCAGCAGAGTCATTTCCAGTCAAGATAATGTCATCAACATAGAACAAAAGAACCAAGGTGATAGAACCAGAACGGTAGACGAACATCGACATATCAACTTTGCTGCTAGTGAATCCCAGACGCAGCAAATACGAACCAAATTTCTGAAACCAAGCTCGAGGTGCTTGTTTCAGACCATATAAAGCCTTCTGTAACTGACACACATGTGAAGGATACTGGGGGTGAGTAAAACCGCGAGGCTGAGCCGTGTAAACAGTTTTAGTAAGATCACCGTGAAGAAAAGCATTCTTCACATCAAGTTGTCGGATAACCCACTGACGAGAAATGGCAATAGAGAGAACAGTGCGAATAGTAGTCGGCTTAACCACAGGGCTGAAGGTCTCACCAAAGTCAATACCAGCTTGTTGCTTAAACCCCTGAGCAACCAAGCGGGCCTTATAGCGCTCAACAGATCCATTAGAACGTAACTTAACCTTATACACCCATTTGGAACCAACTAGATTTTGTGAAGGATGCGGTGGCACCAAAGTCCATGTGCCATTTTCTTGAAGAGCATTAAACTCATCAGCCATGGCAGCACGCCAAAGAGGATCCTTGGCGGCCTGTGTATAGCATGTCGGCTCGAGAGGAGAGGAAATAGCAGACAATGAGGGAAGAACACGAGGCTTACGTGTACCATCACGTAATCGGGTGACCATAGGATGACGATTAGACGGAGGTGGGACACTGGAGGAGGGCTCGGGAGAAGGAGAGACCGAGGAAGAGGTAGTGGGAGGAGACGGGACAGACGACACAGCAACAGGAGCGGGGGAAGGAGACGGGATAGATAAAACAACAACAGGAGTTGGGGAAGGCGACAGAGATGGGACTGGACTAGAGGGACATGGAGAACTAGGAATAGATGATGGTGAATGAGGTGTCTCTGGGATAGGGGGCAAAGGGGAGACAGTGGTGGCAACAGGTAGGTCAGGGGGACCGAGATAAGGCGGATAGGGAAGAGACACCGGAATAGATCCAGAAACAAACTGTGGTGGATCAGAGACGGAAGCGGAAGTGGAAGGGAAGGTAGAATAAGGAAAAGAGTCTTCATTGAAGACGACATGATGACTAATATGAATGACATTAGAAACAGGATCGAGACACCGGTAACCCTTGTAATCAGGGGCATAACCTAAGAAGATACACGAGGCGGAGCGAGGATCAAGCTTATGAGCAGCACGATGACCAAGATGTGGAAAACACGCACAACCAAAAACTCGAAAGGAGGAACAGTCATGTGAACGACCAAAGAGGACCTCAAAAGGGGACTTCTGGTGTAGCGTAGGGGTAGGGAGACGGTTGATAAGAAAGACAGCAGTATAGAGAGCATCAACCCAAAAAGAGTGAGGGAGATGAGCAGTAATAA
This sequence comes from Buddleja alternifolia, assembly GCA_019426215.1. Lineage (NCBI taxonomy): Eukaryota > Viridiplantae > Streptophyta > Magnoliopsida > Lamiales > Scrophulariaceae > Buddleja > Buddleja alternifolia. The sequence goes on from CM033403.1 coordinate 29,151,610, forward strand.
GTAAAGTGCGAATTAACTCAGAAATATGACGATGCTTACGTTCCGACACACCATTTTGCTGGGGGGTGTAAGGGCATGATAGGCGAAACTGAATGCCAGAAGCAGCAAAAAGAGTACGAAACCGAGCATTATCAGACTCACGACCCCCATCACTTTGAAACTGTTTGATTTTAGTGGTAAAAAAATTTTCAATGAAGCTTTTAAAGATGCAAAAATGAGTATATACTTCAAATTTAGTACGCATGGGATAACGCCAAGTAAAACGGGTAAAATCATCAATAAAAATGACATAGTATTTAAAACCAACTCGAGAGAGAACAGGAGAAGTCCAAATATCAGAGTGAATTAAATAAAAGGGCACAGAACTACGCTTTTCAACAAGCTGAAAAGGTAACTTGTGTGACCGACCTAACTGACAAGATGGACAAAAAGAAACAGAACAATGTTTAGACATTAAATGACCATGACGAGACAACTGCTGAAAGGTAGAAAAACTAGGATGACCTAAGCGACGATGCCAAACATCACCAAAGACGGTACGAGCAACAAGCGAGGATACCAAGGTAGGGGAGAGCGGGTACAAGCCACTACTGGAGGGGGATTCCAGAAGAACCTTCCCTGTTGCTTTGTCCTTAACACAAAAACCAGTGGAAGAAAACTCAATGAGACAATCATTTTCTTCACATAATTTTCTGACAGATAAGAGATTGTGAGACAAATGAGGAACATGCATGACATTGGATAAAGTAAGGGGACGAGTCGGGGTATGTAAAGTAGAGGAACCAACATGCTTTATAGGCAAAAGTGCACCATTACCAACTAAAATCTTGTTCGTACCCATATAGGGAGTAAGGTTAGAGAGTTTACCATCATCTGGGGTCATATGAGCAGAGGCACCACTATCAGGATACCAGGCTAGGTCAGTGGTGTCAGCGACGGACAAGGCGGAAAAGGATTTTGGAAGATTCTCAGAGACGTATGCATGGTTAAACCGTTGGGGACAAGAAACACAAGTATGACCCGGAATACCACATAACTGACATGTCTGACCAGGAGTCGGAAGTAGACTAGGACGCAGAGAGTGCTGAAACCCAGAAGGCCCAGAGGACCTAGTAAACCGAGAATGGCCAGAGGACGGACAGGGGGGCTGCTAAGACTGAGTTTGAGAGGATGGCTGCCAAGTCTGAGACGAAGAGGACAAATCGTGACCATAACGTCCCCTCCCACGGCCGGAACCATAACCGCGACCACGGGAGCCACCACGACCTTTACTAACAGAATGGTTGGAGTGAGAGTGGGCAACAAAGGCAGAAGAGGTAGAGGAAAGAAAGTCATTTTGGCGAAGGCGTTGCTCAAAGTGAAGGAGTTGCGCACGGAGATCATCAAATGTAAGGAGAGAGGGATACAAAGAGACAGACATGACGAAGATTTCATACTCAGAAGAGAGTCCATTTAGGGCTTGAAGAACGAGATCACAAGGAGAGATAGGATGATTTACGGCAGCAAGATTATCCGAAATACTTTTCAGTTTGCTGAGATAAGCATCATAAGAAGATCTCCCTTTTTGATATTGGAGAACACACGTTTATACTCTAATTCTTTGGAAAGAGATTGCTGAACAAATCGACGCTCAAGAGTGATCCAGACATCACGCGAGGTGGGGAGTGTATAGACAGCTTGTAAAATATCTTGAGTGAATGTAGCATACATCCATGATTTTATGCTACGATCGGTGCGAAACCAGGAAGTGTAAGATGGGTTACTAATGAGGTGACCAGACGAATGCAGAATATGAGAAGAGGGACAAGGTAAAGAACCATCAATGTAACCCAAAAGATCATGACTCCCGAGTAATGTTTCAAATTGATATTTCCATATGAGATACTTTTCAGAATTTAACTTTGTGGTCATGAGTTGAGGATTGGGGAGAGGAGACGATGGGTGGGAGGGCGAGACCACGTGAGGTGGAAGCACAGAGTGAGATACGGGAGAGGGGGCAGGTTGATTTTGGGCAATGAGAGTTGTTTGGGGGCTGTTTTGGAAAAAATAAGGACTAGAGGGGGTGTTTTGAAAAGTAGAAGGTAGTTGTGGGTTATTTGATAACATGGGATTTATGAGGGGGTTATTGGGTAAAGGTGAAAAGTTAGGTGGGTATTTATATGAAGAGGAATAGGGTTGCGGTGGGTTAACAATATGAGCGCCGCCAGACGAAGGAAGGCCGGCGATCAAGGAAGACACACCAGTCGCACCGACGGCACCGTCGGCACTGACGTTGACTGGAAGAACCGTGCCGGCGTGAAATGGGGCAGCTGGTTCGGTGTGAGTGGAGAAGAAAGATGGGTGTTGAAGGGACCCGTCGGCGTCGGTCATGAAGGAAGGATAGTCGATGGCCGAGGGCGGCAGAGAAGATGTAGTGACACCGGCGGTAGCTGGAAGAGGCGGCAGTGGCTGTTTGAGCAGTAGACATGGCAGGATGTGTGTGGAGAGGAGGAATCCAGCGTGGTGGTGGGTTGTGAGCGGAGAGATGATGCGGTGATGATGAAGAAGACAACTCGCCGGCAAGAGAGGGTGTGACGGCGGCAGTGGCGGCAGGAGTGGTGGCCGCTAGGTGAGGATTAGGGGTGGGCGTCGGGTGGGTAATTCGGGTTCGGGTAGTTGGGTTCGGGTTTTTCGGGTTTCGGGTAGCAAAATTGCTAGGCAATCGAAACCCGAAATTTTCGGGTACCCGATATTCGGAAACCCGAAATGTCGGGTTTTGGGTACCCGGATATTTGCAATCTGCTTTCAAAAGCAGATTGCAAGGTTGAAAACAAAGGCTTTCAAGCCTCTGTTTTTGCTTTACATTTTGCAAGCAACAGAGGCTATTTAGCCTCTGTTGCTTGCATTTTTTTTATTTATTATTTTTAATATTATTAATATTTATTAGAATATAAAATTAAGAAATAAGTGAAGCTTTAATAATTATTTCATTTACAATTTAACGACTAATCAATAATTAACAAGAAATAAGAATAAACAATAAATAGCTCATTCGATTAAATTAAGTCAAACACAAATTAAACATCAAATTCAACATACTCGATCAAATTACAAATTAAGCACCAAATGTAAATTGTCTATTACATTGCATAACTAATTCAAATAGAATTCCAACTCAATATAAAATATTGAAATCAACTAATTAATACACTTTAGTTCACCGGCTTCATCGAAACTTCAACGGAGATGTATCATCAAATATCAATAATCGTAGCTTCAACCCCCGACTTGATTAGTTCTACAAAAATATAGAAACTCATAAGATAAATCATAAATCAACTTATAAAAATTAAAATGAAATTGAAAGGAGAAATAACAAGTACCTTTCTCAATCATTTCTATTTCATGTAAGTCCTCCTCAACGTGTATTGGTTTGTAATCTTTACGGAGCCAATCTTGTCCACAAATTAGAGCTTGGACTATTCTAGGAGATAAAGAACTCCTAAATGGATCTAGAACACGACCACCGGTACTAAATGCGGACTCCGAAGCAACCGTCGAAACCGGAGACGCCAAGATATCGCGAGCTAACTTGGAGAGGATGGGAAATCGGGGAGAGTTTACCTTCCACCAATTTAGTATGTCAAACTTCAATACTTCATCTTCTTCCTCGGGCTCCTCGCTCAAATATTTCTCTAATTCGGACTTCACGTGTTCACTTCTTCCTCCCCTTTTGAATTTTTTATATTGAGCTTTCAAATCAAGAATTTCAACATCCGATTGAGATGCACCTACCCCATATGTAGAAGAAACACATGACCACGAGGAAACTTCACTTCTAGGAGTTTTTTCGTACATCAATTTGTACTCATTGAACAACTCAAACATTCCTTGCTTTACTTGATCTTTCATCAAAGCGCTCTTCGAAACATCACTATATAACTCATCAAATGAAAACTCAATAAAATCCAACTTGTGACGTGGATCAAGTATCATCGCATAGTACAAAATCAAGTTCATTTTTTCAATCGGCCCCCAATATTTGTCAAACTTTTCTTTCATTCTTCTTGACATCTCACTCAACTCATAGTCATCACTTTCCATAAATTTTCTCAAGAGAACATCAACTTCACTAATTTCGTGAAACACGGTACTCGATGTAACATATAAAGTACCGGAAATAGCCAAAGTAAGCTTATAGAAATGACCTAAAAATTTTATCAATATTCTAGCCCTCTCCCAATCATCTACCGTGGGGACCCCATCAAATGGTTTTTTCGAAAGATCATTTCTATAGCCAAGATCATTATCTCCATAAGCATCAAATGCTCTCTCAAGCCGAGTAGCGGACTCCAACATCAAGTAGGTGGAATTCCACCTAGTACATACGTCAAGAGTCAATATTTTACCCGATTCCAACTTTTCAAGTTCTACACACTCTAAAAACTTTTTGTACCTAGCCGGAGAGTTCCTAATATACTTCACCGCTCCTCTAATACGGGCAATACCCATATGTTCATCCTTGCCCTTCAAACCATCTTGCACAATAAGATTAATGATATGAGCAACACACCTCATATGAACATATTTTCCACCTAAAATATTTGTGCCCCAATTATCAAACTTTTTTTGCAAGTATCCAATTGCGCCGTCATTTGAGGAAGCATTATCAACTGTAATCGTGAAAACCTTGTCAATACCCCAATCAAGCAAACATTTTTCCACTCCTTTACCCACTTCTTCACTCTTATGTCCCGAAATTGGACAAAAGTTTAAAATTCTCTTATGTAATTTCCAATTTTCATCGATAAAATGGGCCGTGAGACACATATAGTTCACTTTTTGAATAGATGTCCATGTGTCTGTGGTGATGCAAATTCTTTGAGACTTTTCTATTAAAGACTTCAACCTTACCCTCTCACGCACGTAGACATTGTAAATATTTTTAGTTAGCGTCCTACGTGATGGAATTTTAAAATTAGGACATGCTACCGACACAAAATGTTTAAACCCAAGACATTCAACAATTCTAAAAGGAAGCTCATCAACAATTAACATATAATTCAAAGCTTCACTTACTTTATCTTGATTAAAGATCCAAGTACCTAGAGCTTGTGATCCCTCATCACCCGGACGAGATGGTTGAAATGCAAGGTGGGTTTGATTTTGAGTGTTTTTTTTTCTAATTTCATCGGGTGCTTTTTTACAAATCATTATGTGGTTTTTAAGAGATGAAACACCGTGTTGTTTTGAGTCGGCCATTACACTCCTACTACAAAATATACATTTAGCCTTCATAACACCATCAACATCCTTGTACTTTTCAAAGTAAGCCCACCATTCCGATCGAGGTGTTGTTTTCTTAGGTTGTGTTTCCAATTTGACACGTTTTTTTCCCTTCCTATTAATCTCATCCTCCTTGTCACACTCAATATCAAATTCAACACCCTCATCATCAAAATCAATAGGATAGCCACTACTAACCTCTTCTTCTCTCATTGTTTCTTTACGCTTCAAAGTCTCATGACTCTCATCGGGAGCTACTCGTGAAGTTGACATCTACAAAATATGTCATTAAATACTATTAGATAAAATTTTCAAAATAACTCTATTTCACTTAAAATTGAATAAAACACATAGGGAATGAGATATTAGCAACAATAAATAAGAGTATAAGTGTTTAATAATAAATTTTACTACTTAAAATTGAAAAACCTCCAACATATCTCAAATAAACATTTTATCAAACACTTTGTGGGCAATGAAGAAAAGAAATAACTATTGAAAATTTTGTGAACAAATATAAACTTTTACCTTCAATAATCTTCAATGAGATGTAGGAGAACAATGTCGGTGATAATTTAAAGTGGGGACGAATGATTAAAGAAAATTGAAATTAAAGTAAGAGGTGAAGGATTTGGCTTCAAAGTTTACTTTTCTTTTGTTGTATTTCTGCTTTGCTGAGTTGCTTTTGCTTCTATTGCCCCCTGCTGGCTGCTGCGTTTAAGTTAACTTATATATGTATATAAATTTTTTATTTTTTTTTGGCTTTGACAGGGTCGGGTACCCGATCGGGTAGGTAATTCCTACCCGATACCCGAACCCGAACTACCGATCGGGTTCGGGTAATACCCGATACCCGATTTTTTTCTAAAATTTGCTACCCGAATTACCCGAACCCGATCGGGTCGGGTGGGTACCCGAAAACCCGACCCAAACGCCCAGCCCTAGTGAGGATTGTGTGACAGAAGGTGGGCAATATCCGTTGGAGACATATCGAGGGAGATTAGATGGTGAACGAGAGAAAGGGCAGTCGGCAGAGATGGGTCTGTCGCCAAGGTAACCGATAAAGAGAAAACTCCGGCACTGGTAAGAGTCGGGGAGGAGGAAGAAGAGAAGGGAGAAGATAACGAGATATCGGAGGGGAGAGAGAGAGAGGAAGGGTGACTGCCGTGGGGACGACGCCGGACAGAGAAGAGGAAGCGGCGGAGTTATTTGCCATGAGGGCGGTGGGTGAAGCCAAAGGCTCGTAGTGCCCGGTAACTGATACCATGATAGAGTATGAAGATAGATAAATTCTATAATAGAGATGTTGTATATGTGATTCATGTATTACAAATGTATAAGTATGTATAAATAGAGTGACAATGTAGCCCTAAGGTGACAAATGGGCCGAATGGGCCAGACCATATAACTGTACACTAACAATTTTGTTACAATCAATATATGTTTCAATTATTATTACTTATTTTGTTGCAATCCATATATACATGGTATAGTTTTTCAAATTGTAAATTGTTCTCAAACTGAAATGAAATAAGTATTTTCTATCAAAAAAAAAAATGAAATAAGTACTCATTTTTTCAAAAATTGTCAAGACACGCTTCAAATAATTTCAGAACCCCAATATAAACTCCCACTTATTTTTTTAGGGTAAAAAGCATTTTCGACCCCAACTTATGTCGGTCGGAGTACTTTGATACTTAATCTATTAACTTTTATATCAGAGTACCCAAGTTTTGTAAATTGTGACAAGTAAGTCTATCGGAGGAATAGCTTGACTTAAATTGTGCACCCGACTATCTACACATTGCATGATATGTGCACTTTGCAACTTATCCTATGATATTTTGTTCATCCGACTACCTATACATTGCATTGTATGTGAACTTTGGTACACAATTTAAGTCATGCCTAAGACACGTACATGACAGACTTTTCAGAAGGAATATTCCAAATTATTCCTCAGATGGACTAACTTGTCACATTAAAAAGGTTAGGTACTCGGGTGTACAAGTTAATAAATTGTGTACCAAACTGCTCCGGTCGACATAAGTTGGGGTCAAAAATGTTTTTTACCCTATTTTTTATTTTTTTAAAAAAAATCCTACTTATTAAATTTAGATTTCAGAGTAAATACCGATGTCAACAATGATGCATGGAATCATACTCTTAATATCGAGAATGGTTGTATGAATAGTTGAAAATTCGAATATTCAAAATACGTGCACAAGACTTTCGACTCAGAAATGCTCTTTTTCTCTATCTTTAAAATGATTATTTTATGAATTCATCAAAAAAGAAATTATTAAAGACCCAAAAACCTTAGAAACCAAAAAGGAAAGTAGTCTCCCGAAGTTTTCAAGACCCCTCTTCCCCCAATTCTTTAAACGGTTTTCTTCTCTCGTCTTCTCTAGTTTGATTTCACTTTTCTCTCGAATTTTTCTTCGATATTTGAATTGATTGGTTGGCGACTATATGGCGTCTTCTCCATCCTCTCAAGATGATGCCTTAGAGATGGATCTAAAGTCGACGATGATTTCTCTTTTGAAAAAAAAAAAAAAAAAAGGCATCTATAACATGACATGTAGGAATATCGATTCTTGTTTGTTCTTTTGATTTTTCATAGTTGGTCTTTTATTAAACTTGTTTGTATTGAACAATATGTACAAAATGGTTACAATCATAAAGTAATATATGTACCTTTCTCTTTTTTCCATTATTGGTAAAAATTGTAAAGTTGTATTGTATTTTGTCATGTGCAGAAGAAAAAATTTAATATACAAAAGTTTTATAATACTAAAATGGTCGACAAATTGATGTATTTGAGCATTCACATGGATGTATCATTTTAGGACAGAGACTAGTCATGGTAGCAAATTAAATATTAATTAAAAACTAAGGCTAATATTGGTTCGTACATAGTTCATTTAAGATTTTTGGCTTGCAAATATGTCGTGACAATAGAGGGAAAATTGCAGATTTGATCCCGTTGGATAGGGGGTCGTGCAAAATTAGTCCAATTTAATATAAAGTTGCAATTTTAGTATCATAAAACTCAAAATATTATAATGATTTTGGTCCTAACCGTGAAAAATTGAACGGAAAAGTGCGTGTCCGTGACACATCTTTAATTTATCTCAAAAAAATAATTTATAATTCTTTAAAATATTTATGAAATAAGCACAAAACATTTGCGTCTAGTTTGGGTTTGATGTTCACGCCATCGATGGTCCGACCAGTTATTATCTAGTTGATTTTTGATGTTTTATTTCTTTCCAATGAGACTTCTAGCTAGTATCTAGAATTAGAGTATTGTTGTTGTTTAAGATATTAACTTAATATTTAGTCTCTGATATATACTTCAATAATTTTAATTATTGTGACCTAGTTAATCATATCTCGTTTTACAGTCCATATCATAGAAAAAAAATTTAACCCTAACAGAACTTGTCTGGTTTTTCAGAAAAGGAAAATAAGAAGGGTAAAATGCATTTTCGACCCCAAACTATGTCGGTTGGAGCACTTTGGTACTTATGATATTAAAAGTTAGACTCGAGTACCCAACCTTTGTAATTTATTACAAGTAATTTAAGTCCACAGGAGGAATAATTTGGAATTTTCCCTCCGAAACGTATTTCATGTGTTTTAGGCATGACTTAAATTGTGTACCAAAGTGCACATATCATGCAATGCATAGATAGTCGGGTGCACAAAATGTCATAAGATAGGATGCAAAGTGCACATATCGTGCAATGTATAGGTAGTCGAGTGTTCAATTTAAGTCAAATTATAACTCCGGTGAACTTACTTGTAGCAAATTACAAATGTTGTGTACTCGAATGTAAAATTTAATAGCATAGGTATCAAAGTGCTCCGACCGGCATACGTTGGGGTCAAAAATGCATTTTACCCAATTAAGAAAGAAGCTAATGAAAATTTTTAAATAAGAATTTCAATGCACACACGCACACACCCCACCCACAAACAAAAAAGCCTTTATTCTAAATGGTACGTAGGCAACTCGAGTCCTCGAGCTCTGCGCTTTTTGTACTCTGTAGCGTATAGTTCATGATGGGTGTGGTGGAGTCAGATCAAAATATGGTTAAGAAAAGGAGCCAAAATAGAGACAAGAAGGGCCGGGGTTGACCCGGATCGCAAAAGGATAAAAAGGAGTCAAAGAATTGAAGCCAGGGAGTGCAGCCATGGGACGTGGCGCCCCAGACAGAAGGGTGGCGCCTGGGCGAGGGCAGTGCTCTGGCAGCGCGTTTTTTAGATGGTTTTTCCTATTTTGGCTGATTTTGACATAATTTTGAATCCTACCTTATATGGAATTGTTTTCTATTGTGTTACGAATTATTTCCTAGTTGTTTAGGATTACTTTTCCTAATTTGTTAGGGTTTTAGACTTTTCCACCATTATAAATATGAGAACTCCATTTGTAATTGATTGATGTAATCTGATTCACTCATTGAGAAATAAAGATGTAGTTTAGGTTGGCTCGTGGATGTAGGCAAGTTATGTCGAACCACGTTAAATCCCCGTGTTGTTTATCTTCATGTTTAGGCTTAGAATTTCTTGTTTCTTATTTATTCTTCGTGCTCTGATGCCTACCATCCCTAACAACAGGTATCAGAGCCATAGGTTGTAGATTTAGGAAACATGCGTCTTAAATCTAGATTTATGGGGAAATGTTTTTGGCTAAACACGGATTTCGTCGTGGGAATGATGGTAGGAGATGGAAGAAATCCGTTTTTGACTTAAAGCTCGACGATTTCGTTGCAGAGAAACACGAATTGAGGTCGTGGTGAAGCTGGAGAAAATGACAGAGGAGGATGGGATCGGGTGGATCGCCAACCAAAGAAGAGTAATCCTGTTAAACGTTAAGGAGAAAATATTGGAAAATCGTGATGCCAGCAGATAGGCAGATTCGCAGCAGTAGAGGCAAGTTTGTGTTTCTAGGTGGGTAGACACGAAGCTAGTGGGAACAGTTGCGGAGCCGGAGGCATATCCGTAGAGCCAGAGGTCAGAGAGCAAATTAGTGTTTCCGAGAGGGATGAACGAGTTGCTAGAGATCGAGGGGGCAGAGCTATGGTGCCAAGAAAGCAAATCCACTGAGCCAGAGGTCAGAATGATAGAATCGGTAACAGAGAGGGTAGAGCTGTGTAGTCGAGAGACCAGAGGGCATGGTTGTGGAGGCATGACCACGTAGAGAGAAACCATGAAGAGAGGAAGCGGTATCGGGAGGGGTTGACCGTTAGTCGGAAGTCATGGTGGCAGGATGCGAAAACCAGGTAGGTAGATTGGCAGAGCAGCGGGTTTATTGGCAGAGGGATATGACATAGCTCGTGGAGTGGGAGCTCGAGCAGATATGTCAATGGCCCAAGTTAGCCATTGAAAATCGAGTTGGCGGATGGATCAAACATAGCTCATGCAGGGGCAGAGAATAGATATGTGAGGGATCTGAGATTGCCGTTGAAAAAGTCCTTGATGGAAAGATGTCAGTGGACGGGTTGACCGAGGCGGTTTGGGTTGTGACATGTTCGGGTTTTAGAGTAACCTATATCTGAGGGTCAATTGTACCGAGATGGATATGCCACGGTATTCAGGAGTTGGTTGATCACCAAAAGAATAGAGTAGTGGCGAGGGTTCAAAAGAGAGAGAATGATGTTCACATAGAGAGTTCGTCAAGTGGGTGACACTAGAGGACGAATGAATTGACGAGACATGTAAAGATCTCGGGGTTTGATCTCCATTGGGTTTGGGGATGTGTCGACTAGACCAAGGTTCACTTAGGAAAAATGAAGTGGTGGTTCAAGTCTGAGTTCGGGTTATTTTGATCTGTCTCCAAGTGGGAGATTGATAGGTTTGGTGGAGTCGGATCAAAATATGGTCAAGAAGTGGAGCCAAAATAGAGCCAAGAAGGGTGGGGGTTGACCGAGATAGCAAAAGGATAAAAAGGAGTCGAAAAATTGAAGTCGGGGAGCGCAGCCACTTATGGCGCCTAGGCGCTCCAGATAGAAGGGTGGTGCCCAGGCGCCATTGTACGGCCCACGCAGTGGCGTCTGGGCGCGGGCAGCGTGATGGCAGTGCATTTTTTCGATGATTTTTCCTATTTTGGCGGATTTTGACATAATTTTGAGTCCTACCTTGTATGGAATTGTTTCCTAATGTGTTAGGAATTATTCTCTGGTTTTTAAAGATTGCTTTTCCTAATTTGTTAGGGCTTTAGACTTCTCCACCATTATAAATATGAGAACTCCACTTGTAATTGATTAATGTACTTTGATTCACTCATTGAGAAATAAAGATGTAGTTTAGGTTGGCTCGTGGATGTAGACAAGTTATGTCGAACCACGTTAAATTCTCGTGTTGTTTATCTTCATGTTTAGGTTTAGAATTTCTTATTTCTTGTTTATTCTTCGTGCTCTAATGCCTACCATTCCTAATAGTTCATACATACTGCTCCTGAAATATTTCATCCTTAGCCTTTCCTCATGACGAATCACCGCTATCAATGTCAAATGACTATCCCACTCGTCCAATTATATATTAGACATCATCACAATGGATTATGTTTTGCCCCCTTTCTTAAACAAAACAATTGAAACAATATAATGTCCTTTAAATTTGTAATTCGAAAACCCTGAAAATGCAGTTAACTTGCACGGTGCACTTGCAGCGAGTCTTTAGATATGTCACACAATCAAAAATTACAAAAATAATTTTTTTAAAATTAATTCTTTCTCTATAGTTCACAAATATTTATCAAGTTATTTTTTTAATGGAAAATAGTTTTCACAAACTCTTTCGCTGCATCAAAAAACATTTTGTTGAACATTTTTGCTCCATTTCTTTTAATCTTATACTATTTCTAAGTTTGAAATAGAGTATTTTATAGAAAAGAAAAAACGATCTTCCACGTCATCAAGAAAACTCCTTATCCCATTAAGGCAATGGTAAATGATGAATTTTCTTACTTTCTCACTTTAATAGCACGAATTTGAAACTCAAATGTAAACTAACCAGTTTACGTGAGTTTATCAAGGGTTTAGCCAACATAAGTTGACTCAGTTGATAAGGACGAATCACTTTTCCTCAAAAGGTTGTGTGTTTGATTTCTTCTGCCGACGTGAGGGCTGTGTTGATGGGCAATCTGTAAGTACCTCTGTAAATGACCTATGATCCCGGAGGCATGTCCTGGCCCAAATAGGTGACCGGAGCCGACCATACCTAAACTTTTTATTTACCAAAAAAAAAAATCACGGGTTTACATGTTCAACTTATAATATTTTAACTACAAAGATTTTTTTAAAAAGTGTTGTTGGGGCTAAGGTGATTAAGTTAATAAATATATCTGACTTTTAGCAAAAAGAACATTTTGCAGCGGTTAAGTCCCTTTGTTGGGGTAGTCATAATGATTAAAACTATCTATTTTTTTTTTGGTAGTACAAACGTGGAATAAGGAAAAGAAAACATCACAAAAACACAAAACAAAACAACACAATCACATCCTAACAACTAGAAACCCGCAGACTCCAACTCCAGCAAGTCTAGTAGCTCATAGGGGGGTCATTCCAAAGCCTCATTTCCAGCAGTGATTCATGTCCAACCTTAGCCAAAAAATCAGCACAATGGTTGCCTTCTCGCCGAGTATGAACGAACTCGACCTCCCATGGGTTCATTAATAGGTTCCTGCAATCCTCGATGATGTACCCGAGGGGGTGTTTCCGAGTATCACTCTCCTTGATAAGGCGCCAAGCAACCTCAGAGTCTGTTTCGACAATCAATTTCTGGCATCTTCTATCCCAAGCCATTTTGAGGCCTTCCCTAATACCCAATAACTCAGCTGTATTGATAGTCAAGCAACCCAAGCCAACCGAGAATCCTTGAATCCACCTACCCTGATGATCTCTAATTAGGCCTCCAGCTGCAGCTGATTTTTTTTCCATAAAAACACTACCATCCGTATTCAATTTGAACCAACCAGGAGGTGGAGGAATCCAAGTAGCGCTATCACTACCGGGAAGCCGGCAATCTGTAGAGTCAAAAGCCATAGACATGTCCCTAACTAACAACTTGATTGAGAATGCAATTTCCATTGGTTTTTCAGGTTTGTTATTAAAAACAAAGTTATTTCTGGCAAGCCAGATGGTCCATAAGGTGGCAAGAAAGAAAGATTTCCAATTACAATCCGGGCTAATAATGTTGTTAAAATCTGAATTGAAGAGATTGGTGAGCCAATTAGTCCTACTTAAATGCCAAAACCGGGAGAAATCTGATGGAGTGATGATAAGTTCCCAAACGAGTTTCGCCTTAGGACAATCAATGAGAGTATGAAACACATCTTCCCTAGCCAAATTACATCTAACACAAGTGTCCGAAGATGCAATATTTCTATCAAATCTAAGGGAATTAGTAAGAAGTTTGTTATGATGACAAAGCCATAAAAAAAAATTAAGCTTTTGAGGGCATTTTAATTTCCAAATCCAGTTCCACTTAGAAGAATGAGGAGTATTGCTCTCCGATTCAGAATTCAAGGCTTTGTAAGCTGATTTACTTGATAATTAACCCATTAGATGACCCTCCCCAAAATTGAAAATCAACACGGTCACGACCAAAGGGAAGGGGTGTACTAAGAATGCATGCTCTTGTCTCCGGAGGAATACTAGTCATAAGTCTACTAAGGTCCCATTTTCCCTCGCTATCTATGATATCCGTCACCATAAGCCCCACATCTTCGTTCTCCACCTCCCCCTCGATAAGGTCACAAATAGGAGTTTTTCTAAGCCACTTATCAAACCAAAAAGAGATAGAAGAGCCATTACCAATTTTCTAAAGAATCGAGTCACCAATTGCCTTAGTGCTTCGGACAATCCCTTTCCAGAGGCTAGAGGAGCCGGATTTGGGATTATGGTCCAGAATTGACGAGGACTGGCCAAGGTATTTACTCACAAAAATCTTAGACCACACCGTCTCGTCCTTTTGGAAAACCCGCCAACCCGTCTTGGCAAGCATTGCCAAGTTAGTTTTGCGAGAATCCCGAATTCCTAACCCCCCTTTACTCTTGCAACAAATGATCTTGTCCCAACCGACAAGGTGGATCTTTTTGATATTATCAATTGAGCCCCAAAGAAAAGCTCTATTGAGTCTATCAAGTTGATCACAAACCTTGGTAGGGATCCAATTAGAATGCATGGAATAAATGGGGAGAGCCGAGGTCACCGACTGAATAAGTGTGGCTCGCCCGGTCAAATTTAAATTTTTCGCTTTCCAACCAGAAAGACGGTGTTGGACCTTTTCAATTAACTCACGAAGATTTTCACTCCTATTTCTAGAGTGAGTGACTTTGACTCCTAGGTATTTTCCGAGGTGAGAAGTGGGACAAAAATCGAGAATGTCAACCATTCTATTACGGGCAGCTTGCACAGTTTTAGGGGCGAAGTAAATAGTGGATTTTGACAGACTAACCCTGAGTCCCGAAGCGAGGCAAAACTTTTTAAGGGTGTTTTTAATCGAATGAGCAGTTTTGTCATTAGCTTTAGCTGCAAGGATTATATCATCGGCGAAAAACATATGTGAGATCGAAGGTCCATTCCGACAGAAAGAAATTGGATCCCACTTATGAGTGTTCACCTCTTCCTCGATAAGGTAAGCGAGACGTTCCATACACAAGACGAAAAGGTAAAGGGAGAGGGGGTCTCCTTGACGTAAACCACATGAAGGGGCGATGGGATCGAGGGGCTCCCCATTCCAAAGGATGTGAAGATTTGCTGACTCGACACAATTCATGATAAGACGGATAAGTGATTCCGGGATAAGGAAAAATCGAAGAGTTTGAGCAAGGAAGTCCCACCTTACCTTATCGTAAGCTTTTTCCAAATCCAATTTAATTATCATACTCCCTTTTTTGCTTTTCGAGACCGAAAGAGAGTGGGCGAGTTCTTGTAAAACTAGTATGTTATCATATGTGCTACGCCCTGGGATAAAACTGGACTGATTTGGACAGATTAAATTATTCATGTACAGTTTAAGGCGAAGCACAATGGTTTTCGTGATAATTTTGAAAATAACATTGCAAAGCGCAATAGGGCGAAATTGGGATATTAAATCTGGATTATCCATTTTTGGAATGAGGGACACAAAGGATCGACTGAGAGACGCAGGTATCGCCCCATCACGAAAACAGTCCCGGATCACATGAAAAACCGGGACACCCACACTACCCCAAAGTTTTTGATAAAAGAAGGCCTGACAACCATCCGGCCCAGGAGCTTTGTAGGGACTCATACTAAGAACAACCTTGTGCACCTCATTGCTAGTGATCCTAGACGAAAGGGACTCGATGGCACCTCTATCTAAAGGACGTTGATAATGGCTCTCAGGGAGGGGGGCCTGATAGGAATTAACATCTCCACAGAAAAGCGCACTAAAATGGTTTCTATCATGCAACTTAAGGACCTCTAACTCAGTACACCACACCCCATCAATTTTAAGAGCTAAAATCTTGTTCTTACGACGTCTACAAATAGTTGAAAGGTGAAAAAATCTTGTGTTTTTATTTCCAAATTTCAACCAATTGACACGGGATTTTTGAAACCAAATCATCTCTTCCTGTTGAAGGGTTAAATTATAATCATGTATTAAATCCTTTTCAAGATTCAGAAGAGCAAGGCTATCCACAACCGCAAGTTTTTTTTTAATACCAAGGATGCGGGCTAAAAGTTCTCTTTTTTTAGCAAAAACGTTACCAAAGGTTTTGGTGTTCCAAACTCTCATTTCCTTAGGCAAAACATCGAGAGCCTCTAAGACCGAATTACTCTTAGAAAAAATATCACCAACAATTTTCTCACAATCGGGGTGGGTAGTCCAAGCAAGCTCGAACCTAAAAGGTTTGTTTTTAAGAGAATATGATATACCTTGACAACAAGTCATGATAGGATGGTGGTCCGAATAAGTACGTGGAAGATGAACCACCAATCCCTCTGGAAATTGCAACCTCCAATCCTCGTTAGCTAGAGCCCTGTCAAGGAGCTCTTGAATCTCAATAACTCCGGATCTCGATCGTAACCACGTGTACTTAGGCCCCTTAAACCCCAAGTCAATCAGATTACAATTCTCAATTTCTTTCGAAAATCTATTGCATCTATTCCAATCGGCGGGGATCCCTCCTTTCTTCTAGTGAATGCTACGGATATCATTAAAATCCCCCGAAATAAGCCAAGGATGCTGAATTTGAGAGCTCCAAGTTCGAAGGTTGTCCCAAAGAGCTTCTTTACTTCTTCGATTCGGTTGAGCATAAACCCCAGAACAAAACCATCCATCTTCAACTTTATGGCCGATCAAAGCATGTATAACTTCCGGTAAAACTTCCAAAATACGAACCTGGATTTTTTTAGGGTCCCAAAGCATCCAAATATCCCCCCCCCCCCTCCCGGCCAAAAGTAGGGGCACGACACACCCCTTCGAAACCTAAATTAGTGGAGATAGAAGCAGCCCTGTCCTCCAACACCTTAGTCTCAAGAAGAAAAACGACATCTGGCTTGTGATCGAACACCATAGAACGGAAATGTCTTTTAAACCCACGTCCTCCCGCACCCCGGCAATTCCAACTAATTATCTTCATAGGATTACTAACAAGGTGGAAAGTAAGAATGGGACAATCAATTTGGCTCCCCGCCAAAACCCATAGAATTTGTCTCAACATAACTTGAGCCATTTGGCTTTGTCTCTCCTATTCCTCCAAAGTCTGCGTCGATATTAGGTTGCAATTGAGGTAATCCTGCTTCGTTTGTGAGAACTTCTCCTTGAACTCCACTTGTCAATAAAGAGGGTGGAACAATAGTGTCCGGACAAAGAGAAACCTCATATCGTACTCCACCCTCACATGGAGCCATAACATTTCCTCCTCTATCAAGAGATAACCTAGACCCGTCTGGGTAATGTGGATGTTTTGGTGACTCATATTGTTGATCACTTTGTGGGTAGCTGGGCAAGGAAGGGTTCTGTTTGGTGTTTAAAGAGTTTGAAGAAGTAACTTGGCTTTGAGAGTGAAAGGCCGGAGATGGTAGTTCTGTTGAAGCAAATGTGCTTTTACTTTTAGTTGATGTACCAATATTGGTATTTTTATTTTTATTATAATTAATATTTTCTTGAATGTTGTTTATTTCCAAACTTTCTTTGTCTTTCTCTAAAGATGGCCCATATCCAGGTTTGGTGTAGCGTAAGCGTGGTGTTCTAATTACGAATTTTCCTGCTTTTGTCTGGGAGTTGTTGACTGATATTGAGGGATTTTCAGATAAACTATGTAAAAGGTTAGGGTTAGGGGATGGTGTAGACAGGTCTATGTTATCTAAATCAGAGACATTTTTGTTTGGCTCCATGTGAGATGTTTCTTTATTCTGATCCAAATATTCCTTCACAATATCAAAACGGTTGGACACTCCTTTTTGATCAAATTGTTTCTTACTTTGCTGATTTGTGTGGGTCTCTTTTCCTCTCTTTTTTGCTATCATCCACTCACCAAACTTTGTCTCCTCTATGGTTTTGGAAAAACCCCTGCTTGTCTCTTCTTGGGACTTTCCAGGCAAGTCTCCCGCCTCAACCAGATTCAATGGGCAGGAATCTTTCCGGTGCCCGACCCGACCACATTCAAAACAAATGACCGGGAGATTTTCGCACACCACCGAAAAAACTTTGCCATTAACACCAATCGCACTTTGAAGAGGTTTATCGAGCTCGATTTGGACACAAAACCTAGCAAATTTACCACGAGAGGCCCAATACGTATTTCTATCCACCTTAATTGGTTTGCCAAGGCAAGAGGCGATTGAAAAGATAATTTCTTCCGTGTAGTACTCAACCGAGAGCTCCGGTATCCTTACCCATGCAACTGTTGTTAAAACCTTATCCGTAGATGGTACAAAATCAGGAAACCACTTCCTAACTGTAAGATAGTGATTCGCAATGACCCAAAGCCCCCCAAGGAGTATTGAATCAGCTTTTTCCTTATCTTGAAGTTTAAGAATAAAACAGCTATGGCCAAGGTCCACCAACTCGTAGTCATTATGAAGTTTCCAAAGGAAGTTTATCTTCGCCGAGAGGAGATTAAAATTTATGGACTTACCTAAGAGCCTGAGGATCAGCGTATGTTCCCAAGTCTTCTGGATATCTTCAGCATATTTATTTTCCAGCACAAGACGTGGGAATGAGAACTCTTTGTCCGGTGGGAGGATTTTGACTTTGCTTAAATCTGGTAGGATGTTCTTGTTAAAGTGAAGTTCTGCTTCATTCTCGGAGTCCATGAGAGAGTTCCGGTAGGACTTCATGGGTAGAGGGAGTGGGGCTCCCTCCATATTCACGTCCGCATTCTCTTCAAAGGGGGTATCATACTCATCTTCCATCATTACATCTTCCGAGTCTAGTGAAGTTTTCACTTTCTTAGTGCTTCTTACCACCAAGTCATGTTCCTCAGTGGAGGAAGGATGATGATGTTCACCAGGGACAGCAAGTGGGGAGCAGCCATGAGAGCTCTTTTTGGGGGGGTGGTGGGTGGGCCTCTCATGTTTTTGTGTTGCTATACGTGTTGTTTATTTGAGCTGGACTTATCCGTATCTCGATTGTTTCACCCGTTTATATTTGAGTTAAGTCTAATTTAATTTGAGATGAGCCAAGTTTGAGCTTTATTAGACTCAACCCGAATAGCCTGAACTCATAATTATAAACGTAGTAGCCTGAACTCTTTTAAGTTTCATCGACTTAGTAAGTTTCAAACTCATAATTATAGTGTAGAGTTTATGACATTAGTTTGATAAATATAGTTGTAGAGTTTATGACATTAACTTAAATTTTTATTTAATGCTCTATTTGAGATTAGTCTTTTAATACGATTCTTTCGTGTGCCTTTATTTTTATTTTAGAAAAATTGATGATTTGATCCAAAATAAACTCAAAGTTTGTAAAAAAAAAAATGTGAACTTGAGTATAGTCGAGCCAAAAAAAACATTATGAGCTGAGTTTGAGCCTATAATATTCAAGTAGGATAATTTTGAATTTGAGTCATGCTAAACTCGGCTCATAAGCCCCGATTGACCGGCTTAATCATGATTTCCCTCAAATTAGTTTGTTAATTATTAAAAATTAAAAAAATTATTAAGTGCATTTCCTTTTAAGATTACACTTTTACCCCTAGCAACATAGTCAAACCCCGTTCATGCCCCCCAAATAGTTTGCACCCGGATTACTCAATTGACACAACCCCAACAAGATTATGCAGACACGATTCACCTAATTTCGCTCTTACAAAATTTAAAATTTTACAAAAAAGATAATCTTCCTTTATTGACTTTCACCACTATCACAGTTTCTTTACTTCCACACTCACACACACACACACACACACACACACACACACACATATTGGCATATAATATTTTTTCCAATTAATATTTATTGCACTGTTTTTCTCTTCTTTTTTTTTTTTTTAGCTTTTTCTCTCCTTCTCTTTTACGTTTGTCTTTGAACAATCACGATTTTCTTCGATTTGTTGATCTGCTTTTGTCTCAATTTGATGATCTATAATCTTGCACTAATTGGGGTATAATTGATGAGATGTTCATGGCTGAAAACCCCTCACAAAAACACAAAAGATTGGGTTTTTATGAGATGGGCTGCTGTCAAAATCTGAGAAGAAGTGTTTGTTGTCAAAATTTATGTATATAGATACAAATATATAGATATAATTGAGATTTGTTGAGGTGGGTTCATTGTTATTTTGAGTTGATATGGGGTGTTTTCCTTGCTTTGGATCATCAGAGAAGGAAGTAAATAATAATAACAATGGAGTCAAAGAAATGTCAAAAAAGGAGTCTTTTAAAGAGGGTTCTGCGCCTCAGTCTAATAGATTGAATTCAGGTAAAAAAATTACAATTTAATTTAATTATTTTTTGTGGGATTTAGATTTTTGTTTAGAATTTTCAGTTGTTAGGCTTTATTATGTGATTTTCTGTGATGGTAATTTAGATGTATATTTTTATTTGTGTTGATCTGTGGTTTTTGTTCAATTTTTGGTGATCTGGATGAATTTGGGGTGAGATTTATGGTATTGAATTATATGATAAATCTGCCTTAATAATATGTCTAGCAACCCATGATTTTGATTTTCTAATTTTTGGTTTACATTTTATTTTGTTTGAATAAATCTGCCTTTAAATTAGAAGTTCTAGAGAGATTTTGAGATTGATTATTTTTATTTAAACATCGTAGAAGGCAATGCTAGTGACATTTTCGTGCTACTTGACCTAAAACTTTTCCGAAATTGAGTTCTATCTATTTATAAGAAAGGTAGAATGGTAGCAGATTATGTTATACGGTAAATTAACGATGTAAAGAGAGTAAAAGTCGCTGACACTCATCAAGTTGCAGATTTGATTCTGAATTCGTTTTGCATTGTCTATTATGCGTTGAATTTCAAAACAAGTTCAATTGAATTTTGTTTAGAAAATATACTGTCTTGTTAATCTTTAGGCATTTATTCTATGTCTCCTAGATAAATCAAGGTCTCGAACTGGCAACGATTCTAAAAAGGAAGCTTCAATTCCGAAAGAGGCAAATATTGCAGCACAAACGTTTACATTTCGTGAGCTTGCTGCAGCAACAAAGAACTTTAGGCCAGAGAGCTTGCTTGGTGAAGGTGGGTTTGGACGTGTTTACAAGGGCCGACTCGAAAGCACAGGGCAGGTAAATTATCTTTATTAATATATAATTGTGTGTGTGTATGTGTATCGTCAGTATGATAAATACTCTAGTAAGGCCTAGTTCTTGAGAAATGGTTATATATATATGTGTGTGTGTGTGTGTGTGTGCACGTGCGTTATATATATATATATATATATATATATATATATATATGTATGTATGTATGTATGTATGTATGTATATCATCAATATGAGGAATACTCCTGTAAGGCCTAGTTCTTAAAAAATGGTTATTTGTGAAAGTGATTGCAGTTAAACAGCTTGATCGAAACGGGCTTCAAGGGAATCGAGAATTTTTGGTGGAGGTTCTAATGCTTAGCCTCTTACACCATCCAAATCTCGTCAACTTGATCGGATATTGTGCTGATGGCGATCAACGTCTTCTAGTCTATGAATACATGCCATTGGGATCTCTGGAAGATCATTTACATGGTTAGATACTCTGTTCAAGATGGCTTTCTTATTTTTTGCTACAGAATTCTTATATGAATCTTCTGAATTATTGTTGTTGATACACTTACTGAATTATTATTTTGAGGTAATATTAGTTGACAATAAAACTTGAAGACCGTAATACTTTAAATTTAAGGTAAATATCTTTGTTTACTGGTGTTGTATAATTGCAAAGATAAAAATGAGGCACTCTGGGAAAAGAAGGATAATGATGTTGCCATATCCGATGGAAGAGGGGTACCTCATGTAATTATTGTATCTAGGGCTTTATCATGTCGATTATCGTATTGCGTTGATAATATGAATTTCTGAATGTCAACTTATTTTATAAAGCCTGTAAATAGACTGTGTCCATACCATTTTGAATTGGGACTTGACATTATTAACCATATAGAGGTTAGAAATTTGATCCGGTTTTTAAGGTCTAGTTTTATCGAAATCATATCATTTCAGACTCCAATATAATAGAGCTCTAAATCTTAGAAATAGTAATTTATTGGGTTAGTGAAGCCAGTCAACTTTAGACCATGATTATAAATTTTGTGAAAAACTCCTTATTGTTGATTCTTGATTTATCTTTCCAATAAACACCTTATATTTTTTTTGTAAGTATCTTGATTATGACTGTACTATTAAATGTATTTGGATGTGCTTTTTCTGTCCCCGTGATGTTTCTTTAAATTAGTACTTAACAATATAAATTTATTAATTTGACTCCAATTAGTCCTTTTGTAGGTTTTCTATGTCAAAGAAAAAATCGATAAACTTTAGATGGCTTAAGATGCTATTAGGGACATGACTCTTATAAGCTGTTTGGCATTTGATGATTGTAAGTGACTACGTCATCATAAACTAGCACATTATTTCGGAGTTGGGGTACTTTAGATGATAAATAGGTTGATTAGTGATATAGATAGTAACGGTTCATCCTAGGTTGGTCACTAATGGCCAAATTACAGGCACGATCGAGAACCACTTGTTGGAAATCAGTAAAATGGCTTATACTCGTAACAACTGGAGTTAAATATGGCCATAGCTTGCCACGGACTTGTGATTGGAATGATATAAGAAAAGGGTACCATATTGGTATATGATGATATATATATGACAGTCCACCAACAGGGGGTGGTGCTATTGGGGTATTTAGAAGATTTAACAGCTCTTTCGTGAATTCCATATAGCTTTCACCAAAAATATAATTTTCCACTCAATATCGTTGCCAAAGCTGAAGATAAAAAATATTTGATTATCATGGAGCATGATTTATGCAAACATACCTGATCATGATGTCTATTACGAAAGAAATTGGCGATTATTTACAAGAGGTGGTTAAAATGACTGACCTATTATTCTTGAAACTATCTGAGTAGTATTGCAATATTTTTAAATAAACATGCCAATATAATCAAACCACTAGATCACCTTAGTTGCAGATTAAGGCTATGTTTGTTTGTGTTTCCATTTTACTTTTTCCATTTTCATTTTCATCTGAAAATGAAAAATATACACTTTACACTGTTTTTAACTGAAAATATTATCATTTTCATTCTCATTTTTACGTTCCCAATAAATTTCAATCATTTCAGTAAAATTACATTTCACATCACTCATCTCAAAATTTCTTTTTATCACTTTTCTCTCTCATCTCCTTTCAATTTTTTAAACATTTCTTTCTCCTCTCCTTTAAATTTTTAAATCCAACACTATTCATCTAATCATTACTTTTTAATTATTTCACACATCACAATCACCAATTTCAACCATTTTTAAAAACACAACCAAACACACCTACTTTTTTCACTTTTCTCACATAAAAATCAAAAAACTCATTCTCCCATACATTTTAGAAAATGGCGGTTGAAAATGAAATAAGAACACATCCAAACAAAGCCATGTCCTGAAAATTGAAAGGTCAGAATAATCCAAGGCTGCTTCACTTCGTGCTAGCTAAATATTTAAATTAATTAACTTCATGATCATGCCTTCTCAGTTCATAATATAGATATCTTTATGCAAATGTTCCACCAGATAAAGAACCCTTGGACTGGAACACGAGGATGAAGATTGCTGCTGGTGCCGCAAAGGGATTAGAATATTTGCACGACAAGGCCAATCCGCCCATCATATACAGAAATTTAAAATCTTCCAATATCCTTCTTGACGAGGGATATTTTCCTAAGTTGTCAGATTTTGGACTTGCAAAACTTGGACCTGTTGGTGATAAGACTCATGTCTCTACAAGGGTGATGGGGACATACGGTTATTGTGCCCCCGAGTATGCTATGACTGGTCAACTTACTTTGAAATCCGATGTTTACAGCTTTGGAGTTGTCTTCCTTGAGATCATCACGGGCCGCAAGGCTATTGACAACACACGGGGCGCGGGTGAGAATAATTTTGTTGCATGGGTAAGTCGTGTTCTCTTTTTAGTTTACAATTGTTTGTGTTCTTTGCCTTGCTTCTTTTTTAACGATGTACTTGGGGGATAATTAGAGACATCCCCTCATTTATGGTCATATTGCATAAATTGCCCTCAACATTTCATAATTGCACGGATCCCCATGTTTGACCAAATTTTACCTCGAGTAGTGGAGACATGGCTGATAGGGGCTCTAGGTGCAATTATGGAAACAATAAGGGTAGTTTCTGTAATTTGACCATAGGTGACTGTGTGCCTGGGTAATTTATCTCAATACTTGGGGCGATTCTATATTACACTTGGTCCAACACTCCGAGTACACTTTTCATTATTTGAATACGTGGAAAAATTGCAGCATCAGTTCTATCCTATAGGTTCCTTTGCAATATTTAGTCCAAATGTTTACAAACTTGCAAAACTAGATTTGGCATTCATTTTTGCATTTTTAGTCCCAATTGCTAAACAGACAGAAACGGTTTGGTTTACAAACTTGTACATGATCAATATTAAATTTAATGGCATGTGCATTTCATGCACGAAATATTGTTCGCTTTTTCAAGGATGACACCAAAACTGCAATAAAATGCAACCTGTGAGACTAATTTACAAGTTTGTAAATAATGAGACTGAAATTTCAACAGGCTCTATTCTATGGGCCAAATAAGGCAATTTTCAATTCCGTTCCCTCTCAAACCAATGGTTGATTGAACCGGGAGTGTTGCATTTGGTTTCAGCATAGAATTACAAGTTATACTTTATGAATTGAATATTAATATCATCTTAACATTTATTTCAAATGGACATAGGCGAGGCCTCTTTTCAAGGACCGGAGGAAGTTTCCCAAAATGGCCGATCCTCTACTACAAGGCCGCTACCCAATGCGTGGACTCTATCAAGCACTCACAGTGGCTGCCATGTGCCTGCAAGAGCATGCCGCGAGACCTCTAATCGGGGACGTTGTGACTGCTTTGACATATTTAGCATCACAGTCTTACGACCCTAATGCACCCCCTAGTGACAAACTCGGTACGTTTACTCCAAGGCATAGGAATAATACATCCGGTGGAACGGACGGCCTGGATGACTCCGGGCGTGGGGGACACTACGGTTCCCCGTCCACTCACAAGAATTCGCCCGATTTCAGGAAGAGAGATTTCAACACCGCCACGGAGTTATGAAGGGTTGAAACCGGCGGCGGGTCGGGTCGTAAATGGGTTGTGGATGAGTTGGAGCGACCCGATTCTCAACGGGGCAGCCCGGCTAGTGCAGGTAAAGGAAGAGAAACTCCAAGGAACCGGGATTTAGATAGAGAGTGTGCGGTTGCTGAGGCAAAGGTGTGGGGTGAGAATTGGAGGGAAAGAAAGAAAGGAAATGCTATGGGCAGTTTTGACAGTAACGAATGATCTAGGCTATTTCCAGTCTTTTAAATCCACAAATGCATCGTCTTTTACCGGGTTTCAGGATAAAAAACATGGGCCCCGGTTTGGGGCTGATACCGGGTCACGAAATGTGGGTTTAAGGCAGAGAAAGGGATGGTATCCCTTTTTTGAGTAATCTAAGAAATGACATTTGTAGATATTGTGACATGTTAAATCTATGTATTTAGTGATTTCTGAGGTTTGATGTAATAGTCGAGGAGAAATTGGGAAGAATGTCCTAATTTTTTTTTCATTTTCAATTTTTATTTTTATTTTTTTTTGTTGAGATGGTATGTTGTCCATGTATGGGGGTGGGGTTGGATTGGGTGTCAAGATGGTCCAGTTGGTACATCTTATATATTGTACGTATAGTTCCAAATTGTGTATGGGTTATGAGTTGGTCTTTGTTTTTCGGCTTATAGAAAGAACTTTGATAATGATGCGTCTGTTTTAAGTTGACATTATGTGGTGAGAGACAAAAGGTCTATGCACTTCAAAAGCTTTTTGATCATTAACATGCTTGGAAATATTTTCACAAAGCAAAATGAGTGAAGGTTCAGAATCCGTATGTATATTGGAGAAATTCCGGAAAATTCTAAGATGCTCTCAGTGCATGGGTCCTAGTGCACTGGGAGCCATTGGATCACATGGAGGCGGGTGAATTCCATGTGATTGTACGGTGATGTATGGACTAGGAGCATGAATGTCTACATTTCTTATTTGTCTCTGGCTGAGATGTTTGGATTTCGCTCCATGATTGTGATTATTTCGCGACATGTTTAGATCTCTTTCGTTTTTTTTGACAATTGGAATCTCACTGCATGTGTAATTGTGAATATTTCGAGACTTGTGATTGTTTCAGGACTGGTATCCAAAACATCTTCAGAATAATACTTTAATTGCCAATGAGGCCTGGCCTAGTTGGTCAAAGTTGAGGCTCCATAATTAAGAGGTTGTGGGTTCGACTTCCACTAGTGTATGTTGGGTTGCTTTCTCTACCTATATGTTAGCTTGTAATAGTTTATTATAGAATTTGTAGATTGATGTTTACTTGAAATAGATATTCTCTTGCAATTGATGTAATACGATGATGTTATCGCTCCTTTAAAAAAAAAAAGAATAATCCTTTAATTAGTCTTCATCAAATTGTCCAGTTCTTATGCAAAACACTTTTTTAGGTATTTAATTTCTTGTGCACTAGCAAATAGCAATATAAAGATTAGAAGACAAACATAATTGTCGTCATATTTTGCCTCCTTGGTTTAAATTTTAAGAGCAAAAGTTTCAACTCCTAGGAATCATTAATTCAACTTTTTCGTATTCAATTTCATGCGCAATTCTTTTCCATTTTTTAGTACCAGGATAATGAACAAGTAATTGCCACTCAACATATTAATGGGAGAAGTTACATTTTCATCCCAACTTGTCTAATTTTAATTTTTGGTCTCATTTGTTACATATTTATCATATTTAGTCTCATAACTTTCAGAATGTCTTGCATTTAGTCCTAACCATAATTTCTGCCCAAAATTTAATGGTCAAACCGATATACTCTATTAGTCAACATTTTTGACCGATTTTGCAAGCGGAATTGATAAACACACACGTTAATTCCATTCAAGATCAAAGACAATTCTATTCAATATCACATAACACACAAATTCTTCAAAAATAAAATCAATAAAAAATGTTGACTAATGAGATAAATGAGTTTGACTGGTAAATTTTGAACGAAAATTTAATTGAGACTATGTGAGATATTTTGAAAATTAAGGAACTAAATGCAAAAAACTCGTAACAAATGAAACCAAAATCAAAATGAGGCAAATTTGGGACAAAAATGCAATTTTCCCCTATGTTGAAGTTATGTATTATGTATTACATATATATATATACACACACACAAAGACCTCAAATCAGAAAAAAAATGCAAATAACACAGTTTCCCATTTTCAAAAGCATAGTATTAAGCATCTTAACAGTTGTTTAATACATGTTAATGAAGTCCCATATCCAAGACAGGGACTTCCTACTGCTGCATCTTAGTTCAACAACATTCGCCTCAAGTACATGCATTCTACATTTGTACAGCTTAAGCCTCTCGTCATCTTAGTTATATTACCCGCAAGGCCAACCAATTGGTTTATAGGCAAAAATACCACCAAAAACACGTTCACCCATCATCTCCTCTTCTTTCCCTGCCACGAAGAAAGACCATAGCTCTAATTTAGATCCCAATTCAAAATTTGAAGTCAAAAAGAAATTAAGATAATTATCCATAAGTACGTACCGAGCTGACATAGTCATCCATCAATAGTTGCTTCCGCTTCTTCAGATTCGAAGGAGGGCTTTCTGCAGCTTGTCTAGCAGCAGCACGCTTAGATGGCGTCATATTCTGATAGGAATTGAAAGGGAAAGGTTATAAGCTACAAAATCACTAGGAGGGCAAATTATTTGGGTAGCGCCCTAAGTGAGTATATGAGCAGTTGTATGAAATGACTATATTATCACATAATCGAACAATCCTATTTGGTATCCAGGTGGGTGACATGAACGAGCCCGGATTATGATATACAAGTGTTCTCATGTAAAAGATAGTGTTTCCAGCTAAGACTAACGACTTATGAGATCCTACTACACAGATAGGGTCAGCCTAAGTTTTGACAAACTACCATAATTTCCCCATTGATCTGTCAATGAATACATATTACAATGTCACCTACTGTTGATAAAAAGCAAATTACAATTTTACCCATTCTTTTTCGAGTTGTCAGGATCTAACAAGTCAGTAAAAAAAGCAGTACAAAGCAAATT
Organism: Buddleja alternifolia; assembly: GCA_019426215.1. Lineage (NCBI taxonomy): Eukaryota > Viridiplantae > Streptophyta > Magnoliopsida > Lamiales > Scrophulariaceae > Buddleja > Buddleja alternifolia. The sequence continues at coordinate 29,179,729 of CM033403.1, forward strand.
ACATTCTCACCCCTTATTTTTTGAGAACAAGGGTGTCTTATTAATTTTCAAAAACTTCAACAAGCTCGAGGTAACTACCCAATAAGTGAGGGGGGTGCATGTAATTAACCCTTAAATCAAAATGATCGTTCATCATTTCACTTTATCCAACAGTTCACAACCCCACTTAGGTAGTACTCAATTGGATAGGGTGAAAATGTCACGAAGACTAATATGGACAAAATGTTACAAGAATGCGGACCCAGGGGTTAAGAAAAGATTCAGCGATCTCTAAGCAAAACAAGATTCGAGACACGAGACAGATACAGTACCTTGGCTTGTTTTTTCTCTTTACGTGCCTGTCTCTCCCTCTCGTCATATTCTTGATTTTCCCTCTCCACCAACCGAATAAGTGTATCACATCTCCTTGCAAGTTCTTGAGTGGTACGAGACTTTACAAACCAATCAAACCGAAACAATGGTGAAGTGCGAAAGGCTGCCTTCAGCTCTTCCCAGTTTCCATACCCAAGCTTGTGAACCATGCACATCTGTGAGAGAATAATAAGAGTTAAGAGGATAATTATGAGACAGAATCAGTTGAGAAATGCTAAAATGAAGATTAGAAGTCTAACCATGAAACGGTCACATTCTTCATTGTACAACTTCCCTTTGTTCTGGCCATACTGGATCTTTAATTCTAGCCACGGGTTCTTATAGCGATCCAATTTCTTCCCAATGGCTTTCATGATCTCATCTTTCCTTGAAATTCTAGCCTCTCCTCTTTCAATGTTTTTAATAATCCTATCATAATCTGGAAATATCATATCATAAATTAGTATCATTTCCTAAACGCTGAAATTACGACCCAATGACAATGTTCATGTTCCTTATAGGGAATCTACATAGAGCTACTGTACAGTTGGAATAATAATCCTACTATAACAATCAATTCTGCAATATTCTGATAAAACCTCTACATGAACTAGTTAACCACACTTCCAAGTGTTTTATCTATCTCCCTCGGAACTATTTTTTTTCTAGCAAACAAAAAAAGAAGAAGCATTCTGCAAGTTGGGTTGTAAAGACAAATAGAAATAAAAAATGTCCCAAAATAGCGAGTATCATCTAGAAGTTCGAAACTTAATTACTTACCATTCAACTCCTTATATCTGTCCTTGAAAACTTTTGCATATCTTTCAACTTCTTCCTCTGTTTTACCTTCCATTTCAGAAGCAATGCTTCTGATATCATTTCGACCATACTTCTCACAGGCCCTGATGAAGGTGTTGAAGTCTCTTCTACTCCAAGTTGAAAACCCCTGCATACAACCAATGATCAGATGCAGCTAAAGCACACAAGTTCCAAGCCAAGCAGAAGATAAATTAAGACTTACTTCTTCAAGCAGCAGTTCCTTCTCTTCCTGCTCCTCAGCAGTCAATGGGTCTCCTACATCTGGGTAGACAACGATATATTAAGAGAATGTCCATGGGTAAAAATGACAGATAAAACAGAAGTGGTATTCTCAAGAGAAGAACGTACCTTCGGCAGGTTCATCCACCTCTATTGAATCTTTTACTTGATTCTTCTGCTGTATCTGCTGAATTAATAACAACAAACAAACCATATAATATAAGTAAATATATATGTGTGTGTGTGTGAGGAAAAACTCAAGTATTTATATATATATATATATAAGGAAAACTCGAGAACATCCTGCCATCCTAAACACCCACCATAAGGTAACGCACTTCTTTTTCATACAGCTCACTCAGTCGTTGAGTGTTGAAGAACTGAAAATCATGCCTAATAAAAGATAACACATGCGTTAAGATGCAGAAACCCTAACTGTCAGCAAATTAAATCAAATGATCCAGAAATGCTTACAGCTGTGGCATGCGAGGAATACGAGGCTCTTTTGGTCTTGCAGGACCACTTTGCCGCATTGTCTGCTTGAAGTACTCCGACTCAGAGTAACTAAAGGCAAATTAAAGAATGGATCATTTTGACTGACTGAAAGTAACATTTGAGTATCATATACTTAAAGCAACGAAACGTACTTGCGCTTCCTTTCTCTTTTTGGCGGTTCAATCCAATTATCACTGACAATTTTCTTGAAATCAAACTTGTTTTCATCCTTTACCAACAAGGAAAAGAAGACAAAATTATGAGTTATAAGTAAAACTTAAAATAACATGAAATCATATATTCAGCTATAAGCACACCTTTTCATCATCAAAATCATACAAGTCAGCAGCTGCAGAAAGTCAGCAGCTTATATTAGTCCCACTAATAGAAATGTTTTAAATAAATGAATATGACAAGAAGCATCTAGAATCCTAAAGTCAGTAATGAGAAGCCTACAGTCATCCATTTTGAATTTGATGGCATCTTCTGTAAATTTCTTCATCTTAGCATCAAGTTCAGCAGTCGCCTCTTCTCCCTTGGCAATAATTCTATCTATATCTTCATCTGTAATTGTGCTGTCTTTGGAACTGAAAACCATTTCAGCACCAAATCTCACCATTTGTAGCAGCTCATCCTTGTTAACAGCTGCATCACCACATCCACAAAATATCAAATTTTTAGCAATTTAGCTATCATTGGCCAAAAACCAATATAGTGTATAATACTCACTCTTTGCCTCTGCTAATCGCCCTTGCTGAATAACCAACGCATCAAGAGCAAGCTTTTTATAGGCCCTTTCAATCACTTTTTCCTCAATGGTGAACTGGAAAAAATCATTTCGAACAAGCCATGATCAAATTGTATCTCTCAGAGAACTCATTAATACGTGGCATGAAAAGAAGACAAACCTCAGTGCAGAACCGGAAGACTTGGACTTCCTTCTTCTGTCCAATTCTATGAGCACGGTCCTGAGCCTGCAAATCAACCTGTGGGTTCCTGCAATGCATTGGACCCAAGAGTTTCAACGCTCAGATGTAAAATTATAAAAATTAATGCATCATAAGCCATACAAGAAGCTAAGTCTCACCAATCACTGTCATAAAGAATAACCACGTCAGCCGTGGCAAGGTTGATACCAAGACCTCCTGCTCTGGTTGACAGTAGAAAAACAAATTTCTCACTTCCTGGCTTGTTGAAGGCTTCAATGGAAGCATCTCGATCTTCCCCTCCGGTATTTCCATCAATTCGACAATAATAGTATCCACGGTACATCAAGTAGTCTTCAAGAATGTCCAGCAGCCTTGTCATCTATTTTATGCAATCAAAAGGAATTTATCATGGAAATCTAGGCAAAAATAATAATGAAAGAAACAGACAAATGCACACAAGATTTACAACATTCAATCTAAAACTTTCTTTCCAGAAAAATGCAAATAAGTTGAATAAAATCTAAAAATAGAGGATCAGGGTCAATGTAACCAAACCTACCTGTGAAAATATCAAAACCCTGGAGTCACGCTCCTTTAATTTTGGAAGCAACTTGTCTAGAAGAACCATCTTGCCTGCAATTAAAACACAAATTAACAAGACGAAATATGGAAAGGGGACAATCACCAAAAGAGAACAATATTCATCTTTTCTTCCCTTAATCAATGCAGAAACATACCAGCATTTTCTACTAGATGTGGTCCGGTGGTATAGGGTGGACCAGGTTCCGCTCCTTGAAATAAATATGGATGGTTACAACATTTTCGCAGCTGCATGGCTATGTTAAGAAGGCGTTTGCGTTCTCCACCAGCATTTACAACCTCAAGATCTTTCTGCAACAATGCCTTATAGTATTGCTTTTGCATCTGAGACATACCAACTTTAAGTATTGTCTCCTTCTTGGGAGGTAAACCTTTCTCAACATCAGACTTCAACCTTCTCAGAAGAAAGGGACGAAGTACCTAATATAATAGGAATCCAAAAAAAAAAAAAAAAAAACTCAATCAGCCAAAGAGATGCTAAACCAAAAGTATTCCTATTCTAGACATCAAACACATGTCTGTTAACTCTGATCTTCTCTACACACAAGCAAAGAAAGTAATATTGCTGGCTAATCTGATTAAGTGCTGGTGGTATTTATATTAATCAAACCAACTCATAGTTCAACATCTAAGAAATGCATATGTGCAGAGCAAGAAATGACAATTACTTGGTACACCATCTAGGAAAGGAAATGAAATATAGCTGTAAATGGCATTGTAATATATAATTTACCATCTGTAACACTATCTAGAACCTATTTAGTATTATGGTAAACAAAGTGTAAATGGTATATCATAGTCGAGCTACTATAGAGGGCGAGTAAAACACCACAGTGATAGCTTGTTCTGCATATGGTTCTAAACCTTTGAAACATATAGATGAGCTTGTTCTACATGTCAAACAATTTTCAATTCTCATCCAATATGAGAAAATAATTTCTACCAGGAGCAAAGTGCATCTGGAAAAATGAAAACTATTATGGGGATACCTTGTGAAGTTGTTGGACAACTTCCTGCTGATCATTTTCACCAGAAATTTGAAACCACTCATCGAAAGTCTCAGCAGAGCTAAATATCTCTGGGAGCAAAAAGTTGAGGAGAGCCCAGAGTTCATGAAGATTATTCTGCAAAACAAATATCAGGTCAAGAAGGATCTAGGTCACAGACACAATATACTTGCACATGCAAGCTGAGTACTCATAAAAGCATCAAGGAACATGAGGAAAACAAAACATAACCCCAAATTATACCATGTTATGACACTGCATTTAAAACATTGTAACTTGTAAAGAAAACAATTATATCCCAACTGCAATAGCGAAAGACAGAGACTACGCTGAGAAAAAGCCGACCAAAATTTTGTTTTCATCCCCATGATAACAAACTTTATAGAAAACATGCAAAAATGTTTTGAGCAAAAATATGCACCTATTAGATCTTCTCTTACCTGTATGGAAAGTGCCTTAAAGAATTGAAAAAAAAAATGAAAATTTCAAAGTACAGAAGCTATTATAACATAAAATTTCACAGAGATATCTAAAACTTCCCTTCAGATATGAACATTGAATATTTTATATTTTGCCATTATAAACGAAGAGCTACAATAGTGAAGTCTCCGGAGGCATATTAACCATCAAAATAAGCAAATTTTAGATTGCAGCTTAGGTTTATAAATGATCAAAAGACGAATCGATGTTTCACTCACCCATTTAAAATTCAACAAGCACATGAGCTAAAAAAGGAAATTCTCATAGATATTGTTAAAAAATGTCACAAGGAACTTGGACCACTTGCGATTATGGAAACAATACCTGAAGTGGAGTTCCTGTGATTAGCAGCCGATAGTTAGTATTATAGAGTCTCATTGTCTTTGAGAGAAGAGAATTCTCATTCTTGATTCGATGAGCTTCATCAATAATAATATAGCGCCAGCTAAAACGGCGCAAGGTAGTCTTCTCCTTGATTGCCATTTCGAAACTTGTGACGCAAACATCAAACTTCCCAGCAACAAGTAATTCCTCGCGTATATATCTCTGGAAGATAAAGAATTTTTTAAATTGGAGAAGCTGAAATGAATGACAAGGAAAATGAAATCAAAATTGGTATTAAAGCCTTACTCTTTCATCAGGGTTTCCAAGAAACTTCACAGCACGCAAAATGGGACAAAACCTTTTTATTTCATTCATCCAATTGCCAAGTGTAGATTTCGGAGCAACAACCATGTGTGGGCCCGTAATTCCTCTGAACTCATGCAAGTAACCCATCAAAGAAATGGTTTGCAAAGTTTTACCAAGCCCCTAAAATCAATTGAAAACGACAAAATCGTCAAACGTAAAAATTAATGCACTAGGCGGCATAATAATAAAATCGGAATAGGAGTATAATTTGTACGTCGGGTATACTTAGGGTTAATTTGGAACTTTTTTGAGAAGATATTGCTTAGAAAAACAACATTTGACATAAAAGCTTCCAACTAATTCAGAATATCTTAATAAGCAGTTCTCTTATCTTTCATGATTTAAGCACTTAGTGGAAATGTCAACAGAAATCATACAATCTAGGAAAGTAATATATAACACTGAAAAAAAAGGAAAAGAGTTGGTATGAGATCATCTCCAAGTGCTTTAACACTATTGAAATTAGAAAACAAATTCAAAAATAAATTGCTCTATTAATGAAGATACAAAATTGCTCTACTTATGAGAGATATATGGGCAATCCCACCCTCTTATGAAATATCACGTTGCATTCGGGTTATTATTAATATTCAAAGAATTTTGTTACTATGCAAAGTGGTTGCAATTACTATTCTCCATGCATACCATTTCATCAGCAAGTATTCCATTAATGCCATTCTCATACAATCGAATCATCCAATTTAAACCAGCAAGCTGGTAATCCCGCATCTTTCCCTGAATACCTGCAAGACAAATGTGCACAAGGTAATTGATCCCAATTCATGAAGTAGAGAACGACCCACTCCATTTAGCAAATTCTACACTAATCCAATATGATATCTCCTCGCAAATATTTACTATCAGAGATACAACACGATTCACTAGAACATAAACTACATAACGTCCAAGACTATGCATTTTGTCCATCACTAAACCGCTCCATAACTTGAAACTGTCAGTCATAGTCCAGCACCGTCAACCCAAAATAATAACAGCAGAAAAGATCATCTTACAAGAGGGCTGGACCAACAGTCTTGTATTTCCGGTGCCAGAAAGGCCATCTTCCTCCTCTTTCAAACATTCTTCATCTTCTTCCTCTTCAGTTAACTTAGATGCATGGCGACCCCTGCAAAATGCAATGGTGACACAATTGAATTAAGAATAGTAACTATGTATGCTACCAGCATATTACTTCTTAAGCCATAAGATGCAACAGGTGTTCCAGCACTGATCAAGCACCACCATTGTTCAAAAGAAATGACGCATTATTGAAATAAGCGTTTCACAAAATAAGGAAACAGCATTTATTACTTGCCTTCCTTTTCCCTTTTTCTGTGAGGCAGACTGATCACTCTTGGCAAAATGCGCAAATAACTCCGTTTGCTGCAAGAGATAGTTCAAACGACCCTTTCCTTTGTTGTTCTGCTCAAGATAAACCAGTTTAAATGTTAAATATGAGCAGATAATACACTGTGATAATTTTAATTAACAAATTCATTTTCAGACAACACACCATGTCAGCTTCAATAGCAGCATTCTGGGCATCTAGTATTTCTTGTACTTTCTGCTTCTTCATCTTTTGCATTTCATTGAGCCTGGCTTTTTCACGTTTTGAGACTTCATTTGGAACAGCATCATCTTCCTGCAAAGCAATTCAGAAACCCATTCAGGATAGCCAAAGAGAGAAATCAAAATTAGTCCTTGTTTTCACTCTCTATTTTCAAGTGAATATAATAGTTCATCATATGGCAAGTAGAATCTGCATGTCACGTTATTAGCTAAGGTTAGAGAGAACCCAATATTTGACTCAACTCTTAAATCAAATTATTAGTTGACTGGTACAAGCGGGATCATTCTAATGGGGTGCAGAAAGACACCATAAGTATAATTTTAGAGGAAAACTAATACAATTTCAAAGAAATACCTAGAAAATGGAAGAGAGGAACAAGCTTGAAGAAATGTAAGCTGGAGATCACGTGGTACGTTACTCCCGCTTAGGCGAGGGTGAAAGTGACTAAGATGAGAATGTAAATGAGTGAGAGGTAAAACCTCCATCTATAGGGGAAAAAAGTAACTGCAACATTAATTTTTACGAATCCGACAATTCAGCACACACTTTAAAGAGGACCTAAGGAAGGATATCTAATTGGGAAGTCAAAGATACAAAACAAACGGCGGTAATTAACGGATGGCGGTGATCAACATTTACTTTACAATGACGACACAGATCATTTCTTATACTTAAAGCTTGCCTCTCCCACCCCCAAATTAAAAAAACACCAAAAAATTGGGGGACTAGACAACATGGAGTTATTATCCATACCCCTACTTTACAAAAATGCTACCGACAAGCCGCAAAAATGCCCAAACAGTTACAAGTGTCAGTTCAGCTCCACCAGTAATTTGATTTCACAAAGTTGATACACTCAAAATCAGACATGTGAAACCACTTAAAATAGTCCTCCAACTCAATCCACCAACTAAAGGACTAGATTACCATATAAGTCGCTAAAACATGAGCAAAATTAAAACAAATTCAGTGCATAAATGGGAATCAACACTAATTCGCACCGATTCATCGATCCTAAACTAACACCAACGCAAACACATTTCCACACACACACACAAAATAAACAACAAACTCCAACAAAAATCAACTCAACAACAAACCAAACACAGATCTATCAGCTACTTTCGAAAAAACGAAACATAATCCACTACAATATGCTAAAAAAAACTCGTAAATTCACAAACCACGCCTCATTGTCGTCATAATCGACTGAAATATGCTTAGAAAAAACTCGTAAATTCACAAATCACACCTCATTGTCGTCATAATCCACTACAATATGCTAAAAAAAAACTCGTGAAATTCACAAATCACACCTCATTGTCGTCATCCTCTTGATCGGCGGCGGCGTCCGATGCGTCCTCGTCGTCCTCGGACTCATCGGCCGGTCGAGCGACGGCCTCAAGCTCCTCGTCGTCGTCCACGTCATTGACCAGATCCTTAACTTCCTCTTCCTCCGCCGAGGAATTCGACGCTGAATCGTCGGAATATTCGCTCGCTCGCGAGGGTTTCGCCATTATCGAGGGTTTCGTAATTTCCGCCTCTTCGAAGAGGAAAAAGAATTTGGGAGGAAAAAAAGAAAGAACTAAAGTAGAAATTAAAAGAGAAATTAAATTGGAGTGTGTGACCGATTGAGAGCGAGTTGGTTTTTATACCCGGGCCAAAAATGTGATTTTGGATTTTTTTTTGGGATATTTCCCGCCATTAGTGGAACGGTGAAAATAAGGAATTCCCGCCTTTGGGTTGGGCCTTTTGGTTGGGTTGTGGGCTTGGGTTACTAATATGAGCCCAATTCGAAGCCCGTAAGCATGTCACGTGTGTGGCACGTACTTTGCAAATAGGGGTGTAAACGAGTCGAGTTGAACCGAACGAGATGTTGTTCAAGTTTGTTTGAAATACAATCGAGTTTCAAAGTTTCTGTTTGAACTTGTTTGATTAGTAATCGAGCCGAACTCAAACGAACTTTAATTGAGCCGAACACGAGTCATGCTCGAGTAGTTTGATTTTTTTGTACATATTTTTATTATTTTTTACTAATAGAGCCGAGTTCGAGCCGAGTTTCAAAACTTATCAAACACAAAAAGTTGTTCAAGCTTGGTTTGATAAGTTAACGAACTGAGCTCAAACGAGCTTTTAGCAATCGAGCTCGAGCCGAGTATCAAGTAGTTTGGTTCATTTTTCACCCCTATTTGCAAAACTATATATATATATTTTTTATTATTTTATTTTTTTACCTAGGTTGACTTATCTCTCTTGTGTAATTGGCAGGCTATTACACATCATTAAAAAATAAAAATAAAAATTGCAAAACTATTTGACTCATAGTCGTCTACAAGAATCTCACTATTAGTCATGTAACTTGGGGGTCATGACCCATGACAACATACGTTTATTATCTTTTTAAAAATCATATTTGGTCATGTAACTTATTTAGTTTCAACACATTTAGTCATCCATGGACCATGTCTGAGTAAACACATTTTTCCTTTGTCACAAGAATAAACACATTTAGGTATGTAATTACTTGAAAATTTGAATTTTGGTCCTAAATTGAGGCGCCAACTATTTTACTCATGCCTCACTGACATAACTTGTTGCTCACGTGTTACCCCAAAAAATATGCACTAATACCCAAATGACATAAATTCCAATTTTCTCTATTTTTAATCGATTTCTCACCCGTTGAAAGAATCCAAATTTCTACGTTTATAATTTCAAATTTTTATCTTTTCAAACATTTTGACCCTAGAATCACGCCGTCCATTTTCTTCGTTTATAGCTTCAAATTTTCATGCTTTCAAACATTTTGACCTAAAGTCAAAACCCCCTTCATTTACTTCGAAATTTCCTAATTAAATACGAGTTTTGTACTAAATGAGAAGCACGTCAACTTAGGACCAAAACTGAACTTTTTCTATATTCTTAGTGTTGGATTAGAGAAAACCCCGTAGGGAACCTGTATTATTGAGTAACATATTTATAGAGTTACAAGAGAGAGAGAATACAAGAAAACCCTAAACTATAAAGAAGGTAAAAGATAAATAAGGTAATAAGAATACTAGTCTAATTAGGAAAACAATAATAATACTAATCTAATTAGGAGAGCAATAATAATATCTAACACTCTCCTGCAGTCGAAACGTGAGAGTCTTGAACATTGAGACTGAACTAAAAATCGAGAAAAAATGTTATGACAGTCCGGGCATAAAGAATGCTTAGTGGAGAGATTTTGACAAATACGTTTCTCAACGTGGAGCAGTTTCGTCTGGAAATCATTAAATGAGGAGGCGGCTCGACGAAGACGCTTCTCAATGTGGAGCAGTTTCGTTTGAAAACCATTAAATAAGGCGGCGACTCCAAGTCCTTGTTTTTCCAATGGTGAGCGGCAACAACATAAACAAAGATAAAGAAAAAAAAACTACCCTAAACTAAACTAAACTAGATAAGGTGCGTCGGACGGGGTCGGCGACTTGAGGATGGCGGAAGCAAGAGATCGAGATACCATGGCTCGAAGCTATGATTCTGATACCATGTTAGATTAGAGAAAACCCCGTAGGGAACTTGTATTATTGAGTAACATATTTATAGAGTTACAAGAGAGAGAATACAAAAAAAATCTTAAACTATAAAAAAAGTAATAAAAATACTAATTTAAGTAGGAAAGCAATAATAATACTAATGTAATTAAGAGAGTAATAATAATATCTAACACTTAGAACTAAGTGTATTTCTTAAAAAGACACTTAGATATATTTTATCAAGACACCTAAATTACTAAAACTAAAATATAATTTTGCCCTTACACAACTCTTTTGCCAATTTATTCCAGCGCATATTCCTAATCTACACGTCCCATCCAAAAAGAGCATTCTGCTAAATTACCGTTCCACCCTCGTACATATCCTCAAATATCACCTAATAAATATATAAATCTTACTCGGCATAAATCGTTCTCCTGATGACCCAAAACCTGATGATCTAATGGTTCACCTTTCATTTTATGTGATAAATTTTGAGTTCGAATTCAGGCCGACATATAAGTTGTGGTTCTCTTATGGAGGTAAATAGAGTTTTCATATCGCATGATTATAACTATTAATCGAAATATATCGGGTTATATATATAGAGTATCTCGTTCCTCTCTATTAAAAAAAAAAAAAAAGGTTATCTGATGGCAATTCGGGAACTTCGAATTTCAACTTGTGACTCCTTCCTTTTCTTTCTTCCTTGCACGAGATTATAACTTATCCCCCATCCGCATATCAGTCCACCATACGCTGTCGTTTCGCCTCTTCTGGTACGCCACCGGAAAACCCTATCGCCGATTCGCAATCGCCGGAAAAGCGATAAATTGTACCAATTTCGAACTCCGAATTTTCATTCCGCGCCTTTTAATTAGGTCATTTATTGTGTTATTTTTCTCTATTTATAGTTTTTGATGCAATCTGTTTAGTGCAACGCTTTGAGTTTAATGTTTTGATGTTTCTTCGTGATTTGCGTTGTTCGTCGCAGGGTATGGGAAGAAGAGGATTGATTATTGCAATTTTCGTGTGTTTGTTTGCGTTTTCATTATGTAGAGGTAATGAATTGCTTTAATCAATTGCGCGTAACATGTTAAATAAGCTGAATTACTATAATACGCGGCTTTTCGATTAATTGATTGTCTTAACTATGCAGGTTTTTCTTTAATGGATGAATTTTATTATAAAGAAGTATTGTGTCCTTTGTATTCTTTTATGAATTTTGTTTGTAAATAACTTTAATCAATTAAGTATAATATGTTAAATTAGCTGAATTACTCTAAGACGATGTTTTTCGATTGATTGATTGTTTTAAATATGCAGGTTTATCTTTAATTGATAAATTTTATTGTAATTCTGTATTTGTGTTCATTTATGATTTTGTGAATTTTTATGTTTGATTGCAGAATTGAAGGTGAAGGTAATGCACAAGGATCATCAGCAGGATCATCACTTGGCAAAGTATAATCATACACTTGCACGAATATTGGTGCAATATGCTTCAGCTGTAAGATTCACTCTAAAGTTATATTATGCAGCTATTAAGTAGGATGAAAATATGACATATTTAGAGAGATATGCTGTTCTTTTAGACTTGTGTTTAGTGCTTAGCCCCGAAGAGAGATATGCCATTATGTAGTGATAAGTAGATAAGTTGGTTTGTTAGCTAACTGTTTCTGATCAAAGCAGTAAGACAAGTTTTCTTGTTTTCCAGTAAAGTGAATTCTGTCGTTTAATGTGTTATAATCCGTAATGATGATTATCCTGAAACAATTTTGTGGATGCAGAAGTCCTGATAGTGTGGATAATAGTTTGTTGATTCAACGTCTTTTGAAAATTTTGGCATATATGACAACTGAATTAAGTATGGCATTGGCAGGTATATATGTCAGATTTGATGGAGCTGTTTACATGGACTTGCTCCAGATGCGATGGTGCAACTGAGGTAAAATAATTGTCAAATTTCACACTAAAGAAGTTTGGGTTACGAGTTATGAGCAGTAGCTGTTCAATATTCATAACCTGATATCGGCATTGATTTCGTTTTGTTCTTGGATTTAGGGTTTTGAAGTAATCGAGCTTATTGTTGACGTTAAGCGGTGCCTCCAGGTATGGAAAAAGGAGTCATCCTTAGTCTTGTCCTATTTTCTTTGTATACTTTCCTTCGATTTGCTTTTTCCCATGTTCAAACAGGTACTAATAATGGATTGCTATTTATTTATTGACAGGGATATGTTGGTGTTGCGACCGATCTTAATGCCATTGTAATTGCATTCAGAGGAACTCAGGAACGCAGGTTTGTCCTTTCGCTGGTGCTTGATTCTTTTATCACCTCGAAGATCAGTTGTTTTACCTCAAAGTTGTTTAGTTCTAAGTATTTGGGTCCATATGTTTAAAAGCCACTCAAATGCCATAGACACTTTTATAGTATACATTATTTTGTCCTGATCTGTGGTATCAACTGATGCTTATAGTTCCGAGCTTAAGTGTTGCTACATTCATAACAAAGATTATTGTCTTAAATTTTAGTTTGTCTAGTTCTCTCCTTCTCTCATATTTAGGGTGTTTTATGTTTGCAGTATACAAAACTGGGTGGAAGATTTGTTCTGGAAGCAGCTTGATATTGATTACCCTGGAGTTGATGGCGCAATGGTATGTGTAATAAGTTTTATTCTTTCTGTTAATTTCTACATATTTTCTATGATTGTGATTGTGTTTGTAACCATAAGCATTTGCATGGTCTTCTTTGTTTAATTCAGGTTCATCATGGTTTTTATTCTGCTTACCACAACACGTCATTACGGCCTGGAGTTTTAAATGCTGTTCAACAAGCAAAAGAGTTATATGGAGACATTAAGATTATTGTAACTGGGCACTCGATGGGAGGGGCAATGGCTGCTTTCTGTGGACTTGATCTCCGTGTAATAATCCAATCCTTTATTATTTTCCATGATTAACATGTACTTTGGCTTTACTTTAGTATGGTCCATACGCATTTAGCAATATTTATGAAATGGGATGTAGAGAAAAGAGGTTTCAGGGGTTTTTCTATGGTTGAAATAGTGAAAAAAATTATTTCAGCAATAATGTGTTCTCTTCTTTCAGAATACCATCAATTCAGAAGTCAGAACTCCTAGTTTGAATTCGTAAAGAAGAGGCCTCACAAAGTGTTTGAAAGTTTAATAATTTTGGCATTTTGATAAATTGTGTAGCTGTATGTGATATGTTGCAACAATACCACATGACCAGATTGCCAATTTTTGTGCAAAGTTATGTGCTGGGATGGATATCTGTCATTCTGTTAAAGTTGTGAATTCGATTATGTAAATGGTTCTTTCTCGTTTATTATTGCTACCATTAATATTTTTCTTAAAATGTTTTTGGAGTATGCACTGAAATTCTTGTCCTCATTTCAGCTCAGTATTGGAGAGAAGAATGTCCAGGTCATGACATTCGGGCAACCTAGGATTGGAAATGCCGCCTTTGCGTCTTACTATAGCAAACTTGTGCCAAACACTATTCGTGTTACAAATCGACATGATATGGTGCCTCATTTGCCCCCTTATTACTACTATTTTCCTCAAAAGACCTATCATCACTTCCCAAGAGAGGTAATTGTTTTGGTAGCATAAATACATAGATATATGCTTTTCAGTCTCAAGTACCATGATACCTTTTTTGAGTTTGATATATATCATTGTATTTAATCTCAAGTAGCCTGATACCTTCTTTGAGTTATCCATGCCAGTGCCCCAAACTCTCAAAAAATCACACCACCCACACACACGGATGCTCATAATTTTATGCAGCATCAACATACACTTTACAGATTACTTTTGGCATTGCAAAACCAGGAATTATAATTCTCTAATAGTTCTCAAAATTGCTTTCTTGCTTTTAATAAGGGTCACTGCAGAAAATCTTTCGTGTAGATTTTCCATATCTTGTGGTAATCTTTATTTTAATCTACTAACGTGATTATATGAACTTCTTGCCTTTTTGATTACATAATGCAATTTTTTCTGGGATATATTTGTAAAACTTTCTTCCTTAATTTCTGCGCTCTTCTATTGAGTGATAAGATCCTCATATTGTAGGTCTGGCTCTGTGATATTGGGTTTGGAAGCTTGAGTTATACAGTCGAGAAGGTCTGTGATGGTTCTGGGGAAGACCCAACTTGTAGCAGGCAAGTATTTTCCTCTCAGCTCTAGTAGAAATTTTCAGCAACTTAACAGCTTCCAGCTTTTCCTCCGTGCTGTATTTGATATCAGAAAAAGCAAATTGCAATATTCATCCCACAGGATAGGGCTATTGCAATTTTAGTCGCATTGTTTCCAAAGTTGCGAAAACAGTCACTTTGGAATTTTATTTTATTTTGCATTTTTGGTCCTATATGTTAAAAATGAATGGAGCTCGCGCGTGGATTGCGCGTGCTATTTAATTTTATATTGATCACGTGCAAGGCACTTGACCAAATTAACTGTATCCGTCTTTTTTTTTTTAACGGTTGGGACTAAAAATGCAAGAATAGACTTCCATGAGACTAATTCTGCAAGTTTATAAATAATGAGGCTAAACTTGCATAGAAACATTATCCCTTTATTTGCTTTATTGTAATTTCCCTTTATTTGCTTTATCACTCTACACTTTACAATGAAGACATCCAATGCCCTCTTTCTACTTATATATGAGCTGTAGGATGGAGCGCCTATTTATTGTAAACTTGATATATTTGTGCAGATCGGTGAGGGGGAACAGTATATCTGATCACTTGGCATATTATGGAGTTCAAATGGGATGTGATTCATCATCAAGTTCATGCAAAATCGTGATGGATCCACGTCTTGGTGCCTATGGAAGAACCGATCTTGATGGGAATCTCATCTTATCCCGAAATCCATCAACATCTATTTTGAAACTGAATAGAGATCAAGGAGAACAGGCTGTGGATACTCATTAAGATCAATCTATTCCGATTTTCTCAAAGGTGAATAAGAGATTAAGTACGTAAGTGCTTTCATTTTTCGTTGGGAAGTGCTGTGACCGAGTTCTTGTATATATACAAATTGTTCATAAATATATGTACATTAAATTCATGTTTATGTGAATAAAAACAATTTCTAGTGTGAATAAATAGTATGTTATGCTCCCAAAAGAAAAAGAAGTATCAAGAGTTTGTTCCGTGGGTTGGCAATGTTTTATCTTTGATATATTGATAAAACCCATAATGGTCAAATCATCTACATTGTCAATTACTCTTCTCATACCAACAAGGTCCAGCACAGTTGGTAGATAGCTGGGTTCCTTAAGCATTTGTCCAGGGTTCGATTCCTGGCGGTGTGTATGGAAAAGACTTTGTTGGGAGAGGCAAAATCCACTTCGGTGGTCCCTACGTCTCGAAGGAAATAGTCTCCGGCGTCCGGATAGGGGAAACCTTTGTATATACCAAAAAAAAAATTACTCTTTTCATAAAAAAGCTGGGTATGTTTGGATTCATTTTTGTTGTTTAGGAGAAAACGTTGTGTTAAAATGTATTATGAGGGATCATATTGGAGAATGTTGGTTAATTGTCTTAGAAATGGTTGTTGTGATGTACTCTCGTGTTGGTTTCAACTTCGAAGATAACATTTTGTTTTACTGTAGGTGTCGGATCATGTAAAATTTATTTACATCTATCTTTTATATTATTGTATTTAGATTCTTTTGTTGAATTAAGTGCTAGGTTGGTTGAAAATTTAACCGTCATAGAGTTGTCCTTTCGTTGGACTTATTACATAATTTGGTCACTGTATTTCCACTAACACATTAAGAAATAACTTAGTAGTCATCACTGGATCAAATGCATAAATCTCTGGCATAAAACGGCGAACTCCACATCTAGGGTTCGTGGCAATATATATACTTATACTAGTATATGCGAGGAATGAAGGATTTTTTTTTTTTTTTTAAACTCTAAATGAAAACACACATTGCCTTGTCAAAGTAGTAACATGCAGATATTTGCAATTAACATTTAAGAAACAAGAAATCACAGACATTTCAAACAAAGGAAATGATGAAGGGATCATAGATATATTAGGTTACAAAAGTCTGCGAAAACTCGAATAAAATATCGTAATATTGCTCTCTACTATGAATACATGAATTTAGTTGATATGGTCTCTGGTAAACATGGCTTCTCTATCAATTTTCCTTCACATCATTTGTCGATGTTGCCTTTGCATTCTCCTGCATAGTCATCAGAGATAATAAAATACGGGACGGGTTTTAAATGTTCTGATTATTACCAACTCTGATGTAATATTCAAAGTAACATAATTTCAAAACATCCCACAAGAAACTTGAATTTAAGCTAGTTTTCACATAAATGAAACACAATGGAAAAAAAAAAAGATTTTGAAATTAAAAGGTTATTACATCTTCAGCAGGAGTCTTCTCTTCTTTGGTAACAGACACTTTTGTTTCATCAACTTGTACCACATTTTTGCCTTCATCAATCTTCAAAACCTCTTCTACAAACAAATGAAGAAAATACCAATTTACCTTAATAATAAACAAACTATTCCAAAAATCTCAAATTTATGTCCAATCCTAGAGAGTAATCCCCCAAAAAAAAAAAAAAAAAATTCACAGAACAACGTTAACCATGCCAACAAAATTCATTATTAACTATTTTTGATAATTCGAATATCCAAAACACGAATAAATTCGAGATAAACTAACCTTTTTCTGCATCTAAGTTAGCCTCTTCATCCTTTTCTTTTCCCTCCACAGCATCTTTCCCATCGGATTTTCCCGGGGAATCATTTTCAGATTTTCTTGAAACACCATCCGAAACGATGGTCTCAATGGTTTCCTTTGAAGAATCATCTTGAATCAGCTTTTCTTGTTCTTCTTCATCCTTTTTCGCCAAAACATTTTCGTTTTTTCCTCCCTTCAATTCTTCTTTCTTTTCCTCTCCCTTCAATTCTTCTTTCTTTTCCTCCACAACGTCAACAGCAGCAACCTCTACTTTCCCTTCTTCTTCTTTCTTTTCCTCAACTTTTCCGCCAAAGTCTCCACTTCCATGATCATCAACTCCCTTCTCTTTTCCATCTTTTTCGTGGAAAATTCCCCGTCCCTCCCCAATCTTTTCAATTTCCTCCTTCTTGATTACATCAGGGATTTCATTTTCCTTCACCTCATTTGGTTCATTAACATCTCCATCGCTGTTGGCGCTTTCAACAACCGGAGGGTTGTTTTCCGCGCTTTTGGCTTTGCTCTTGGTTTTGGTGAGAACGTTTTCCGTGGAAACAGCGTGCTTCGATTCTCCACAACCCATTTTTCGTTTTTATTCGCAAGGGGATGTGAGGGATTTCAGAAAAGAATTCAAGAGAGATTTAATCAAAGAGAATGAGAGGAAAATGCAAAAGTTTTTCCTCTTGTTTTCTCTTTTTTTCACCCTCTTTTTCCACGAAATGGGGTTTGGTTTAAAAGGAAAAATGCACCGTTTTTTCCGTTAGTATTTTGAGAGGTTGAAAGGGCAGTCAAGCTGTTTATATGTATTTTCGTGGGAAATTGAATGGACTAGCTCTTGAAATATTATGAGAAAATTATTTTAAATAAAATTATGTCGTTTTTATTACTTGCATGGGTCTACATGCAATGCATGTGGTTCAATATTTTTTTTTATAATACTTTCGAAGAGGTGATTTTAGAGTTAAGAACATCGAATAATTAATAATTAATTAAGGAAGTTTTATTTTCATTAATTTTAGGAAGGAACAGATAAAAAAAATTAAAAATATATAACAAGTTCATGTATAATGGTACTTTGAGATTAATTTCCGCTTATTGATAGATGATTCTTTTCACAAGCATTAAAAGCTAGAAATTATTTCCAACATGCCATATTTACTTTTAAAACCTTAGAAACTATTATTGCACTTTTTTGCTCTATGCATAAAGAAATTATTTTCATTAAATATCTTTGTCTTTTTTTTATGCCATTATGCCAAGAGGATGCTTCAGCTTAAGGTCTTGGAATTTTATCGTTCATTAATTTTGATATGTGACTCTATACACGATCGAACTAGTTGCTATAAAATGATTATAAAGGAATTGAGTCAAGCGATCAGATCAAAATAATTTTCAAGTTGTTTTTATTATAATCGAGCTTTAAAATGATCTTGGTTTCAGTATTAATATTGAGTCAAACTTAACGAGCTTTTGTCGAGTCAAATAAGAGTCGGATGGATCCGTTTGAACTTTCTGCATGCATTTATTATCTTTATTACAATTTCAAAACAACTTTAAAATTTATAGGCAAGAAAAAAGATGTTTTAAGTTTGATTTTTTATGTTAATTTACCAACCTAAATCGAAGTTTTGACAATCATTTCCGGTGGGGTGTTGAGTAAATTAATTACTTTGTATTTCAATAAATAGGATAGGATTATATAACATGATAAAATATTATACATATATACTTCTATATATATGCACAATGAATAAATGTTCATGTAGTCTATGGTGCTGCAGGCACATAGTGTATATAAGACAATAGGATACATCTAAATATAGAGAATATACCATTTGTTGTCTCGAGCATTGGCCCAAAACAAAAGCAAAGCGCCTAAGCTATATAATATTATTTAATAATTTACACCTTTATCTTATTTCGTAGTGCTTTTGCAGGCTGTTTACAGTGCAGGGAGAGATGATACCAAAGTTTGTGGCTTTGCTAATTAATAGGCATTTTTTGTGGTGGAATTGAAAACGTACTAACATAGCTCTATTGTGTAATATATATAATGTTTATTTAATTTGTTTTGTCTTAGTTGGACTTGAATTTAACATGGAATTACGAATGTAAATAAATTGTTAAAATAAGACTTATATTAATTTTTTGAGTTACTATATATATACATCATGCATGTTTCTATTACATTTAATGTATGAAGAAAATGTATTGTATACTTTATGATTAGATTAATTGCAATTTACCTCTGTGAAATTTCGGAACAGCAAAAAAGCTCCAATGAAAAAATAAAGAGCAATTTATTTCCCTGTGAAAATAAAAATGAAGCAATAGCGCGTTTTGCGAGTGATTATGTCGCTTTGGCTTTTTCTTTTTGGGATAATTTTGCCTGTAATCTTACAACCATTACATCAAATGGATTAGAGATTAATCTATTATATTTTTTGACTGAATAATATATAACAACCACAGATTTTTTTTAAAAAAAATATCTAAACGAAGGGGACATCCTGACCCGACAAACCCGGGTCGATAATTTTTTAATCATAGTCACACAAACTCTATAAGACTCCAAATAAAGAGAGAAAAATCATAATTTGTGACAACTTGGAATTAAACTCAGGACCTCCCAAATGAAAATGGAAGCTGATATCACTATATTTTAATAGAGATCAACGATTCATATTTAATTTTTAATATATTATACTAAATCTTAATATATGTATATATATATAATATTTATTAATTATAAATTTATGATCTTTTAATAATTAATGATATATGTGATGGGTTCGAGTTTGGAGACAAATTAAAGTACCAAAGGAAGAAGAAATTGAAGCGGAAGCACACAAGTCAAAGACCGCGCCTGATCAACTGGCGCCCAGGCGCGGCATCCAGAAAGGTTGGGGTAGGCGTGCCTGTCTCAGCGCCTAGGCGCTGATCGTGAACTATAGGCGTCTGTTAGACGCGATTTTCCTCTTTTTTGGCAAGTTTTGAGTTACCTATTGGGATTAGGTCATTGTATCTTAGTCTCCAAGGGTAGAACATATAAGTAGATGATATTCTTTTCATTGTAAATGCATATCTCTCACAGGAATAATAAAATCTCTTTAGCATAGGTCCGTGGACGTAGACAAATTGTCGAACCATGTAAAATCGTAGTCTCGTTTTTTTTGCTTTCTTTTACTTTTAATTTTGTTCATGCGCATTGATTCCTAATAATAATATGTAGAGGGATTGTATTATGTTATAATTAGAAACAACAGGGCAAAGGCGCCGGCGCCGGCTCTGAAGACGTTGGTGATAGCGCACGACCATGACAACGATGGTGCACGATTATGGTGAAGTTTGGGAGGGCACGATTAGTGAGAGTTTGAGACGGCAATTTTGGTGACAGGTAGCAGCGATTTTGAGGGGAATGTGCTAGACAGGGGCCGCTGCAATGGTGCATGTTGGCGGTGGCGAAGATAGGTTGGTAAGGGGCAATGAGCTTCATTTTTATTTTTATAGGGAGGTAAATT
The DNA here is from genome assembly GCA_019426215.1 of Buddleja alternifolia. NCBI lineage: Eukaryota > Viridiplantae > Streptophyta > Magnoliopsida > Lamiales > Scrophulariaceae > Buddleja > Buddleja alternifolia. The sequence continues at coordinate 29,200,669 of CM033403.1, forward strand.
TCTTTTATTTTTTTAACATGGGCCTTTTTGATATTTCAAGATTTCACAGGGGTAAATTGCAATTAACCCTTTTATAATTTATAATACTCTATTAATGCTCAGAACAATTTTATTGTAATTTTCAGATTTAAAAGAAAAGGTAAATTATTTATTAAAATATAATGAAGAATCACTTGTTAAATATAATACACAATACAGATAATGCACATCATATCCCTTGTAGCCAACATATATGTACATTATATGCCTTTATTATTCGTATCATAATTTTTTATTTATTCATATATAAATATATTGTACGTGCTATGAAATAAACTCAAATATTATGAAATTGAGAGAATAAAATGAGAGAATTAGAGAATTAAGTAGAGAACTCTTTTACTGATATTTTTGTCTATATTTACAATACAATGTCATTGCCTATTTATAGGCACAAAACTAGAATACCAAAGGTTTATTACATAAAGAGTAAATTATATTTACTCATGATGGAAAATGAAAAGTCATGGAGATGAAGAGTTTTTGGGAGATGAGTAGACATAATGATTAAAGTTAAGTGGCCATAAAGAAATTGGGAGATGAATCATTAAAGTTAAGTGGCCATAAAGAAATTGGGAGATGAATAGACATCCACAAATAATTATTCATAATACTCCCCCTTGGATGTCTATCACTTAAAAATATGCCTCGTTAAAACCTTACTAGGAAAAACCCAATAATGGGACAAAAACCTAGTGAAGGAAAAAGAGTACATATCAATACGCAATCAGATGCTGCCTCATTAAAAACCTTACCAGGAAAACCCAGTGGGAAAAACCTTGGTTAAGGGAAAAAGAGTGCAGCGCGTATTATCTCCCCCTCATGACAATATCAGTCAAGATCTTTAAGTCTACGTACTCCAATATTGTAGACTAGTTTTTCAAACGTTGCTGTGGGAAGTGCCTTGGTGAACAAATCAGCAAGATTATCACTGGAACGGATTTGTTGAACATTAATATCACCATTCTTCTGAAGATCATGAGTGAAAAAGAACTTTGGTGAAATATGTTTTGTTCTATCTCCTTTAATGTACCCTTCTTTCAATTGTGTGATACATGCGGAATTATCTTCATATAAGATCGTCGGGATCATTTTTCCAGAAGATAAACCACAAGTCCCTCGAATGTGTTGAATCATAGATCTTAACAAAACACATTCTCGACTTGCCTCATGAATAGCCAAGATTTCTGCATGATTAGATGATGTGGCCGATATAGTTTGTTTCATAGATCGCCATGAAATGGCTGTGCCACCACATGTAAATAAATAGCCCGTTTGTGAACGACCATTATGAGGATCAGACATATATCCAGCATCTCCATATCCAACCAATTCGGACTTGGGTACATTTGAATAAAACAAGCCCATATCGATTGTTCCTCTAAGGCAGCGGAGTACCTGTTTAACCCCATTCCAATGTCTTCGTGTAGGAGAAGAACTATATCTTGCTAATAGATTAACAGCGAATGCTATATCAGGTCGAGTGTGACAAGCAAGATACATTAGTGCACCGATTGCACTTAGATATGGTACTTCAGGACCAAGTAGTTTTTCATCACTTTCTCGAGGTCGAAAAGGATCTTTGTTCACATTTAGTGACCTTACGACCATCGGGGTGCTCAATGGATGTGATTTATCCATATAGAATCGTTTTAGCACCTTTGATATATAAGCGTCTTGATATACAAAAATTCCGCTCTTTAAATATTCAATTTGCAACCCAAGGCAAAATTTTGTTCTTCCAAGATCTTTCATCTCAAATTCTTTCTTTAAGCAATTAACAGTTTTTGAAATCTCTTCAGGAGTTCCAACGATATTTAAATCGTCAACATAAATTGTAATTATAAGAAACTCATTTCCAGATGAAAATACAAGGACAAATTTGATCATTCTTATATCCTTCCTTCAACAAATATTCACTGAGACGATTATACCACATTCGTCCAGATTGTTTCAGTCCATACAATGACTTACTTAATTTAATTGAATAATGTTATCGAGAACTTGATTTATATGCTTCAGGCATATTAAATTCTTCAGGGATTTTCATATATATATCATTATCAAGCGAGCCATACAAATAGGCTGTAATAACATCCATTAGACGCAAATCAAGTTTTTCATGCACTGCCAGACTTATTATATAACGAAAAGTAGTTGCATCCACCACAGGAGAATAAGTCTCCTCATAATCTATGTCATGTCGTTGCGAAAACCCTTGGGCAACAAGACGTACCTTATATCTTACAATTTCATTTTTCTCATTTCGTTTTCACACAAATACCCATTTGTATCCTACTGGCTTTACATCTTTAGGTGTACGGACTACAGGTCCAAAAACTTTTCGTTTGTTCAAGCGAGTTTAACTCTGCCCTCATTGCGTCTTTTCATTTTGGCCAATCATTTCTTTGTCGACATTCATTAACAGACTTTGGTTCTTGATCCTCATTATCATTCATCATATTTAGCGCTACATTATATGCAAATTTATCGTCAACGTTGACTTCATTTCGATTCCATCGTTTCCCGTTCATAACATAATCTATTGAGATCTCATTATTTTCACAATTTTCAGGTACCTGAGGTTCTTCTGGAACCGAAATATTAGTTATGACTGGGGACTCTTCTGGAGTTATTTTATCCTCGATTAGACCATCTTGATTCTTAGCTCATTTTTTTTTCGAGGATGACTATCTTTGGAACCGATAGGTCTACCACGCTTCAGGCGTGCAGTAGACTCATTACTTTGACCTTCAGGGACAACAATTCTTACTGGAGCATTAACAGCTGGTACATGTGACTTAATCACCTTTTTTTTTAGGTCAGTAAATGCGTCTGGCAGTTGGTTAGCTAAACCTTGCAAGTGAATTATCTTTTGAACTTCTAGTTCACTTTGTTTTGTTCGAGGATCAAGATGAGATGAAGATAATTCATTCCAACTAATTTTCTTTTCCAGCTGCTTATTTTCTCCCCCTAATGTTGGAAAATCTGATTCATCAAAATGACAATCAGCAAATCGAGCCGTAAATAAATCTCCAGTCAATGGCTCTAGATACTTTATTATCGATGGAGACTCGAATCCAACATATATTCCCAACTTCCTTTGAGGATCCATCTTAGTGCGTTGTGGTAGAGCAATTGGAACATATACCGTACATCCAAAATTCTTAGATGGGAAATATTTGGTTCCTGACCATAAACCAAGTGTAATGGGGAGAACTTATGATAGCTTGTTGGCCTTATGCGAATAAGTGCTGCTGCATGCAAAATAGCATGTCCCCAACAAGAAATAGGAAGTTTTGATCTCATAAGTAAGGGTCTTGCAATTAACTGCAGACGCTTAATAAACGATTCTGCTAGACCATTTTGTGTATGAACATGTGCTACAGGATGTTCAACATCAATTCCAATAGACATACAATAGTCATTGAACGTTTTGGAAGTAAATTCACCCGCATTATCAAGGTGTATCTTCTTAATTGGATAATCAGGAAAATGTGCTCTTAGTCTTATCATTTGAGCAAGCAATCTCGCAAACGCCAGGTTGCGAGTTGATAACAAAGATACATGTGACCATCTTGTTGATGCATCAATTAAAACTATAAAATATCTAAATGGTCCACACGACGGGTGTATTGGTCCAAAAATATCGCCTTGAATACGTTCCAAAAACGTAAGAGATTCACTTCCTACTTTTGTTGTTGATGGTCGAATAATCAACTTTCCTTGTGAACAAGCAGCACATGAGAAATCATTCGATTGAAGAATCTGCTGGCTCTTCAATGGATGACCACATGAATTCTCAATTATCTTTCGCATCATAATTGATCCGGGATGGCCCAACCGGTCATGCCAAATAACAAACTTATTTTGATTCGCAAACTTCTGGTTTACGATAACATGTGTTTCAATAGTAGATATATGCGTGTAGTACAAACCGGAGGAAAATGCAGGCAATTTTTCCAATATACATTTGTTACCAGATATTGTATTAATGATGTAAAGATACTCAATATTGCCATCACTTGTTGTCTCAATATGATATCCATTGCGGCGGATATCTTTGAAGCTTAGTAAATTTCTTTGAGACTTAGTAGAATATAATGCTTCATCAATATAAAATTGTGTTCCTCCGGGTAACAATATATTAGCTCTGTCGGAGCCTTCAATTAACTTTGTCCTACCCGATATAGTACTAACATTGGCTTCTTGCATTACTAAATAAGAGAAGTATTTTTTATTCTTGAGAATGGTGTGAGTTGTGGCACTATCAGCGAGACACATATCTTCATTATTGATGTTGCTGCTGATCGAGTAAATACTCATTCTTTATTGAAACATAAAAAGAAATAAATCAATACCAAACAATATTGTTTAATATGAGAAACGATAATCTTATGAATAAATTCATTCTGCTTAAATATTTATTTATAAAGTATTAGAATTAAAAGTTAACAAATTTATTTTTGAACACTTCAATCTCCAATCAAGTGATCAATTTTTTTCATTAGGATCATCAAAGAAATCAGCAACATCTAAATGAGTGTCATCAAACTCGGCCATGATCAGAATCGCCTTCTTCAAAAGCAAAATTTGTTTCTATTTTCTTTCTTTTACTTTTTAGCGATTCTTGGTAAAGGTCAACAAGATGTTTTGGTGTACGACAAGTACATGACCAATGACCTTTACTACCACAACGATATCATAAATTTTTCACAGATTTTCTATTTTGGCCACCTTTATTTTTATTTAGGCGTACGACAGGTACGTGCCCAATGACCTCTACCACCACAACGATAGCATAAATTTTCCACAGATTTGCTATTTTGGCCACCTTTATTTTTCTCGTCATCATTTTTCCACTTCTGGTGGAAAGATGTGTTCTTTGAAATACCACCACGATTTCCATAACCATGTCCACGACCACGTCCACGTCCATGATTTCTTTAATGATTAAAATAGTTATGTGCTGCTACTTTCACTTCAGGGAATGTAGCAGAACTAGTTGGACGGGACTCATGATTAAAATAATTATATATTGCTCAACACATTCACTTCAGGGAATGGAGTATAGTTATTTGCATATATGAATTTATATATTGCTCAACACATTCACTTCAGGGAATGGAGTATAGTTATTTGCATCAAGATGAATTTCAACATCTATTTTTCCTCATAATATCAAGAGTCACAAAGTCAAGTTTTTTCAAGATTCATCAATATAATACTATTATCAAAGTATAAAATGAATAACATAACAATCATTCAACTTCTTAAAATATTTTCAACATGATAGGATTATTCAAAAGAATAATACTAATCAAATATATGCACATATACATATGTCTTCTTTCCAAACATCAAGAGAATTATTGTATATTTCTATTTTTGTTAAATATTGAAATATACGTACCTTTTTTTCTTGCTTTGTTTTAAAAATCTTGTCCATCAATTTTCTTTACAAACTCATAATAACTCATGAAAATCTCTCAATGGATTTTACATCATACGTTGAGTACCCCATGTATATCTTTAGCCAAATTTCAAAATGATTAACACCTTGAGACGGATCGTGCTGATAACGTGTTATGAAATAAACTCAAATATTATGAAATTGAGAGAATAAAATGAGAGAATTAGAGAATTAAGTAGAGAACTCTTTTACTGATATTCTTGTCTATATTTACAATACAATGTCATTGCCTATTTATAGGCACAAAACTAGAATACCAAAGGTTTATTACATAAAGAGTAAATTATATTTACTCATGATGGAAAATGAAAAGTCATGGAGATGAAGAGTTTTTGGGAGATGAGTAGACATAATGATTAAAGTTAAGTGGCCATAAAAAAATTGGGAGATGAATCATTAAAGTTAAGTGACCATAAAAAAATTGGGAGATAAATAGACATCCACAAATAATTATTAATAATAATACGAATATATATAACGTGATATTTTAGTCAGAGAAATCCCAAATGATTCAACAATTTTCGCTCTTGTAATTTGAATTAAGCCCAGTACGCATTTATTGAAGTTAGCTACTCTACTTGGAATTGATGGCCCAAAATTATTAATTTCAGACTGTAAGGTTAATAAATTAAAGAATATAGTTGAAACCCAGACCAACAAAATACCGGACCACGGCCCACCACATAGAAATTTGTTGGGGTGATGGGTTTGTGAATTTTATGTTAGACCCAGTCCAATTATCCAAGTGTGAATTTTGTGTCTATTTTTCTTATATAAGTATGTGTAGGACCACACATAATACATCATACTGTATGAGAGATATTGACACTAGGACTATTGAACTTGGTTTAACTTAGATTTTTCCCAAGTTAGTGCAACAAACAATAGTTATATCTCAAATCCTCAATCTATATACTTTAGATATGGAATAATGGAAAAGTCTCATGATTTTGACTAGAGAAGCTACACTCGTCCCTTTTCCTACTTTTAACAAGGAAAAAGTTTAATATAGTGAGTGTAGGCCTGAAAAACACATCAAGTTATTCTATATTCAGTTCAAAATCGATTGTTAAAAATTTGTCTGGATCCGACTCGTTAATATAACAAATTAAACTTGACCACTTGTTTGATTTAATAAGCTTTGAAGTCATTACCAAAAAAAAATAAGTTTTGAAGTTCTGCTCGAAGTTGTCTAAATACTAAAGACAACAAAATATAAGGAAAAAATTCAAGTTACTCGGGTTTAGCTCATACTCTACTCGATTAAAATTCGGTCAATCTCAATTCTATATATTTGGTATTTAAATTACTTCAGAGTTCATATAAAATTAAGTAGAAAGTCCATTTTGAGTAGGCAGAATTTCATGTTATCCATTAGAATTGCGGCTCTACGAACTCCAAGAGGACTTAGTTTTCAGCACTTGAGAAACCTCCACTTCTGTTGACATCACAGTGTGGACTTCTAGGCATAATCTCAAGACATGGAACAAACATGTCACCTAAAAAAATGTAAAAGGTCAGTTTATAACCAAATAACCACATATATTTCTCCAAGAAAAATTGTTATTCCCAATATAAAGAATTCCCTTTCTCTGTACATGAGGATATAACTTTGAGGTAGTGTAGAAAATCAAATGAAGTTATTTAATATTTTATTCGAGATTAATTGATATAATTTATAATACACGGACACTCCGAAAAATCATCATGTGCAGTGTTGGATACGCGCGGTATCCGTGTCCAACTATTGGGAGAAAGTAAAAAATATACATGGACAGTCGTGTCCGAATTGTGTCTATCTAATTTTTTTAAGAATTAATGTGTCTCATGTCCGTGCCGTGTCTGTGTCCGTTCATCATAGAATATAACTTACGAGTACCCCTACTCCAATAACCTCATATTTGGAAGGCGAGTGGAACATTTTGCATTGTATCAATGAGCTTAATGTAATTACAAAAACCGTACACATTTAAAATTTTAATTTCTCATGTTTATAGCATGTCTTGTAGAAATACCTAAAAATATCTTCCTTTCTTTGGTTCTCCACCGTTAATATATCAAGATTTAAGCTAATTGAGTCACTATTTAGATAAATTATTTTAAATTCTTGATGATATATCTTAGCGAGTCAGTTTATAAAGAGTTTGTGACTCGAAAGTACTATCATAATTCATGCATGTTGATTTCATGGAGATTCTATCACATTAACAATTGTGATTTCATTTGGATTCGAAGCTCCAATTTTATTTTTAAGAATAACTCAATGTTAGCATTTACCTATTCATGAGGCATGCAACTCAATTATCTTTCAATATACTTGTTACTTTTATAGTATTTTATCTTTAAATTTTCATCAAGCATAAGGATGTTAGCTCCATGGTGTAAGGGATTAGACTGACATCAACAATTTAAATGAATTATTGAATATAAAGATGGAACAAAGAATAAATCTAATTTAATAAGACACAAAATGTTTAACTGTGGTTCGATCAAAACGACACGCGTTCATGACCACTATAGATCTCTTATTGATATTTCGAGTGTTAAGTATTACAATGTAGTAAACATTGCCCATTGCCAAATTATGTTGATTTCGCAGCATTGCATCTTCCACTCTAACGGCCGTGGTGATGAGCCTATTGCGGACTCCATTTCGACTTCTCAATCCTTTGGACAAGGCTCCACAACCTTCACATGGTTTAACTTGTGTTGTTAGTAATAGTACTAGTAGGAATTGTTCCATGTTAGTCGCGGGCGAATTGAAAAGTTATCAAAAAATATAGGAATACATTATAAAATGCAGTACTATTTTTTTTTCTTCTGAAAACAATAAAATTGTAGAAAAATAAAAACGACATATACTACTCATAGTGCATAGTAAACTTTTTTCATTGCATTAAGTATAAATAAAATTAAACATAACGTTTCACAATATAATAAACAGGAGCTCAGTGGTAATTATACCAAAAGAACTTATTGATTGTAAAATAACACATCCACTATATCTTATAACCAAAGAAAATGGAAATTACATTACTAGAAATAATCTCAAAGATATAATCTTGGATTTTTTTTTTTTAAAAATGATAATACTGATGTAGCATGCATTTGTTTTGTCGAACACGAGATACTGTCCGCTTTGGCTGGAACTTCACGGGTTTATTCTTAAAAGACGTTTCACTAGGGAGAGGGGAGCTCGGGGCTTGTAAGCCTCTCAAGACTCTCGTCTCCATCTGATGTAAAAAGTAGTTACACACATCAAATATCATCATGCATAGACTACCAATTAATATTGTTAATAATTCATGTAAATTCGGAGAATAATATCAGATCATCAGTGACCAATCCAAATACATACAAATCGATACTTTGAACCATGGTTAACTCTATTATACCTTGCTTTCCTTTTTCATTTGTCAATTACTTTTTAGGGTGATAGTTGAAGACTCTCGGGTGATCTTCAACACGTTCACTCATATATTGTGAGAATTCACTATCACATATACAATCATTCCAAAAATTCAACTCTCGAGAGCTTGATACTTTGTCTTGGGAACAAACAAGTCTCAGACCAATTGGAGCTCTCAAATTACTGATCTACGATTATGAAATCACATGGAGTTTGCTTCCAACAAAATTCACACCTTAATATTCCAAAAAGAAAAAAAATAAAAAACTTTATTTCAATACTCGAGAGATTGCTTTCAATCTCTGAACTCCCATTGGTCCATCTCCACGGTGCTCAGTCCCACTTGTTACCCCATTCTTTAGTCTCTATCACGCCACCCTATCCTCATTATACATACATATATAGATACAATCCCTCCCAACTCTTTCCAAATATAGTAATTTATTATAAAGAAATTAAAGTTGTTTGATTCATTGAATGCATGTATATATATATATATATCATGTATATATAAGGGGTGTCAGCCCCCACTTGACGTGAATTGATGGCCCATCTGCTTTGATTAATTTCTTTAAGCTTTTGGGCTCAATTTCATCCCAGTTCATGTGCATTTACTTTCCTTCAGCTCTTACCCTTTAAATCAAATTTTCAATCTTGAAAAATGCTGATGGAAGGCCTCTCCAATGATCGCCTTACTTTTGGGAAGATGGGTTATGGGTAATACATTTTTTTTGTGTGTGTGTGTGTTTATTTGGTGTATTTATGCATATATATATATATATATTCAGATTCAGGTGAAACTTTCTGTGTTTTTGAGTTTCTTGATATGTGGGCTTGATTTGTTTACTGATGTTTATATGTAATTTTGAATTATGTATGATTTGTTGTCATTTGCATATTATTATGCATAAAGTTTGAATCTTTAGGTGTTTGTTCCCTTAATGGTTTATTGAAATGTATTTTGTAAGTAAAAATTGAAGATTTGACTAATGTAATTTTGACTATGATGCACAAAAAAATATAATCTTTTTCAACTTTTTGTTCATATTAAGGCGCCAACCTCTTCAATCTTGAATTGCTGACTTGACCTTGTTGAGGAATAAGAATTTTGATGTTTGTATGTGGAAAAATGTCAGAGAATACTTGTATGCACCTACTTGTATGCACCTACTTGTATGCACCTGGTGATAGATACACTATAGGGTCCACATTATGTTAGCGCATAGTGTATGTCATCCGGTCCCTTAACGGGTGATACTTGTTGGTGGCCCCGGGACATGGGGTCCTGGGGTGATCTCCACCCCACATGTATAGATATACATGTTGGGAGGTCCACCATTACATATACAAGTGATGGTTGAGGTCGTCAGTATGACTCACCCTCAACTTAATTTTAACACCGTCGATGGAAGAATTTTTCGAAAATGTCAGTTCATTCTAGCCTTTTATTTTCATTTTATATTCTTTATTGGGACATGATCTGATTCTTTTTTGATAGCTTGCATTGGGTACTGTATTGTTTGCGTATATAAGTCATCAAGCTCAAATCTTTGCCTTCCAAGGGTTGTTCAGATATCATGTTTTTGACTCAGATAGGCATTACATTTTGATTTGAATACTTACACGCGTTATGTTTAGATTTGTATACAACTCATAATGTTTGCCGAAACTTACATTTCTTTTTCCGATAAGGTGTTTTGTGAGTTGTATTTGATAGAAAATCCAAGTCACTGATTTTCGGATTCATTGAAAATTGATATAGGTGCAAGCATTACAGAAGAAGATGCAAGATTCGAGCTCCATGCTGTAATGAAGTCTATGATTGTCGCCACTGTCACAATGAAGCAGCGGTATCTATACTTCCTTTCGTATCCTCCCTTTATGCAGATGTCCTTGGATTTAATTTTGTCCAAAAGAATTATTAATTTTATTTTACTAGTTTTTATTTAATTTTTTCGGTTTGATCAACAGAATTTGCTGCGTAACATTTTTGATCGCCATGAATTAGTCCGGTCTGATGTGAAACAAGTATGTCTCTGGCATAAATGTACACTTCCGACGTCTACCTTTAATTTATCCCATATATTCATCGTTCTTATTCAAATGGAAAAAATATGTTATATTGCAGGTTATCTGTTCTGTTTGTGACACCGAGCAACCCGTATGTTCTCTTGACTTCATTCGGAGTCATTTTAATGTATATACTGAGTTGCTCTTGATTAGTTCTATGTCCTCTACATCCAGGTTGCACGTGTTTGTACAAATTGCGGTGTCAATATGGGCGAATATTTTTGCGACATCTGCAAATTTTACGATGATGATGTGAGTCTCCAATTATTTTCTATAGACAAGCTTGAGACATATTAAAAGTTACGGGGTTTATACCCCTCGATTTTTTGTTCTTCCTCAATGCCTAATTTGACTTCGTGCTTGGTGCAGATGGATAAAGGACAATTTCATTGTGATGACTGTGGAATCTGCAGGTTTGTGGAGAAATATGATTCTTATACGTGGGATTATGTCTGGAGGTCTTGAGATAATCGCAGTTGTCCATGTGGTGGGGTCCACTAGCAAACATAATCTTCTATTGGAGTTCCTGTTATATCTTCTGCAAGGCATGAATGAGTGACACGTGGCAACCATTTCTTATTCCTCCATTATAAAATTCAGTCAATCGGACACGTGTCACTCCTCCGTGTCGTGTCTTGCAATAGGAGATGCAATACAAAGCTGCAATAGAAGATCCCGTTTGGTCCTGTAGGACGATTATGATTGTCCCTATTGATGTTTTTATTTGATCTAACATTTTATTTCTTTTCCTTTAGGATTGGAGGTCGTGAGAACTTCTTCCACTGCAAGAAGTGCGGTACGCAAAAGCATTTTAGCTCCAATTTTATTAGAGCTATAAGTCAGGAATTCTGTTCGTTTACTTTACTCGTCGTAATAATCAAAATGAAACAACACTAAAATTGTTTAATTTATTCATTTCAGTGAATTTCATTACTTATCATGATACCGTGATCATTAGGATTAAGTATCAGCTAAATACTTCTTTCATGTAATCACTTTTAATGTCTTTCTGAATTTGTTCGTCCTGTTTTCGCTAAACCGTGCAGGTTCGTGTTATTCAATTAGTTTGCGTGATAATCACATGTGTGTTGAGAACTCCATGAGGCATCACTGTCCTATATGTTACGAGGTTTCTTCCTAACGTCTATCAGTCTCTTGAAAATGAAATTATTTGTGATGCTATATATAACACTGCCTGGGTTTTTGCATTTGCAGTATTTGTTCGACTCTCTTAAAGATACAACCGTTCTGAAATGTGGACACACCATGCACTGTGAATGTTACCACGAGCTGATAAAGCGCGAGAAGTAATGAACCTTATTATCCCACAATTATTTGTTTTTGCTTTGGGATTTTCTTTTTACAACTAAAAATTAATTATGAAATTTTAAGGATGTTTCATTGGACGCGCCATGCAGGTACTGTTGCCCAATATGCTCTAGATCGATCATGGACATGTCCGGGACCTGGAAGAGAATAGATGAGGAGGTATGCATTTTTCCTTTTTTAAATATTTGTAGGAATTAAACACGATAATTAAGTGCAAGAAATCAAAATCAACATAGTGATTACCTAGTTCAGCCAAATCAGACAAGTCAACAGACAAGGTGAAGAGAATTTTACTGTTCAAAAAAATGTTGGAAAAGAGTCCAAAATTGCCGCTGTCAAATTGTGACTGAAATCCTAACCCAAACACCATAGCCCGGAAAACAACTTATTTTCTATTGTCGACTTGGGAAAAAGAGCCCCTTTGACTGTATGCCTTGGGATGTTAAGACATAATGTAGCAGATGGACTTTGAGATGTTCTATTCGAGAAAATTGATGCTGACATTTTTGTGAGAAATGTGTATGAATGAGTTGTTGTTTCTTATGAAAATCTTTAAGAAGTGATATGAATGTCAATTTTTTATAGAAGTATTTTAGTCACACTCGTAGATTAGGCAGCGAAATATAGATAAGATGGATCTTATTTCGCACATTGCGTCATTTCGAATCAGGATATATAATTAATTTTACCCCAACACTGGGATATTGCTTGATGAAACTCTTTTAGAGGTTGGGTGAACCGTCTCGTAAAAAATTTGATTTTCAAAGAAAATTTTGGGGAAATGAATGCAGTTTCTATCTAATTCTAATTCTAATTCCAACAATTCTTTTTTTCTTTTAGAGATTTTTGACAAATGACACAATTATCCAAATGCGTTTTTCGAATTTTTTCTCTCAGAACACGTTTATCAGGGATGTGTATGTCATCCATTATACCCTTCGAAACTAGTTGTTCTTTGTTCTAATATTCTAAAACCAACTCCACTTTCCTTACTTCTTAAGCTTAATTAGAATGCTGTCTAACTTGAAAATGTTCTATACATACAGATTGAGGCAACTGTCATGCCTGATGAATATAGATACAAGAAGGTTCGTTTTTCATTACAACCCACCAATATATAGCTCCCTAGTGATCTTCTGATGCAATTTCGTTCAATCACTGAAACACTTTTGTGCAGGTTTGGATTCTGTGCAACGACTGCAACGATACAACAGAAGTTTACTTCCACATAATTGGTCACAAATGCAGCCATTGCGAATCGTATAACACTCGATCGATTGCACCTCCCGTCCTTCCTCAATAACCCATTTTTGGCACGGCGGGTTGGATTCCTTGGGCTTGTGAACCGGAAAGCTGGTCACGAGCCTAAAACAAGGGACATTTTGTTGCTTTACGATTGGATTCTCCATTTATTCTCATTCATGTAGGCTTCAAAGTAGTGTGATGCATTCTTGTGGCTTATAAACTTTGCTAAAGAGGCATTTTGCATTGTTCCTATTAACTTGGAAACAATTGAGTTAAGTGACTCTGGATTGTTGTATACTATACATATGTAACAAAAGGTACATGGCTTATGTATTCTGTGTTACATTAGACATATATGGGACTTTCCTTTTATCCATTCTAGTTTGGTGTTTCATCTCTATGCATATAAACATTGGTAAAATGCATGAGATGAAATATCATATTGCAATACGGGATTTGAAGTGCCCCTTCCGCGATTGTCGGCTCATATATTATTAAATCACGTGTTCCAATTCCAAAGGCGTTTTTATCTGTTCGATTTTTCATACACGTGTTATGCATATAAATGGTTTTGTTCTTAAACGTACATGGTGCAGACATGACTGTCAATTGGATAATGCTGAAGTTTTTGCAAGATAATGAGACACAATTTGGGCTGTCAATGCAAAATAATGACTCAACCGCCAAGACAACATCAATAACATGTTAGATCTCTTGAATCTAACTAGTTAAATTACTATTTCATTGTATCACTTGGTTATATGTGTTTGAATCAGTATTAATGTAAATTCAATGTGTACATACAAAATGGAAATATATTGAATTCAAATGTACGTATATTAAGTACAAATCCAGGCAGAAAAGAATTTCTGATGGTGACTTATTCTACTCCATTTTCATCATTATTATTTTTGAAATAGTCGAAGATAATAAACCTTATTTTATTTAATAGTTCAAGATGATAAACCTTACTTGATATTATTTCTTGTGCTTATACTCCATACAAATCCTCGTTATCTCCTCTGCAGTTTCATTTTTAGCATCTTCTTCTTCATTCTTCATCTTCTCGCTCACTTGTGCACATTTTATCCTCATCTCCTTCCCTGTCTCCTCCAAGACAACCTCATTTATCGCCTTCGCAACGTCTTCTCCGCTAAAATTTCCAATTTCATCCCTTGCCGCCTCCACACCAACACCAGCCTCCACCACTAGCCTAGCATTGAAGGGCTGATCGAGTTTCAAAGGCAAGGCTATAATCGGAACACCAAAATAAACACTTTCGATGATCGAACTCATTCCACAATGACTCACAAAAGCACCAATACTTGAATTTTTCAATATTCTAGCCTGAGGTGCCCATCCCTGCAAAATTTTACCTCTATTTTTCACTTTTTCAAGAAACCCCTTTGGTAATTCCTCTTCTATACTAACTTTCTCTCCAAGAGGAAATCTCACAATCCATATAAAGTTAACATTAGAAATCTCCAAACCTTTAGCTATCTCTTTCATTTGATCCTTAGATAAGTAGTTTTCGCTTCCAAACGAGATAAACACAGTCGAAAATGGTTTTTTCGTACTTAACCATTCCATGATCTCTGAGTGATCATTTTCTTCATTATCTTCTTTCACATTTGAACCAACAGGAATAATTATTTTCTTGCACAATTCAGATAAGTAATCTATATATTTCCCTTCTATGGCCCTGCAGGTTCTCATTAGAACAATTTCACAAGATAGATTAAAATGGCCAAATACGAGATCTTCATCTTTCTTATCAAAATCAGGGAAAACCACAGCTTGCAATGCCTTTCTCTCATGATCACGAAGAAAAATCGCCTCGTGAGGGAAAGGCGAATCCCAGCCATAGGTTAAGTGATGATGGGAAAATGAATATGGCGTGGCTCCTGACGTGGCGAAATGGATGGCTGGGATGTTTAACGATAAGGCATGTTTGGCTGCCCATGGTTGGAAAACGTCGTAAATAAGAATATCGGGTTTTAGAGAACATATGATATCAGAGAATGTTGATTTTGACATTTGAAAGGCTTGGAAGAGTTTATCCTTAAGATGTAATGGCACGTTTTTCGTCGTGTGGTATTGAGGAGGTAGCTCGGGCGAAGATGGCAGATGGAGTTCTACGAGATGGATCGAGGCAGGAAACTGACTTTTTTCGAGAGTGAGTTTGATTGAAGTAAGATTGACTGGTGTGGAACAGAAGAATATGTTGAAGTTTTTGTTGGAGAGATTTTTGGCTAGTTCTAGATAGGGGAAAATATGTCCATGAGCTAACCATGGAAACATTAGAATGTTGAGTTTGTTTGGTTTTGCATCCATTGATGGATTTTGACTCACTCTTTCACTTTGTAATTGAATATGTTTTATGATGAATCCGAGGGATACATTTTGGGTTATATATATAGTTTTCATCTTGATGAGCTCAAGCAAAAGTTTACATGCACATCAAGTTGTGTTCCAAATTACGTGTTGGCGAACTAGTTTCCTTATTATGTTTTTGAATTCTTTTTTTGGTTTTTTGTCTATAATAGAACCATAATAAATATTGTGTTCCGTATTGGTGAACTTATTTTCTTGTTATGTTTTTGAATTCTTGTATTGTTATTGTCTACTAATGGAACTATAATAATAACGTGCAGGTTCATTACACCAAAAAAGGGAGAAATATTCACAACCCGAAAAGTGTTATATCAACCCCCCCCACTGTGAGGAATCAAATAGTAGCGAACCCCCTTATGAAAAAAATCAAAGAAACAATTTTACTTCGTACGTGCTCCACTAGCGTG
Source organism: Buddleja alternifolia (assembly GCA_019426215.1). NCBI lineage: Eukaryota > Viridiplantae > Streptophyta > Magnoliopsida > Lamiales > Scrophulariaceae > Buddleja > Buddleja alternifolia. Next base: position 29,217,035 of record CM033403.1, read on the forward strand.
TCATAAGATTATCGGATTTTCGTCAATAAAAGACTGTTTTGCACCTAATCTTACAGCCGACAGATCTGATCTACTAAAACCAATGGTTCATATTAAATAATCTTATTTTTATATAAATATACATTTTTTTACTATTTTAAATGTATAAAAATATAATAATAATATATCTAAATATATAATAATATAACAATAGATTATTATATATATACATAAAAACCAACAGCCACCACCCTCCGCACGGGTAATTCTATGGTGGATCGGGAGTGTTGCTCCCTGTCCATTTTTCACCACACAAACACTTGGGGTGTGGTAGTTTACATAGGGTAGGTGGGTGTGAAAACCACCACACTCATTTTGAATGTGTGGTGTAAAATGGACGCGGAGCAATAATCCCAGTCCACCTTAGAATTTTCCCCCTCCCCACCCACCCAGTCACAGCCGACGGACACCATCAGTAGCCATCATGGTTCAAAGTTTCTTTTCTTTTCCACCGAAACGTGCGAAAAGTTTCTGTTTTTCAACTTACGGAAAAGAAATCACCATGTAGTTTCGAAATTACATTGTTTCCTAAGAAACTCTTAATGTTTCCAATGTTTCCATGGAAACTCTCAACGTTTCCATGGTTTCCATGTTCGTTTCCATGGAATATGAAAACCATGAAAACATTGAGAGTTTGATAATTTCTTTTCAAAAATATTTGCTCTATAGCCAACACATTGAGAGTTTTAAAAAGATTTTCATGAAAATCATGGAAACATTGAGAGTTTGGTAATTACTTTTCAAAAAGATTTGCTCTATCGCAAATACAACAGAGCTCTCAAATCACTCAACGTAGGGAAAAATGTAAAAAAAAAAAGAAGAAAGAAATAAAGAGTAATAAATCTAACAATCAAACAAATATTTATTTCACCGAAGAGCGACTTTTTCTCTTGCGACTCAAAATGAAGATTATTGTACTATCAATTAAAGTAATTTTTTTATATAATTTGCAGATGAGTTTGAAACCATGGTATCATCCATATTAACCTTTTTTTTTTCACGACAACACTTTTAGAATTTTTTATCTTACAATTTAAGTTACTAAAATTTTATCAATTATATGCTTTGTGAATACTAAACTTGAATCAAACATTAACACTTTTTATTTATTTTTCACTACAATAGTTTTAGAATTTTTATTTCACAATTTAAGTTACTATAATTTTATCGGTTATATGTTTTGTGAATATTAAACTTGAATCAAAGCTACCACTTTATTTATTAGTGTAATTTGATCGATTATTGATGTAGATGTATAAACATTTTACACAACTATTGTTTTTTGCTAGTGAAAAGAGGAAGCAACCATTCTTTACTTCTTTTTTCACGATTTTTACCTTGTTTCTAGCATTTTTCTAGTTTTCCATGATGTTTCCGGAACGTTTCCGATACGTTTCTTATATTTAAGAACTTGAAACTTATCATCGAAACGAAATTTTAATCCTTGGTAGCCATCTTCCTCCTGTGTTTCCCTTCGCCGGTGGAGTATATATATATATATACATATACATATAACACAAACCCAATCAATATCTTCATCTCAGGTAGCCCCGCCGACCACCACCAGAAGCCACCGCCCGACCGCCGCCCCTCTGCAAATCACTGCCCAAAGCTTCTGCAAAATCTCCCACCCAAAAAGAAAACAGTTGCAAATCTGGTTTTGCTAATTTGCAAATCAGCAAACCAAATTTGCAGATCTGGAGCATCTGGGCTTGGTTTGTACCAGTAGACACGGCGGTGGCAGCAGCCCTATTTAAACGGTGGTGGTCAATTTATAGAGATGGAGGCGGCGATAGCAGCGGACATGAGCGATGGTGGTGGAGTAGACAACGGAGGAATAAGTGGTGGTGGTGGTGGTGGCGGGTCGAAGTGTGGCGGTAGAGACGGGCTACAGGAGGTGGGGAGGTGCAAGAGGTTTGGGAGGTGGGTATGGTGTTAGATGTTGGTGTTGGAGTTGGTAGAATTGTATTAGGGTTAAGGTTTTAATGTTGGAGAAGAATGTGGAGAAGGAAAAAATAATAAATTAAATAGAAAATATAATATTTATTTAAGTCTAGTTTGATTGATTAGACATAAAAAAGGAGAAGATGACGACATGGACTCGTTAGTTGACACGATATCCGACATCGGAGATGAGGAAAATGATTACACCATTCCGACGGAGGACTTATGAGAAATGGCAGTGCCGTACAAGAGAGCTTTGGTTGTGAAAGTTCTAGGCGAAGGTCGATTATGTAATGCTCAGGCACGGATGAAGTCACTATGGCAACTTCAATATGAGATTTCACAGGTGGACTTAAGCAATGAATTCTACTTGGTGAGGATTTGTACCAAAGAGGAATATGATCATGTTCTTGAAGATGGCCCGTGGATGATCTTGGGACATTACCTGACGGTGCGAAAATGGGACCCTACCTTCGAACCAAAAACGAAAAAAATCTCTTCTACAACGGTATGAGTGCGTTTTCCAGATTTACCAATCCACTATCTCAATGATAAAACGATCAGAGGAATGGGAGAGAGAGTTGGGAAAGTGGTCCGACTGGATAAACACATGTAGGAGGCACGATGCGGCCGATATGCACGAGTCTGTGTTGAAATCGATTTCAATATGCCACTATGTCTGTACTTGAGGGTGAATAAGTGCATTTGCATTGTCGAATAGGTGGCACGCAAGATAAGGGTGTTGAACTGAAAATACCTTAGAATCAACCGACTCTGACTACATATGGACCATAGAACTTAGTACAACCTCAGAATCGAAAAGATCAACAAAAAAGAGGCATCGGTCAGGGCACAGACAATGGTACAAGCTTGGGTATTTTGACTTCAGGCAGATATGAGGATATGACATTTAAAGCTACGGCGTCAACGGATAACAAAGAACAGGGCAAGAAAACTTCTACTAGAGTACGTAACAATATGTTCGGAAGGAAAATGTCTCGCATGAGGGTGCTGGCGCCAAATCGGCTCAATATAAACCAACACGCACAGCCACACAACCTACTTCTCTGGGAACTCGTTTTGATATTTTTAAGTATCTAGACGAAAATATGGAACATGATGGGGAAACTGACATTCAGTCCTTGGGAAAAAATGGTGCACCACGTGCTCATCACCGACTTATACCGAAAAATACTCATGTTCAGAAGGAGCCGTTAGTGGGCATCGATTTGGTTTTCCCCTTCTCACATGGAACCACATATTCGATCACAAACAATCTGATCAACCTAGTTCTTGAAACTGGACAGCCTTCAAACTCAAAAGATTTTAGCGAAGAGTCTAACTCGGATGATGAGGATGGAGAAGGTAATAGCGACGAGGAAAGTGATGATGACGAGTCGTAGGCTAATGGTGACACTGATCGGGAAATGGATAATCGGATTGATGGAACCGTGGACACGACTTGCATGGACATGGACACTAACATGCAAACATTTAAGGGGGTTTCAGGTATGACTTACATAGTCCATTTCTTCATTCCTAGCTTTATTGTTTTAATGACTTTAATTTTTTGAAATTGCAGAGGGGCGGCAAAAATGGACTTCTTGAATTCTCTTAGAGAGGTTATTCGTAGAGATAAACGTATGATTCTTACTTTGATGGAACCTCGTGTGCGGGGTAATCAAGTTGATGATATTATGCGGAATATCCGTTTTGACAAAGTGGAAAAAGTTGAAGCTAGGGGGCTCACAGGGGGTATTTAGATTTTTTGGCGAACAGCTGAAGTTGAGTTGGAGTTATTAGAGGCGAATGATTAGAGTATTACCGCGGTGGTTAAAAAATTGGGAGAACAGGACTGGTTACTTACTTCGGTGTATGCAAGTCCATAATTAGAAGCTCGTAACCAACTTTGGGAGTATATCAGTCGAATGGAACCACATATCAGGGGCCCGTGGATTGGGACATGAATATGCTATTAGCCAGGAGGGAAAATCATGTGGTGCTCTAATTGACTATCGTAAATGCCGAAAATTTGTGAAATGTGTGAACAGTTGCAGACTCATTGATCTTAAATTTGTGGGACCTCCATTCACATGAGCGAAAGGCAGGACCTTTAATTTACAGGAATGATTAGACAGGATTTTGTGTAATGAAAGTTGGCAGTGTCATTTTTCCCAAGTCATCTTCATTTACCTTCCGAGACTTGGGTCAGACCACTCGCCTGTTATGCTCACATTGACGAACCGAGCAAACCAAACTCAAAGGGGGGATCACATCCGGTTCCAATCGGTGTGGTGCACGGACTTTAAGAAAGTGATTAGTCGACAATGGGGTCTTGAAAGAGAAAATGGGATTCTAGCTCAGATTCAACACACTCAGGAACAAGCCTCTCATTGGAACCATACAATTTTTGGCCATATTTTTCAAAGAAAGCAGCGACTTGTAGCACGCATAGCTGGCATTCAGAGGGCCCAAGACTGTAACTTCAAATTTTCCCTTAGGAAGTTGGAAACGAAATCGGTCACGGAATACAACGTGACTTTGAGGTAAGAAGAATTATTTTTGGAAGCAGAAATCTAGTGTACAATGGCTTCGAGTAGGTGATCGTAACACGAGATTCTTCCACCTCTCAGCAGCGACGAGGTAGGCTAAGGCTCCTATTTGGTTATTACATCGTGAAGATGGCGAGATTGTGACAGATCGGAATACTTTGCAATTGACGACAGTTGAATATTATAAGAAGTTGTATGGAGCAGATGGCACAATTTCGAACTATGTTACTACACCGGGCTTTTCTCAGCTGCATGGACATCACATGGAAGTGCTAACCACTCCGGTTACTAAAGAAGCGGTGAAAGAGGCACTGTGGGAAATGAGCGTTATGAAGACACTAAGTTCTGACGGTATCTAGCCCATCTTCTACTAGAAATGCTGGAACATTGTTGGAGATGATTTGTTCAAACTAGTTCGAGAGGTCATTCATTCAGGCACTATTGATACTAATTTGAATAAATCTCGTATTATACTTATTCCTAAAGATAAAAATCCAACACAACTTTCTCAGTTTTGTCCAATCAGCCTTACTAATATGGCTTTAAAAATTGTTACCAAGACTATGGCTAAAGGATACGAGTTTTCATGGATTCCCTAATCCCTCAAACCTAAAGTAGTTTTATTAAAGGGCGTCAAACAATTGACAATATTTTGATAACTTAAGAATTGGTTCATGATTTAAAGAATTTAACGGGCAACAAAAGGTTTCTGATAGCCAAAATCAATTTTGAAAAGGCCTATGATAGGATCGATTGGACATTCTTAGAAGATGTGTTGGTGGAATTGGGTTTCTCTGAGAATTGGACCAAACTTATTATGACATGCACCACTCAAGCGCAGTTGTTCTTCTTTGGAACGGGACACCTACGGAGTGGTTCGTGCCTAAGCGTGGTCTGAGACAAGGGGACCCCCTCTCACTTTATTTGTTTGTATATTGTGTGCAGAAATTAAGTTCTCTGATTGATAAAGCTGTGAGCGATAGACGTTGGAAACCTATCCTGAATTCCCAGTTCGAGATGAAGATCTCCTATTTAACGTTAGCGGACGATTTATTACTATGTGGAGAGGCCTCTATCTGAGAAGTCAAATAAGCCATGACCATTCTTAATCTTTTTGTCATATCTCTGGGCAACGAGTTAATACTCAGAAATCTAGAATTTTCTTCTCGAAAAAGGTGAGCTTGGAGATTCGACATCGGATTGACAAGTTATTCATCTCAGTCCCACAGACAATCTCGGGAGATATCTCGGCATGCCACTTCATCATGGTCGGGTTCTCAAGCAAGATTACGACTTTCTAGTTGATAAGGTCCGAATGCTTTAAGGGTTGGAAATGCAAACACTTATCTCTGGAAGGACGTGCTATACTTATCATGGCCGTAACACAAATGATTCCTACATATCACGTGCAGACTACAAAATTACATCTAGGAATCTGCGATGCAATTGAAAAAGCTAACCGGGACTTTCTTTGAGGTGGCATGAGTACTGATCGCAAAATCCACTTACTTAAGTGGCATACGGTATGCAAGTCAAAGCACCACAGAGGTCTAGGACTTCGTCGGCTCAAGGAAATAAACCTCGCTCTGTTGGGTAAATTAGGATGACAAATCCTAACGGATATCGCGGCTTTGGGTTCAAGTTATGACTTATGATACATAAATACGTTTAGAGACAGGGGGCTCGATTAAAGAGTGCCACTTCACATACGTGGCGGGGTATATCAACCACTTTACCACTTCTCCATACCAGAATCAGATGGGTTGTTGGGAATGGAGAGGCGATGCACTTTTGGAAGGATGAATGGGTTGACGGTGGTCCGCTGCTCCTTCACGCAAATCAGCAATTGTCTGTGGAAACTTATATTTGAACCGTGGTGAGCTACTGGCAACCTAACAACGGCTAGGATTGGGACGAGTTACACTTCCTCCCTTATTCTGTTATTATAACTCTTCAGTGCATTAATCTCGACGAGACGATTGAACAAGAAGATATCCCTAGATGAAAGTTTACACCTCACGGGAATTATGATGTTAAAAGTGCTTACGTGGTCCTCACACAGGACCATGAATCCTATCCGGATGAGAAAAAATGGTAAAAAAATTGGAAAGTGCAGGGTATTCACCGTCGCAAAGTTGTTTCTATGGTTGGTTCGGCATGGTAGAATCCTGATAAATGTGAGTTTTACACATTTGAGAGGTTGATAATTGCATGGTTTATGGTCGATTATGTATGATTTATGCCACATATGCTTTTGATTTGTGTGTTAAATGAGTTCAGGGTGAAAATCATGACAATCGAGAAACAATGGACGAAAATGCGATATTTCAGTATGTTTAGAGACGGAATTTGTGGAAGTGTCCTTCAATTTTTTTTTTATATCTATAGCTTCACGTGGGAACTTGAATCACCTAAATCCGAGTCAGAGGAAAAAGTTATGAAGGAAACATGATTACTGCGCAGAAGGCAAAATGAAACTGCATTCGAAATACGTACTTGGAATCTATGAAGTACGTACTTGAGAGCAGTCAACACTAGTCAACCCACTTATGCCACATCATCAAGTACGTTCTTGAGGATTGTGAAGTACGTACTTGGCGAGGGACTGGAAGTCTTTTGGCAAATTTTTGTTACCTAATGCAAGTAGAAGACTTGGGGATCCTTTTCTATAAATACCTCTTACAACAGCAATAGGTTCGAAAATTCTCTACTTTGAGAGACTCTCGAGCAAGGAGACGAGCCAAGGCAAGAAGAACGACGATTCTACTCCGAGATTATTCATCAATCCGTAATAGGGAGATTTTTAGATTTATTTTATTTGTCTATAAATAATTCTATATCTTTGGTTGTTTTTCACATTACGATTATGAACTAATTTCATCAAACTAGGGCCATGTGAAGGCCGGATTATGATTTTATATATATGATATTGTTTTTGTATTAATTCTACAATTACTTCGTGTATTGATTTTGTGCTTAATTACTTGCATATGCTTGATCACCATATGTTTGTCATATTGCCTAGTTTAATAGTTTGAAAGTATATAAGTTAGAGTTGAAAGAAATCATCACATAATTTGTAAACAATAAGGAGCTGCCCCTAAAAGTAGGCAGAGACTCCCTGATGCAGTTGGTCAAATTAATCCGGGGAAATTCTAGAACTTGAATGCATGATTGTTGATTAGATTCTCAGATAGAGATATTTTAGGGAACCATCAATTAATCATATGATTATTATTTCAGAGAGATCGGGTAGTAATTAATTAAGATTTTTTCCACCAAAGCAGCAGTAGTCTAATAATTCAAAGAATAATTCGTATATCTAAATAAGTAATTTGACTGAAGCATGTGCCTTAGTTGCTTTCTCACATAAGAATCTCAATCAATTTGCTAAGTCTCGTTTTCACCCTTTTACTGTCAATTAATCACAATCTTTTAATTTAATTTTAATTGCTTTTAAATCCTTAGTTTTAATAAGCTTGTCTCTGTGGGATCGATAACTTGAATTTAAAGTCCACTTTATTACTGTACACGACCAGTCCACTTGCTGTTTTATACACGTAAGGATTTTTCGTGTCAAATCCTCACTCAAGCACACCTCTGTAAACGCGGTCTGACTGATTCGGACCTTTGTGTCCACTGTGGTGCGACGTCAGATATGGTGCTTCATGCCCTTAGAGATTGTACATGGGCATGACAAATATGGACTAACCTTGTTCACTTGAAATGACATTATTTTTTCTTTACAGGAACATACCAATTGTGGATCGACTGGAACTTAAAGCATGCATCCAATAGGTACGTTTGGTGTGAAAATTGGGAGATGGTTTTCACTGAGACGATTTCTTTTTGTGGTAGGTTCACAACGAATTCTTGCATGGAACTTGCGAGGATGTCGAACCTCTAAACGGGGCTAGATATGTTATGAAAACAAATTGACGGAGTTGCGATTGCACACAAATTTGACCCGGATGATATGCGTACCTGTATTCAAACGGACTGGTCTAAACCCCCCTCGGGTTATACAAAAGTAAATGTGGATGTCGCGGTTAGTTCCAACACAAATGGTTTGGGCAATTGCATAGGGTCGGGGGAGTTTTACGAGACGAACAAGGAACATGGGTTGCTTTAGTGGGAGTATTGAATCACGCTCGGTTTTGGAGGCACAGATACGAGCCATTCTACTAGGGTTAGAATTGGCGTGGGATGCCAGAATGAAGAGAGCGATAGTTGAGTCAGATAGTCAAGCGGCAATCACGAGTATTGTGGACGCCTCCAACACGCACCATCACTTCAATGTGATTTCAGAGATCCGAAGAGTGCAAGCTTGGGACTGGGATGTCTCAATACGTCATATTTGACTGGAAACAAATTGAGTGGCAGATGAATTAGCTAAAAGTGGTTTTAGTACCAATTTGCACTACACTAATGTACCAGATTTGCATTTTTCTAGATGTCTTATGTACGATTGAGATGGTCATACGTGGCCTCGTCTTGTAACCATTAGGTCAGGTTAGTCGAGCTGAACACTTTTGGGTAAACCCCCCCTCCTTTTCGGAATGAAAAAAAAAAGAAGGAAACTCACACCTTAGTAAGGATTAACTTTTATTTCATAGTTGAAAAATGAAAAATCTAACTAGTCCAAGGCCAATGGTCCTAAAGTCTATTTCTCACACACAGTAAGGTGTATTGTGTGTAATCCCCACATACACTTGTATGAAAATGATAGACATAGAATACACACTTGAACCATTGGACTCGGTCTGACCTAGAATTACCTGTTGAGGAATAGTTGTGGGACCAACAAATTGACATTTTCACATTATAATATTATTTTCAACCATGCAAGCTCAAAAATTTCTACAATCAATTAAAACTCACTTCACGAATGAATTAATGGTAGATTGGGATCGATGGTTCTGATCCACTAAACACCATCGAATACAGAATGGCTCTAGTTTCATGACCCGACATCTAACAATGTATTATGGTATGAGATCATTCTTCTTGGTCCACCACAAAATCACCCAACACTTCACCAATTGATAAAATATGAATTTTAATGAAAATGATGGAAGCTAAAAACAAGAACAAAGACCAAGCACCTCACTTTTGGTACGAAGATTGGTCATTCTAGGAAAACTCAGTCCAGGGAAAAGAGATTCTACGTGGAATGGTCTTTCCCAATCCATTATTTGGCTACATGCATGGACTGAAGTTGTGTTGGAGTAGTCTATTTTTTTCCTTTGTTTGTTGATCTAAATGCACAATTGGACTCAAATAAAATTTTGATTGATCAATTAATTTACACTTATTTATACTAATAATTATAATATAAATAAATATATCCAAATATGAATATTATGTATAATAGATAATAAAAACACATATTAATTTAAATATATACAAATAGATATGTGTATTTATCTATAAATAATTATATATGTATGATAATTACCAAGATATTAAATATCTACCTATATATCTATACATAATAAAATATTATTGTACAAAATATTATATATATATATATATACTAGTATATATAAAACCGATCTTTGTATTTCTATCTATATGTGGTACATGTATACTTATTAATATAATTATGTAATTCATATATATATATATATGTAATAGAATATATATTGTAGATAAAATATAATTTGTATATATAGTATAAAATATGACTTGTATATGTGTATGTATTTATATACACACACACACACAAATTCATTTGTATATAGAATTTATATGTGTCAAACATACACTTTAATATATATAGTATGTTTAAACCAATCTGGTTATTTATAGATAAGTCATATATTATTAATATTAAAAAATAATACATATAATAAATATATATGTAATATGAAATTGTTTATGCAAAAATATATTGTATATATATATTAAATATATATATATATATAATATTTACAATATAACTTATAACATACCATTTATTCTACAAATATAGATACACTATCTAACATACATTATATATATAGATAATATAAATAAATACATCTATATGATATTTAATATTGTTTTGTTAATTGCTTAATTGATACATATTATAATCTATGAATTTAGAAATATTTGGTTGAAGTTTCGAGTTTTGCTATGATTCCTACTTAATCCCATTTAAGTGGGGAATTATTGTTCCTTATGGTAGGATGAGAAATGAGTATTCCCACTTTTAGTGGGAACTAGCATAAAGTACGTGCGTTGCACGTAAACATCCTATTCTTCTGATATTATTATAAAAATTTACTGATGGAGCAAAAAGTTAAACTGAGAAAAGTGAAATTATAATCGAAAAAATTGTGTCTTGATCTATGAACATTTGACATTTACAGTTATTGTGTTTGATATATTGATATGAATCTCCTTCTTTATTTTTTCATAAAGTTTATATGTTAAAAATCATAGTTCCCTTTACTTTTAAGTTAGAAAGCCTATATTACATTATATAATCTATTGGGAATAACACAAAACAGATTAAATTAGTCGGTATTACGTCCTTTTAAATAACAAGTATTTCTTGTGATTAAGTTAATATGAGGTTACTAAATATCATATATAAATAATTAATATGAGTACTAAAACAAAGTATTAGAAATTATAAAAATTGAATATAACATATGATTTTTTCACTGATTGATTTTTTAGATTTTATTATCCACAAAGATCAAATTTATTGATTTATATAACCTATATATATTACAAAAGAATTCGTACTAATTGTCAAAACAAACATAGTATCCACACGCTTGGGGGTTTGTGTTGGCTTTATAAATTTAGAGGGGGCTAGCTTTTGGGTTATTCTTTTAATACCGAGGGTTTTTTTTAGTAGTTTCGCATAAACACGTGGGTGTTTGTGCATTTTACCCTTACTAAAAATTAATATATATATATATATATATTAAGAATTACTGAAAAATGACTATAAATTCAATACTCACTAAGAATATTTTACTATTTAGCAATGCTTGCTAATAATTAATTACTCATGCATAAAATTAAATTTGATGCGAACATGAAAATGGTAGCGTTCATGTAAGAAGATGCTTGTAAATGAGGAATTAAAATATCATTTATTTTCAAATCAAAATTTTAAAATAATTATATCATATCACTTTCTCTACAAAATAAATCCCATTATGTCATTCTCTATGACCAATATTAGCTCTGCTTGCCGTCTTGTTAAAGTTTGTCAAGCATTCCTGCCTCCAACTCTCCTTCAAGCCATTATCCCTGCCACCCTTTGGGTCAAAAATTGAATCTTATCTCCCCGGGTCTAGAAATTGGAACAATGCACACGTGCATTTGAGAAGGAATTGGATTCCAAAGTGTCTCGGCCTCCCAAGTCATCTCCACTTAATCTCAGTAATAGAGATGATCAACCTATTCAAAAAATTTGATGTTAAATAAAACTTGCGTATAGACATGAAGGGTTGCGGGAGAAGAAAAAATTGATGTTAATTCTTGAAACTCCATGACTGGCATCTGATTGATCATGCCTATATGTTCTGAGTGTCTTGGTCTAATCACTAACCACACCGATTTATAAAAAAACTTTAGTAAACAAAGAGTCAAGTAGTTTATGTCTTATCACAATTAATTGTAATGGTATATGAAGGGTTGGTAGTTTAAAAAAATTATCAATATAATACCATGAAAGCGTCTAATAAAGAAAAGGTTAACTCCAATTTTTAAGAGTTCAGAAAAATGGAGAGGCAAACATCATTAAAATTAGGGGCATACTAAGAGTCACCAAAATCAATTATCAATCGAATTAATTCTTAATAGCAAGTGAGCCATAAATTAAGAGAAGGGTCATTATATCTATTATTATATAATTACAAAAAAAATATTATAAATAAGGGCAACAATGTCCTTTCACAATTGGAATAAACACCAAAAAGATCTATACTTTTATAGTAGTATAGATATAGATATAAATGAGCTATATATGCATGAACACTTCAATCTCCCACTTGTCCCAATCATGCCAAATAAAAAGTAGGTTAAAAAAGTGAAAATGTCATTTTCTGATATCCTCATTCCTTCATACCAAACATGCCGTTTGAACCTAAAAAGCTCATAAAATTGGAGAATATAGAAAAAGATATTTCTTGCTGTTTTAAAATCCCTCACATGTTCCGTCACTTATTTGAAGTCTCCACGTTTTATGCTAACAGCATAATGATAATTGAAGCGTCTAGGCTTTTGTATGTGATACATTAATTGCGAGTGTGACTCAGTTTTTACATCTTTGATACTCTTAGAATTGATTATATATGACAAAAGTTAAAATTTTCAAGTTTATCAAAATGTAATTTTGTAACGCAAAAAAGTCCAAACAAGATTATAGGAAAGAGGGTCAAATATTCAGTAAAAAATTAAAATAACGCTTGGACTCCAAAACAAATTTCAACTTTTCAACCATTGGACTAATCACACCCTTAGTCTTTCTGTCATAAATACAAACCAATCAATGAAAAATTATCTTAAAAACTAAAAAAGTTCAAAATTTCAAGAATTCAGAATTTGAGTCAAAATTGTGTAATTGAGGTCAAAGGACACCCTTCCCATATATTATATAGATAATTTGAGTCAAGATTTTGTAAAGACTTTTTGAGGGACAAAATCATATACATCATACAAGATTTGTCCTCAAAAAGTCTCTACAAATATGGAGATTAATTTCTTGAATTCCGAGGGAAAAAGAGGAATTTTATCCATGGAGAAAGAACGAACAAAATTCAGAGTTCTCATGTTTCCATGGGTAGCTCATGGACACATACATCCCTTTCTTGAATTAGCCAAAAAACTCTCAAACAAGAACTTTCATGTATACTTTTGTTCTACTGCAATCAATCTTGATTCAATCAAAACTAGCATTAATAAACACTTATCAATAGAACTAGTACAACTCCACATGCCTTCATTACCTGAACTTCCTCCACAACTACACACAACCAAGAATTTACCTCCAAATCTATTGCCAACCTTAATAAAGACCTTTCAGTTGTCGAGTACGAGCTTTTCTGAAATCGTGAAAACTCTAAAACCCGATTTATTGATATACGATTTCTTCCAACCATGGGCTCCGAAAATTGCTTTCTCACAAAATATACCTTCTGTTTATTTTGCAGTTTCAGGTGCAACATTATATTCTTTTCACCATCATTTATATACACAGGGGACTAGTTCAAATTTCCCTTATCAGGCTATATATCTTCTTGATCATGAGAAAAGTACCAATGTGTGTGATCGCCTCCAGCCAATTATCAAAGATGCTGATAATGATTTTGCATTTGGAAACTTCACATTGTCCAGTGATATTATATTGATGAAGAGTAGTAGAGGGGTTGAAGGGAAGTATATTGATTATCTCTCGGTTTTGTGCAATAAACCGGTAGTACCCACCGGTCCACTTGTTGTACATGGTAAAAACGACGATGAAGATGATGACGATGAGGAGGATTCTGAGATCTTAAAATGGCTAAGTGAGAAAAATCATAGTTCTACAATATTCATTTCTTTTGGTAGTGAGTATATCTTGTCTGAGAATCAGATTGAAGAAATTGCAAAAGGGTTAGAGCTTTGTGATGCTAACTTTATATGGGTTGTTAGGTTTCCTATTGGAGAGGTGAAAATCAGCATAGAAGATAAATTACCTTTAGGGTTTCTTGATATGGTCAAGGAGAGAGGGATGGTCGTCTCGGGGTGGGCCCCACAGACTCGTATTTTGGGACATTCTAGTATTGGTGGTTTCGTGAGTCATTGTGGGTGGAGTTCTGTAATGGAGAGTATGTATTTTGGTGTTCCGATAATAGGCATGCCGATAAAAGCTGATCAGCCTATAAATGCTAGAATGGTGGTGGAGGCTGGGGTTGGAGTAGAGGTTGGGAGGGGTAAAAACGGAAATTATGCCGGAGAAGAGATAGCGAAAGCGATAAATAAGGTGATTGTGGAGAAGACATTTTATGAAGGTTTGAGAAATAGAGCTAAGAAATTGAGTGAAAAAATTAAGGAAAAGGAAGAAGAAGAAGTGAATGAAGCAGCGGAGCAACTATTGAGGCTTTGCATGAAGAATAAACAATAGTTTCCACACAAATAGTATAGTTAATTTCTATTGTTTTTAACTTGATATTGCTGGTGTCCCATTTCATATCTATTGTGTGTACTCTTAGAATCAATATATGTTCAATAAATCATTTAAATCTATGAATCTATGTTTGTATTGTGATGTTCTCTCTTCAATCAAGTATAATTACTTGTCCAATAATGCAGGGGGAAAGGTAAATGACGTTGTTTTAAAAGTTCTTTTACCTTTTTGGTTTTGGTAGAAAAACGGGTGAGCGACGGGAGAATTGTATTTTCAGTTCCATAACTTAGCCTATGTGTAATTTTGGTTCTAATATAATATTATATAATTCACTATATTGCATCTTATATCTTCAAAAAATGTGCAATTTTAGTCTCAAGCCTAGGGGTGTGCAACGAGCCGAGCCGGCTCGAAAAAAGCTCGACTCGAGCTCGAGCCGAGCTTTTCAGTCGAACCAAGCTCGAGCCCAACTATACTTGTTCGAAGGCTCGCGAGCCGGAATAATTTTTTTTTTTTTAATATATGTATCATATGATATTTTATTTATTTTTTACTATATACATACATATAATATAAGATCTTATAATATTATATATGTATTAATTATTAAATATTAAATATTTATGATGAATATATTTAATTATATATATATTAAAACACAATTAATAATCATATATATTAATTAAAGAAAATTATTTTTTTTTCCTGAGCTCGAGCTCATTTTTTTCAAGCTCGTCAAGCTCGAGCTCGAAATTCTTGGCTCGAGCTCGAGCTCAAGCCCAGAAATTTTGCCAAGCTCGGCTCGTGAACACCCCTACTCAAGCCTAACATACGTTAATTTTTGGATGGAAGTAGCACATGCTTCTCACATGCATGGTTAATTCTGCAATTTATGTTCCATGATGTTGGACCACAATCGTGGATGACCCAAGTTTTAGGGACTAAAATTGCACATGACTCAAATTTATTCATTTATATTTAAAAATTCATGAATTATGTAGTGTGGCATCCATAATCATTTAATGTTTGGTTTTATTTCTAAAAATGATATACAAATATTTATTAATTTGTCTTTTATATTTCACTTATTTTATTTGCTCATCTAAATCACAACCAGTCTAAGTTAATGGAAAAATTAATTATTTTCATTCAAAATTAAAATTGTCATGACTTTGGTACTTATTTATTAATTTTTTATCGTATTTGGACAAAACAAAGTAAACTGAATTAAATATTTTTAGCCGTTGATATGAGTATGAGAGGGGATCCCGAAAAATCCCCCACCGCAACATTGGTGGCTTTTGGTTAGAAAAATAAATAAAAAAATAATAAAGAAAACTGAATTAAAAATTAAAGAAAGAAAATAAAATAAAAGGAAACAAAATTAGGAGAAATATATATATATATATATATATATATATATTTAAAAGAATTAACTAAAAAGTCGTGTGCAATTTTGGTCCCATAACTTATATTTTTGTGCATTTCAGTCCCAAGAGTGGATTAGCGATGCATGTGAGAAGCACGCTGTCACGGGATCGCAGTCCGTGCCCCACCCCTGTGGCGCGGCAGGGTTGTCATGTACATTATTTGTGGCCTATATACCTGATTGTTGGCATTACTTGCAGGTATGCTCGTGTTTCTTCCCAAAGTATTGTAATACACATGCTAAGCTTGCTAGTCCGGGTGTGGAGTAAGGCTGGCCTCGGGGGTGCGCGCGAGCCTCTCGCGTGCATCTTGGGGCGCCGGACCGCCGGGTCGTCACATGTGGTATCAGAGCCGACTTTGTTGCGAGCATCACATTGCGGGAGGCGGGAGACCCCTGTGTGGTGTTCCATCGAAGGTACGGTCTTTGGGGAGAATGTGTGGCCATTGTGCATGAAAGTCTCTGGATTAGTGAGCAAGCTCAATCGGGGGAGAATCTTTGGGATTTGAGGCGGAAGCGAGGTAGGCTTATTTTCGAGTGTTGAGGCCTTACCATCTCGTCGAGCGCTGTGGGAATCGGGAGCGATCAGGGGGAATCGACATGCGAAGATGTAGCGGCGGGGAGGCCGTTCAACCGAGGAACTAATGCTGAGAGGGCATAGGGTGAAGGTTGGTGTCGAGGCGGTATGTGCGTGGTGCGATGTGCACAAAGAGGGAGCCTGTCCATCCAGGGGATGGTGCCGCGGTTCAAAGCTCCGAGTTGAAGTGCGCGATCGAGTTCCTTCCTCCGCTACGAGGGCGTTAGCGGATTTGGGTGAGGGAGTGTCACGGGATCGCAGTCCGTGCCCCACCCCTGTGGCGCGGCAGGGTTGTCATGTACATTATTTGTGGCCTATATACCTGATTGTTGGCATTACTTGCAGGTATGCTCGTGTTCCTTCCCAAAGTATTGTAATACACATGCTAAGCTTGCTGGTCCGGGTGTGGGGTAAGGCTGGCCTCGGGGGTGCGCGCGAGCCTCTCGCGTGCATCTTGGGGCGCCGGACGGCCGGGTCGTCACAACGCGCTATCTTGTCTAAAAATTAACGGATATTGGGTCTTGGGACCTAAATTGCACATTTTTGGAAGATTTGGGATGCAATGTGTTGAGTTCCATGATATTCGGGTCAATTTTGCATATGGCTCAAGTTATGAAAATGCAATTTTCCCGGTGAGCGACTCTCAGTAGCAATTCTCTGTGATTGCGATGATAGAAGTTTTCCACGCCTGTGTTTGGATTGAGTCATAACTACTTCTTAAAAAATGAACCAATGCTTAAATTCATACTCATTATAAAAAATGTCTAATTTACATATTATTATAACAAACGTTTGAAACGTACGATCTTATTTTTAAGAAGTAAATGTGGATTACATCAACATACACCACAAGTCCACAACAAAGTTCATACTTCAGATTTGGTAGCAAAATCTTTGTTGTGTGGTATTGTGCATGGAGGGAGTTTTGGAGATGATTTTAATTAAAATTAAAGGGAGTTGTACAAATTCTATTGAGTTATTTAATAAGGTCATCTCAATGGAGTTGTTGATTGAACTGAAATTGATTTCTATGGAGCATAAGTATATGTGTATGAATAATTATTTGTGGATGTCTATTCATCTCCCAATTTGTTGGCCACTCAACTTTAATCATTACTTGTGGTGTCTATTCATCTCCCAAGTTCTTTATGACCACTTAACTTTAATCATTATGTCTACTCATCTCCCAAAAACTCTTCATCTCCGTGACTTTTCATTTTCCATCATGAGTAAATATAATTTACTTTTTAGGTAATAAACTTTTGGTATTCTAGTTTTGTGCCTATAAATAGGCAATGACATTGTATTGTAAATACACACAAGAATATCAATAAAAGAGTTCTCTACTTGATTCTCTCATTTTATTCTCTCAATTTCATAATATTTGAGTTTATTTCATAACACGTTATCAGCACGATCCGTTTCAAGGTGTTAATCATTTTGCAATTTGGCTAAAGATATACATGGGGTACTCAACGTATGATGTAAAATCCATTGAGAGATTTTCGTGAGTTATTATGAGTTTGTAAAGAAAATTGATGGACAAGATTTTTAAAACAAAGCAAGAAGAAAAGGTAAAGAAAAGGTACGTATATTTCAATATTTAACAAAAATAGAAATATGCATTAATTCTCTTGATGTTTGGAAAGAAGACATATGTATATGTGCATATATTTGATTAGGATTATTCTTTTGAATAATCCTATCATGTTGAAAATATTTTAAGAAGTTGAATGATTGTTATTTTATTCATCTTATACTTTGATATAGTATTATATTGATGAATCTTGAAAAAACTTGACTTTGTGATCTTGATATTACGAGGAAAAATTATTTTTCTTGGGCATTAGATGTTGAAATTCATCTTGATGCAAATAACTATACTCCATTCCCTGAAGTGAATGTGTTGAGCAATATATAAATTCATATATGCAAATAACTATACTCCATTCCCTGAAGTGAATGTGTTGAGCAATATATAAATTCATATATGCAAATAACTATACTCCATTCCCTGAAGTGAATGTGTTGAGCAATATATAATTATTTTAATCATGAGTCCCGTCCAACTAGTTCTGATACATTCCCTGAAGTGAAAGTAGCAGCACATAACTATTTTAATCATTAAAGAAATCATGGACGTGGACGTGGTCGTAGATATGGTTATGGAAATCGTGGTGGTTATTCAAAGAATACATCTTTCCACCAGAAGTGAAAAAATAATGAAGAGAAACATGAAAGTGGTCAAAATAGCAAATTTGTGGAAAATTTATGTTATCGTTGTGGTAGTAAAGGTCATTGGTCATGTACCTGTCGTACACCAAAACATCTTGTTGACCTTTACCAAGAATCGCTAAAAAGTAAAAGAAAGAAAATAGAAACAAATTTTGCTTTTGAAGAAGGCGATTCTGATCATGGCCGATTTTGATGACACTCATTTAGATGTTGCTGATTTCTATGATGATCCTAATAGAAAAATTGATCATTTGATTGGAGATGCAAGTAATCATAACAAATTTTATAAGTTTTCATTAATGAAGTAATTATTTATAAATTTGTCTTTTATAAATTTGCCAACATCCTCAAGAATAAAAAATACTTCTCTTATTTAGTAATGCAAGATGCCAATGTTAGTACTATATCGAGTAGTGCAAAGTTAATTGAAGGCTCGGGCAGAGCTAATATATTGTTACTTGGAGGAACGCAATTTTATATTGATGAAGCATTATATTCTACCAAGTCTCAAAGAAATTTACTAAGCTTCAAAGATATCCGCCGAAATGGATATCATATTGAGACAACAAGTGATGGCAATATTGAGTATCTTTACATCATTAATACAATATCTGGTAACAAATGTATATTGGAAAAGTTGCCAGCATTGTCTTCCGGTTTGTACTACACGCATGTATCTAATATTGAAACACATGTTATCGTAAACCAGAAGTTTACAAATCAAAATAAGTTTGTTGTTTGGCATGACCGGTTGGGCCATCCTGGATCAATTATGATGCGAATCCATTGAAGAACCAGCAGATTCTTCAATCGAATGATTTCTCATGTGCTGTTTGTTCACAAGGAAAGTTGATTATTCGACTATTAACAACAAAAGTAGGAAGTAAATCTCTTACGTTTTGGAACGTATTCAAGGCAATATTTGTGGACCAATACACCCGTCGTGTGGACCATTTAGATATTTTATGGTTTTAATTGATGCATCAACAAGATGGTCACATGTATCTTTGTTATCAACTCGTAACCTGACGTTTGCGAGATTGCTTACTCAATTGATTAGAATACGAGCACATTTTCCTGATTATCCAATTAAGAAGATACGCCTTGATAATGCGGGTGAATTTACTTCCAAAAACGTTCAATGACTATTGTATGTCTATTGGAATTGATGTTGAACATCCTGTAGCACATGTTCATACACAAAACGGTCTAGCAGAATCGTTTATTAAGCGTCTGCAGTTAATTGCAAGACCTTTACTTATGAGATCAAAACTTCCTATTTCTTGTTGGGGACATGCTGTTTTGCATGCAGCAGCACTTATTCGCATAAGGCCAACAAGTTATCATAAGTTCTCCCCATTACACTTGGTTTTTGGTCAGGAACCAAATATTTCCCATCTCAGAATTTTTGGATGTGCGGTATATGTTCCAATTGCTCCACCACAACGCACTAAGATGGGTCCTCAAAGGAAATTGGGAATATATGTTGGATTCGAGTCTCCATCGATAATAAAGTATCTAGAGCCATTGACTGGAGATTTATTTACGGCTCAATTTGCTGATTGTCATTTTGATGAATCAGATTTCCCAACATTAGGAGAAGAAAATAAGCAGTTGGAAAAGAAAATTAGTTGGAATGAATTATCTTTATCTCATCTTGATCCTCGAACAAAACAAAGTGAACTGGAAGTTCAAAAGATAATTCACTTGCAAGTTTTAGCTAACCAACTGCCAGACGCATTTACTGACCTAAAAAAAGTGACTAAGTCACATGTACCAGCTGTTAATGCTCCAGTAAGAATTGTTGTCCTGAAGGTCAAAGTAATGAGTCTACTGCACGCCTGAAGCGTGGTAGACCTATCGGTTCCAAAGATAGTCATCCTCGAAAAAGAAAAGGAGCTAAGAATCAAGATGGTCTAATCGAGGATAAAATAACTCCAGAAGAGTCCCCAGTCATAACTAATATTTCGGTTCCAGAAGAACCTCAGGTACCTGAAAATTGTGAAAATAATGAGATCTCAATCGATTATGTTATGAACGGGAAACGATGGAATCGAAATGAAGTCAACGTTGATGATAAATTTGCATATAATGTAGCGCTAAATATGATGAATGATAATGAGGATCAAGAACCAAAGTCTGTTAATGAATGTCGACAAAGAAATGATTGGCCAAAATGGAAAGACGCAATGAGGGCAGAGTTAAACTCGCTTGAATCAACGAAAAGTTTTTGGACCTGTAGTCCGTACACCTGAAGATGTAAAAGTTTTGGACCTGTAGTCCGTACACCTGAAGATGTAAAGCCAGTAGGATACAAATGGGTATTTGTGCGAAAACGAAATGAGAAAAATGAAATTGTAAGATATAAGGCACGTCTTGTTGCCCAAGGGTTTTCGCAACGACCTGGCATAGATTATGAGGAGACTGATTCTCCTGTGGTGGATGCAACTACTTTTCGTTATATAATAAGTCTGGCAGTGCATGAAAAATTGTTACAGCCTATTTGTATGGCTCGCTTGATAATGATATATATATATATATGAAAATCCCTGAAGGATTTAATATGCCTGAAGCATATAATTCAAGTTCTTGAGAACATATTCAATATAATTAAGTAAGTCATTGTATGGACTGAAACAATCTGGACGAATGTGGTATAATCGTCTCAGTGAATATTTGTTGAAGGAAGGATATAAGAATGATCAAATTTGTCCTTGTATTTTCATCTGGAAATGAGTTTGTTATAATTACAGTTTATGTTGACGATTTAAATATCGTTGGAACTCCTGAAAAGATTTCAAAAACTGTTAATTGCTTAAAGAAAGAATTTGAGATGAAAGATCTTGGAAGAACAAAATTTTGCCTTGGGTTGCGAATTGAATATTTAAAGAATGGAATTTTTGTATATCAAGACGCTTATTATATATCAAAGGTGCTAAAACGATTCTATATGGATAAATCACATCCATTGAGCACCCCGATGGTCGTAAGGTCACTAGATGTGAAAAAAGATCCTTTTCGACCTCACGAGAAAGTGATGAAGAACTACTTGGTCCTGAAGTACCATATCTAAGTGCAATCGGTGCACTAATGTATCTTGCTTGTCACACTCGACCTGATATAGCATTCGCTGTTAATCTATTAGCAAGATATAGTTCTTCTCCTACACGAAGGCATTGGAATGGGGTTAAACAGGTACTCCGCTACCTTAGAGGAACAATCGATAGGGGCTTGTTTTATTCAAATGTACCCAAGTCCGAATTGGTTGGATATGCAGATGCTGGATATATGTCTGATCCTCATAATGGTCGTTCACAAACAGGCTATTTATTTACATGTGGTGGCACAGCCATTTCATGGCGATCTATGAAACAAACTATATCGGCCACATCATCTAATCATGCAGAAATCTTGGCTATTCACGAGGCAAGTCGAGAATGTGTTTGGTTAAGATCCATGCCAACCATTCAACACATTCGAGGGACTTGTGGTTTATCTTCTGGAAAAATGATCCCGACGATCTTATATGAAGATAATTCCGCATGTATCGCACAATTGAAAGAAGGGTACATTAAAGGAGATAGAACAAAAAATATTTCACCAAAGTTTTTTTCACTCATGATCTTCAGAAGAATGGTGATATTAATGTTCAACAAATCCGTTCCAGTGATAATCTTGCTGATTTGTTCACCAAGGCACTTCCCACAGCAACGTTTGAAAAACTAGTCTACAATATTGGAGTACGTAGACTTAAAGATCTTGACTGATATTGTCATGAGGGGGAGATAATACGCGCTGCACTCTTTTTCCCTTAACCAAGGTTTTCCCACTGGGTTTTCCTGGTAAGGTTTTAATGAGGCGACATCTGATTGCGTATTGATATGTACTTTTTTTCCTTCACTAGGTTTTTGTCCCATTGGGTTTTCCTAGTAAGGTTTTAACGAGGCATATTTTTAAGTGATAGACATCCAAGGGGGAGTATTATGAATAATTATTTGTGGATGTCTATTCATCTCCCAATTTGTTGGCCACTCAACTTTAATCATTACTTGTGGTGTCTATTCATCTCCCAAGTTCTTTATGGCCACTTAACTTTAATTATTATGTCTACTCATCTCCCAAAAACTCTTCATCTCCGTGACTTTTCATTTTCCATCATGAGTAAATATAATTTACTCTTTAGGTAATAAACTTTTGGTATTCTAGTTTTGTGCCTATAAATAGGTAATGACATTGTATTGTAAATACACACAAGAATATCAATAAAATAGTTCTCTACTTGATTCTCTCATTTTATTCTCTCAATTTCATAATATTTGAGTTTATTTCATAACAATGTGAACGTTTTTTTTGTTCAAAATTCTTTTGGCTAGCTCAAGGAAGGGGGAAATAAGGCCATGAGCTAACCATGGCTATACCAAACTCTTGAAATTAGCTCTTTCTGGATCCATTCCATGAATAAATAAAAGGGATATTCACTTCAATGGTCCCTCATGTGGAGACAATATGTCACTTTAGTCTCTTATGTCAAAAAATTAGCACTTTAATCCCTCATGTCACTAAGTTGTATCATGTTGGTCCCTTCATTTTTCGGCCATTTTATCCTGGTGAAACTAAAGCGGGAAACACGGACGCCCCATGCAGGGGCATTTTGTCCTTTAACCTTTATTTATACATTTGAGCCAAAGAAATTCTAACTTTGGTCCTCCAAAAATCAGGCGGGAGTCTTTCCTCTGCATTACCTCCTGATTTATATATGCTCTGCTATATATGAAAAAAGCATATTAGCACGAAAAATGATTAAATATTCAAGTAATTAAGGTTAGGCCATTCTCAAATTCTCTCGTCTTCTCTCTCTCCTCTTATTTTTAACTTTTTTCGTCTCTCTCACAAGAATGCAGCCGTAATTCCAAATTGGTGTGTAAGGCTTGAAATCTGAAACCCCCAAACTAAACCCAGCCTAAATTTCTCTTTGGTCCTTCATCAAATAGGTATATTTTCGATTACTTTGTCAATTATTCGCCTAGATACGTATTTTAAGATGTATACGAACGGTACGGATTTGTAGCTTACCATATGTTGGAGGCCAGCACAATATCCCGACTCTAACATGGTCGAATTTCAACAAAAAATTGACTCCAATGCGATTAACCGACCCCAAATCACACTTATCTATAACCTTTTTGCAATTTCTTGAGCTGTTTTACAATTTCTTGAGAGATTTGATTGTGTATTTGAAAATCCTCATTTTTGTTTTTGCCTTCTATTTTGACGTTAAGCTGGTGGAATAAATGTCAAAAAATTTGGGTTTGGGTTATTCAAGTTCTTCATGTGTAAAAATAAAGATTAAAAAGGACGAAAATGCCCCTGCTTAGGGCGTGTGTGTTTCACGTGTTAGTTTCACCTGGATCAAATGGCCGAAAATTGATTAAAAGGACCAACGTACAACTTAGTGATATAAGGGACGAAAGTGCTAATTTTTTGACATGAGGGACTAAAGTGACACAATGTCTTCACATGAGAGACCATTGAAATGAATATCCCTTAAATAAAATTATAAAAAGTTATTAGTTACATTAACTATTCCTTTTACTTAATGTAAATGTAGTCCTATCCATTTATTTTGGGGCCCATAACGAACATCTCCCTCTTATAAAAGAATTTTACGTTGACCCCTCACTAACTAACGACCGGTAGTCAAACATGACGGAAAGTGAAATGTCAATCTTACCCTTAGTTAAAAAGAAATTAAAAAATGGTCAATTACATTAACACCCTTCTTATTTTATGTAATTACGATGCAGTCCGTCTTATTGGATTATGTAATATTTCTTCTTATAATAAACTTTACATTCACAACCCCACGACCATCTTCCACTAATTTTTCTCTTTTCTTTATATTTTTCCATAATAAATATTAAAAAAATTCTTATTATTAGGACCTTATATATATATATATTTGTTTTCTTTCAAGTTTTTTCATTTCGTAATTGATTTCATCTTTTTTGCAACTTATTAATATAGATTTATCTGCATTGAATTATGATATTGCTCATAAATTAAATCGAAACTCGGTATTTATTTTAATTTTCTAAAATCTAATCGAATAGGTATAACTCCGAATTTGCACTTTATTATCAAAACGTTAACAAGTCTTTACGAAATCATTTACTTAAAACTAAATCGAAAGTTACAATTACATTCTCTTTAATATGAAAAACTACGTTCACCCCCTCAAGGGCAAAATAGAAAATCTCAAAAATATTTTTGATGATGTTAAGTTATCAAATTCCGTTAGGTTTTCTATGGAAGGGGCCGGGGGGATTGCAATATTTTACTATAGAGGGTATTTTTTATGTACTCAAAATAAATGAATATATTGAACTGTAATTACACTAAATAAGAGAGGTAGTTAGTCTAATTAACCAAAAAAAAAAAAACAAAAAAAAAGAAAGAAAAGAAAACCATTCCATGAAAAATTATCTTGTGTCTTCAAGACTAACAAAAGATTTTGTTTGACAACATGTTCTATTCAAGGCTAACTTTATAAAATAAAGCACGGGATTACAGTAAAACCCCTGAGGTACATGTAATTACAGAAAAATCTTCATTGTTTACGTAAATACTCCCAATTCGCTTGGTATGTTCTATTTCTAATCATATTCAAAAAACACTATAAGATATAGAGTATCGAGTGATAGTTCATCTTTTTACATTTTCAAGACTTGAATTGGAAACAGAAGACTTGGTTTGCTGTATTCTTCAAATTTTTAATTCGGTTTTTTTTGTGTACATACAGAATTAATGGGAAAATTGCAAAATTGGTGTTACAAGTTGGCCTGTACATTTTTCTGGTACTATAATTTGGTCTGTTGGCAATATCAGTACAGTAACTTGCAAAATTGGCAATTTTAGTATAAATTTCACTGGAAAATTCAAAATTGCCTGGAAAATGTCATTTGGCGAGAAAATTAACTTGAATTTGGGAATTTTGCTGAAATGGATTAACCTTCAATTTGGGGATGTTTGCGTATGGAGGAAAAATGACCTTTAATTTGGAGATTTAACTCAAATACTTTCCTTTTATTTGTTTAATTTATTTAAATTTTTGAAAATTTCTCAAATATTTGTTTATCTAAGTTATTTTTTTTATTTTTAATAAATTAAATTATATAATTAATATATCTATAAAATAATTGAAGTAAAAAATTATAATATTTTATCCATAAATTCAAACTAAATTATTTTTTACTTAGTATTCTAAATTTTACTATTTTTTCAAAGAAAAATTGATTTTTTTCTTTTTAATTTTCTATGTTTCTTTTTATTTCGTATTATTTGTTGATTTTTCAAAACTGTTTTGACTGTGTATGATTTTTTTTGAGTTTTTTTTTTACGATTTTCTGAGTTTTTTCTTATGGTTTTTACAATTTTTTTTAGTTTAATTAATTTATTTTTTGTCAATGAAAATCTTTTGCCATCATTAAAATTTATTTTACTTTAATTTATAAAAGTTTGAGATATAATTTTTAATATTTTTTAAAATATTTAAATATTGAAATATTTTTTATTTCATTTTTTGTATATTTTCTGAATTTTCATAAGGTTTTAAATAAAAAAATTAATTTTGTTTTCTAATTTTATTTTATTTTATTTATTTTTTTGAAAAAGGATTTTAGAATTTTTTTTTTGGTTTTACTTTTTTCAGTTTTCTGAGTTTTTAATCTATTTATTTTGTCAATGGAAAAAAATCTTATTTATTTGAATAATAGGTTAAGTTGGTAAAAAAATTGGGGAATGTGGCAATTAGGTAAAAACAACAGTTGCATTCCCTCCAAAATCGGGTCCAAGTAAGTGATTTTCCCTCTATTTTAGCAAAATTTCCAAATTGAAGGTTAATTTTCCCTCCATATCAGCAAAATCCCCAAATTCAAGCTAATTTTTCTGCCAAATGACATTTTCCCACCAATTTTGAATTTTTCGACAAAATTTGTACTGAAATTGCCAATTTTGCAAGTTAGTGTGTACCCAAATTGCAAGTAGGCCAAAATTATAGTACAAAAAAAATGTATAGGCCAACTTGGAACATCAATTTTGCAATTATTCCCATATTTTACTATCCTCTGTTCATTTTCAAAGAAAATAGACCATTTTTTAGATATCAATCAAGTGTCTATGCTTTAAATTCTTCTAATCCTTTTTCTTTAGAAGTCTTCATTTTCTTTTATTTCTACTTCAGGCATCTAAGAAGTTTTCGTCCACCAACATTTATTTTATTTTATATTTAGAAAGAAACAATAGATTACATTCAAATTCTAAATTTGCCTTTTAAGTATCCTACATTATTTTACAACTGTTCGCAATTGCAGTTTAAACTAATGCAACTTTCTCGTTGCTCAATTCTCATTCGAGGTGTATATACTAAAAGATGATTCATCTTTTAATTTTCTTGACGGCCCAGACTTGACGGGCCAATTGTGCATTATATTTGTTGAATTTCATGAGTTTTAATTGAGAGAACCAGTAGGAGCCCATGAATAAAAATGATTGTCAAGATAAAGCCCATATTAGCAAGCATACTTATGTATGTTTTGGGCCTATGATTAAACCTATGTGATAGATATTTCAACTATAAGCCCATTTGGTGTGACACAGTGCATATTAGTTATTATCACGTAGCTACATCCATACATATTCTTTTGAATCCATATATGCTGTATTTTTTGGGCCTATAATTTGATTGAAGCATTTTCATTATAATTTATGTCAAAATATGGAATTTTATAGAGTCTATTAAGTAATTCTTCTCCTGATGACTGCGACTGCATGCACACTGGCCACGGAATATTTCTTATCAATGTTTCAATACGTGAATTGTAACATATAGTTCAAAAAAAAGGAAATCAGTTTTGATATTCTCCGAATGGACATGAGTACCTTAATGAACAAGCCAAACTTGGTTAAGTTCACGCTCGGCTTGATATTGAACGAGTTTTTGTATTTAAGGATTCGATTTGGCTTGACGAGTTTCAAACCGAGCCCGAGCCAACTTGAATTTGAAATTTAATAAGGGTATTCTTTTAGTCAAACTAATAAAATAAATTGTATTGTAAAGAAGAGAAAATGACACATTTGGAATCCATCAAAATCAAATAATACTCATACTAAAATTCTTTAAACTTGACTTCGAAGGTTAAAATATCAATTATTTCTCTATATAGTCTTTGTATTGGGGAAGATTTAGACTTAGAAATACAATCGACTTATTTGTTTTCTAATTTGATATATATATGCTAGCCTTGAAATTATTGAATTTCGTTTATGAATTATGCACAAGGTCTTAAATATCGATTTCGAGGTACATATCGGTATAGTAAATTTACGAAAATTTTGATGAAAATTTCGGGGATATTCAAAATTTCGGTTTTGATTTTAAAGAAATCATGGAAATTTATAAAAAAAATTGGAAATTTACAATAAAATTTTGAGTAACTTTAATTATCATTCTTATGCATCTTTTACATCAATAATATTCTATATATAATATATGGATAATGAATTTGTTAAATAATATCACTAAAAACTGTTGCGAAAAATATGAAATAAATTTAATTTGATAGTAAGATAATAACCAAATCTCATGAGAACTTCATTAAAATAAAACGTACCAAAATTGAAGTAAAAGTTACTACTCAATAGCATATCGAGTTTCTAGGAGGATCGAAATTGCTATCACTAGTATCTATCCTACCTCTACTTTCATATTGCAAGTGAAAATTATTAGTTACATGTCGACAATATTCCTCCCATGACATGGAATGTTGGTAGTTACATGTTTAAAAAAAAAAATTAAAATATTTCGGCAAAAATTTTGATTTCGGTAAATGTTTTTGGAAATATCGTGTTTCGACAGAAATTTCGATAGATATTTGACAAAAATATTTTAAATTTTGGGAATTTTCGGGTTTCGGTCGAAATTTCGGAAGATATTCTGCAAAATTGGATCGAAAGTTCGATTTCGCTTCGGAATCCCCCGAAATGAGAAATTTCGGTGTTTCAGTCGAAAATTTCGACCATGATTATGCGGTAACAACATATATAACATGAAGGTAATAATTACAGTCTAATCAACTTTACCCAAAGGATATCTGTCCCGCTTTGCTTTCAGTTCGGATTAGTATGCATGTATTGACAGAGACAGAGCCAAAAAATTTATTGAGGAGGGGGGCGAGATTGTTGTGATATAGCTGTAAAAAAAATTTTTGCCAAATAGACGAAGGATTGAAGGGGGGTGCGGGGACTTGCCCCCTCGGTACGGTATGGTACGCTATATTTATTGGGAAAAATATAATAAGGAACTAGGTTCAATTACAACTTTTGACATACTTTATACTCTTATATCTCTTTTGTTATAGCCAGAATTTTGGGTTTGGGGGGGCGAACTCAAAGAAAAGGGAGAAAGCGTGATATTTTTCAATTTTGAGGGGAGGCGATATTCAAATATAAAAAATTTTGTAAGGTAAAAAAATAATATTTTAAAATTGGAGGGGGAGGGCAGCGCATCCTCCAGCCCCCTTGGCTCCGTCCCTGTGTACTGACGTGAAGTTCGCTGCAATAATAAATCTTTAAACAGATCCCCATAAATTTCCTGTAATGCTCAGAAATGGGGATGATGAGTAATTAATACAAATTAAAACTACTTCAAATTCTATCGAGCATATTGAACCCAACCATTAGATTGACCAGCAAAGAAGCAAAATGTGAACATTAATCAGACCTCGCTTGTTTTACATCCTTAAACAAGCAAGCAGCTCATGTTGCCCGATTTTTTTTTTTTTATAGAAGCGATTACAACATCATATTGTATCAATTACAAGATAATCTATTACAAGTAAGCATCATTAGCAAATACAATCATAGACTATAAACTATTACAAACTAACTATCATCTAAGTAGAGAGAACACCCACATACATCAGTGGGAGTCGAACACACAACCTCTTAGTTATGGGGCCTCAACCTTAACCAACTAGGTTAGGCATCATTTGCCATGTTGCCCGAGTTACAAACAATTAATTCGTCTGTTCATGGAGACAATTATTTTCGTCTTGTGATATCCAATTAATCCTCAGATTTTACTCTACTTGATCCTTCCTTAAATAAAAAGAGAAGTCCAATTCCAAATTACTTTGATGGGGCAACCAATAGATCAGTATGTCCTAACATTTATGCAATACATTTTGCCATCACCAGGTAATAGAATATTCCTCAAAAGAACAATGCATATTTAACACCAAAGGAGAAAAGGATTCATTAGTGTATAGGTAATATGGATGACAAAGTTGAGGTTTCATTGATCCATGGACTCAAAACCATGAAAAATATTTATAGGACAAAAATAGAGGAATAAAAGTGTATTATAAATTTTTTCTAGCACATTTAGAATGCCAATTATTCATTTAAGAAGTTCTCCACCCAAATTATAGATTAATAAGAAAAATAGACTCAAGGAAAAATTACACACAAACGCCCTCACTTACTGTGTAATTACCAAAATCCCTATCACTTCTAAGAAATTATATAAAGCCCCCCTCATGTTAAGGCATTTTATTGAGGATAACTAAGAAACAAATCTCATAATAAAAATCATCAACAACTGAATGAAACTTCATTTGTTTATTCTATAGTTATATAATTGACAATAGGTTTCTAAGATTGTATTCAAAATAAAGTAACTAATAGTACAAATAATGATTGAATAATACTCCCATTTCATGTTGTTTTCTAAAAATTAAGAAATTTTGTCATAGTACAAATGATTATTGGTTGAATAAAACTCCAATTTTTTCATTCAATACTTATTGAATTTACAATATATTTCTGAACTTCCATTCATACAATCCATCAATTTATGTCGGCAACTAAACCAAAGAGATTATTCAGGAAAAATTGCAGTTTTCGTCCCGTAATTTGCTCACTTTTCGATTTTGGTCCCATTGAATAAAGATGTACCACGTTTAGTCCCATAAGTCAAATAAAATCTCAATGTTGGTCCCATTGGATAGGGATGTGCCACATTTAGTCCCATAAGTCAAATAAAATCTCAATGTTGGTCCCATGGGCAATCTGATTTTTCATCTTTTGTAAGCCAATTTTCTAGCTCATTTTTGTCCAAGACGTGTATTTTTCTCTCTAGTTACTATTCCTAACTGAAGTGTGCAATGCACGCGCCTTGTTCCGTTTAATTTTAGACGACAACTTGTCCATAGGACCAATATTGAGATTTTATTTGACTTATGAGACTAAATGTGTCACATCCCAATCAATGAGACCAAAATTGAAATGTGAGGAACTTACGGGATGAAAATGCAATTTTCCCAGATTATTCCCATAAAACTGATATTTCACACTAGTAGTGAGGATCATACTATTAACATGAATTTCTTGATGCAACTTTTGGTTCTAACTGAATTTAAGATATCATGCAATTAGAATGATTTAGCTAATACGTAGAGTTATATCCAAAGTTGCAATGCACATACAAACAGAAAAGGAATATAGCAGGTTTTAAAATGCAAAAACTCTATGTACAATCAAATAATTCATTACTCCGATAAATACTAAATATATTAAAGTTTACTTACACTAAGTAGAAAAAAAATAAGTTTGAGATTCATATATATTTTAGACCGTGTATTTTCATTTTTTGGAATTTTGATGATCCAAAAAATAAAAATATTCCTAAAATTAACAACCATACGTAGCCAAAACATTTAAAAATTGGAAAGAGCTTGGAAGTTTTCGAAAAGATAGAACAAAGCTCGAGATCAAATCATGATTGATATTTATATTATATTAATAAATTAATCAATTCACTGAAAAAAAGGAAAAATAATAGATTTTACTCTAAATACAATAAAATTATTACAAAAGTGCTGTCAAACTGTGCCTACTTGAACAAGTCAAGATTGAAATTTTATTAGTAGAAAAACATGGCATTTCCATTTAATTATTACAACAATACTGCCAACTGTGTCAAAGTATGATTAATTAATATATTCATATTCAAGATTGCTACCAAAAGAAAGATCGGCTGATGTTTTTAGGCACACATGTTTCGTAACAAACCAGCGTCTATGAAATTTTGGCAGCTACTCTAAAGTCATAAACCAGGTGTAGCTATTAGCTTTGGTCAAACATTTCGTAAATTATTATAAAATTTTAATTATTTTTAAAGTACATCAAAATATATTAATACAATATTTGTCATATATATGTTTTGTCTCTATCAATTGTTTTCCTCGTATACTATTAAAATTGAAATACAAATCAAATTACTCAATATTCAATTAGAGTCGATTATAAAAATTAAGCTCGTCTAAAATTGACTTATTTAACATAACAAATAAGTTTGAACACATTTTTAGGTTTTAGGTTCAAAGTGATCCATCTACCTTCTACCAACCAAAGACACAAGGGAAAATATGTATTCCTTTCCATTAAGTAATTATGCTAAATTCAAGAGAAAACATCACAAGAAACAAGAGATTCATGTATTTAAATGATTTTAAAGTGTGAATATATAGATATTAAAGGTGAAACTTTCAAGTTGAAATCATACTGATTGTGATCATTTGTGTAAAAATTGTTGCTTAATTATTCTTCATGCAAAGACTCAAAAGATGCTCAGCTGCTTCATTCACTTCTTCCTCTTCTTTTTCCTTAATCTCTTCACTCAATTTCCTGGCTCTGTCCCTAATACCTTCATAAAATGTCTTCTCAAAAATCACATTATTTATCGCTTTCGCTATCTCTTCTCCCACGTAATTTCCATTTTCGTCTCTTCCGACCTCTACTCCAACCCCGGCCTCCGCCACCATTCTAGCATTTATAGGCTGATCGGCTTTCATCGGCATGGCTATTATCGGAACACCAAAATACATACTCTCTAGTATAGAACTCCATCCACAATGGCTCACAAAACCACCAATACTCGAATGTGCCAAAATACGAGTCTGTGGGGCCCACGCCAAGACGACTATCCCTCTCTCTTTAACCTTATCAATAAACCCTACAGGTAATTTATCTTCTATGCTGATATTCTCCTCCCCAACAGGAAATCTAAGAACCCAAATAAAATTAGCATCAGATATCTCTAACCCTTTTGCCATTTCTTCAATTTGATTATCAGACAAGAAGTACTCACTACCAAAGGAAATGTATATAGTAGAACTACAACTTTTCCCACTTAGCCACTTCAAGATCTCTGAATCTTCCTCCTCATCCTCATCATCGTTGTCGTTTTTA
The DNA here is from genome assembly GCA_019426215.1 of Buddleja alternifolia. Lineage (NCBI taxonomy): Eukaryota > Viridiplantae > Streptophyta > Magnoliopsida > Lamiales > Scrophulariaceae > Buddleja > Buddleja alternifolia. The sequence goes on from CM033403.1 coordinate 29,250,229, forward strand.
GAATGTACAACGAGCGGACCCGTAGGTACAATCCGTTTCTTGCACAAAACCGAGAGATAATCAATATACTTCCCTTCAACCCCTCTGCTACTCTTCATCAATATAATGTCACTGGACAATGTAAAGTTTCCAAATGCGAAATCCTTATCAGCGTCGTTTAAGTTCGACCCGATTCGTTCACGAAGATTGACTTTCTCATGATCAAGAAGATATATTGCTTTATAAGGGAAAGTTGAACTAGTGCCCTCAGTATAAATATGATGGTAAAAAGAAAATATTGTTGCACCAGAAGTTGCAAAGTAAACAGAAGGTATATTTTGTGATAAAGCAATCTTTGGAGCCCATGGTTGGAAGAAATCGTATATCAATAAATCGGGTTTTAGAGTTTTCACGATTTCAGAAAAGCTCGTACTCGACAACTGAAAGGTCTTTATTAGGGTTGGCAATAGATTTGGAGGCAAATTCTTGGTTGTGTGTAGGTGTGGAGGAAGTTCAGGTAATGAAGGCATGTGGAGTTGTACTAGTTCTATTGATAAGTGTTTATCAATGGTAGTTTTGATTGAATCAAGATTGATAGGAGTAGAACAAAAGTATATATGAAAGTTTTTGTTTGAGAGTTTTTTGGCTAATTCAAGAAAGGGGTATATGTGACCATGAGCTAACCATGGAAACATGAGAATTTTGAATTTCTCCATGAATAAAATACCTTTAGCTGCCACTTTCCTTTAGAATCTATTTAATTATGAAGAGAAGGGTAAGGTTTGCAAAGATTTTTTGAGGGACAAAGTCTCGAATGATGTATACATGCACCTCCCAATGCCTGCAGTAATATATATAAGGTTTAATAAAATAATATGAATTGATGTAGCCATCTTGTAAGTTTTTAATGTGAACTTGAGCAAGTCAAGTTTGAGATCTCTAGGGATATCATTTATTATAGGGTAAATTCGGATCATACGTGGAAGTTTAGGGGATCAAAGTTTCTAGGCTGATTTCCATTATCACTATGTATATGTGATGGTGAACCCGAACACATGTATATCTATTTATTTATATCTATATCTATATCTATATCTATATTTATATTTATATTTATACTATACTAAAAGTGTGGATAAGTTGGGTTATTGTTTCAATTGTGATTTTACTTTCTTATCCTTGCTAATTATAATTATAACTGATAACAAAGTATAAAGTCACCCCCTACATATAAAATCTTCCACTTCCCTACAAAGTTAATGAGTAATAAAGTCACCCCCACATTCCTACAAATTAATGAAAAATGAATGTCATTAACTAAAATTATACACCTTGCAACTTCTTAATATGTGTAGAAAACTTTTACATTCCACCTACTTGCAAACATGTGTTCAATTTTCATAACACATTTAATAACAAAAAGTTCTTTCACCTTCTACAGAGACAGACTCTTCAAATTTCATTATCCAATATAAGAAGGTTCATCCTCCAATGTTCAACTCAAATACTAAAGTGTGGACAAGTTGGGTGTTTATTCCAATTGTGATTTTACTTTCTTATCCTTGCTAATTATAATTATAACTGATAATAAAGTATAAAGTCACCCCCTACATATAAAGTCTTCCACTTCCCTACAAAGTTAATGAGTAATAAAGTCACCCTCACATTCCTACAAATTAATGAAAAATGAATGTCATTAACTAAAATTATACACCTTGCAACTTCTTAATATGTGTAGAAAACTTTTACATTCCACCTTGCAAACACGTGTTCAATTTTCATAACACATTAAATAACAAAAGTTCTTTCACCTTTTACAGTTATCCAATATAAGAAGGTTTATCCTCCAATGTTCAACTCAAATACGTTAAGTTTGGATATGCTCTTATTGCATCTTGTTTCTTTCAAGCATGAGCTAGATTGCAAGCACAACTCATATAAACAAATCCATTGTTTCTCACTTCAGTTATAAAAGATTTCAAAATTGGTGATTACTATTTCTATCTACTTAGTATAGTATATTTTCTGTATGTGTACAGTGTGTGCAACAAATTACTGGATAAAGCGACCCGGGCAAGGATCGACAGTAAATGTGAAATTAAGGTTCCTAATAGAAGATATTGTCATGACACATTTTTAGATTTGATGTAATTCCCTACTGAAGGGTACTACATTCTTATTATTTTTTGGTTTCTCGTGTCTTCTTTGAATTAATCACGCTGATAAGTGATAAGTAATTGCTAAATTTGAATATACTATGTACAACTTATATAGATTTATAGTAGTCATTCTATGACCAACAAAATTATCTTTGGTCTTTGAGGTGGGGCTTATTTTTTGGAGGTGATTAGATACGCCATTGTTGAGTTAGTGTGCATGTACTCTACTTAAGCACTAAAAAAAAGTTGAATCTTTTATGTTTCTACGTGAATTAAATTATTTTTGCAGCTTTTGCTTGTAGTTATATATTATTTTCTTGAATGTATGGATAACATGAGAACACCCAAGGTCTTTTCTTTTTGACACTGCTCTTTAATTACACAATTGCTTTTTGCTCTCTAGCTTCTTCTAAATTCGGTAACAACGAAAAGGTAGCCAAACACTCTGGTTTGTTCAAGACTCCATCAAAGGGATAAAATAATATGAAACATAAATTAATTCATTTACATATATAGCAATCAAGATTAAATGTTTCGCAACAGACAAAGCATACAGGAATATGTTAACTGAACCTTACAACCAGTTGATCTCCAATGTGGCCAGGGAATTATAACACTTTTCACATCCTTACCATTATTAACTTAATAGGCCAACCTCTCACATTCCTAATATAAATCTATGAGTTTTGTTACATAATCAGTTGAGCATAACACTCTGTCTTACCCCTAAGTGAATATAAATGGTGGTGCATCTACTAGATAAGAGTATCATCAAGAAAACGACAAAAAAAATTCAAGAGAGCCGCAAAGTGATTGTTGTGTTTCTATCTATAGTTGGATGAGTTGCCTTCTTTTACTCAAATGATTTTTACACTATTATTTAACACTATAATGAAATCAGTTAAAAATAAAAAGAAGTACAAAATGGAAATAAATGTTTGTAGGGGTTGCTTTGGATATGATTTAAGGGGCAAAAATGTAAGTGAAATTCGGTGACCGGCTGTGATTTTAGTATGATGAATAAAAATAATTAATTAATTATTTTCAGATATTTTTCGAGACTAGATCAGGTCCAACAGGGCCGGTATACCATACACCATTGGATGCAAGGACAAGATAATAAACACTATTTAAACCATTTACATCCAATGATATTTAATAAACTGGCTCCATTGGATTCGGTCTATTTTAGAATTTTCAATCCTATTTTTCTTGGTATTAGAATCATTCTAGCTAATTTTAATTTTCTGTTGAGTTAGGATAAAAGGTCGGCAAACTCTGTAGCCCATCGTTTAGTTAGGCCTCTTTTTTATTTCGATTTTGCTAGCATTTTTCTTGTGATTTGACAATACATGAAATAAGAAACGTAAAGGGGAAAAACTAAATTAACACAAAAAATAAAGGCATTTGAATTTTTATAATATAAACTCAATTTGGCCATACATAGGCAAATATAAATTAATTTGTCATGTGAACGGAAAAGTGTTGACCATTGGCCAAGCTAGATTTAATGAAACTAAAATATATGTGTATTTTTATTCGATCTAGAAATCAAGAGTTTTTGTAAAGTAACCAAAAAGAAAGAATAAAAATGGAACTTCAACAGCCAAATTAGCAGATGATGATAAATTAACGAAATTTTCTTAGAGAATAATCAACAAAATATAAAAAGTGGATGATATCACAAAAAATTCGGCCAATGGTTGTCTTATGAAATATAGGTTATATTTTTTGATCATTTGTATATATAAAAAATGGGTATTTACGTGCGTTGTATTTACGTGCAACGCACGTAGTTTTTACTAGTACTGTTATAAAAGTGTGGATCTTGTTAATGTTTCTTCCAATTGTAAAAAGACATTAGTGTCTTTAATCAAATACTTAATTAAGAAATTAGAAAGTCATATAATGGAATTTCAACAACAAATTAATGTGCATAGTTATGAAGTTAGTAGGTCATCTTATGGCATTGCAACCATCATAATTCTTCATCTTCGGCTTTAATTGTTTGCATTAAATTGATATTTATTATAAATTTTCAAGCCTTTCCAATGGCCAACACCAAACTTTTTAGCCTTTTTATATCAAGCTTGGTGGAGGATAGCTGGAAAAATATGGTTCTCACCCTGATGCCTGGTAACAGATAAGTTGTTGCTTCAAAAGCATGCCAACATCAATCCTACAATTGAATTTGCATTCCCAAGACCATGAAGATAGGCGAAATCACTGCTACAGTGGCATTGCATATACCACAACCTGGAAATGGTGTAGCTTGAATGGCGATATCTCAAACACAAATTTGAAAGCTCGGTAATAGTTCAACAAGTTTATTTAGAACTCATTTGGCTCGACACTACGCATTTACGGTCCTAGACATGATTAAACAACGTGTTTCTTGACTTTGTTTTTGTGTCTAACATACAAGAAAAAAAATATAAAGTGCAAAGAAAGCATACTTTTGCAAAAAAGCTCTCTAATTTCTACATTTCACGTTACATGTTATTGTTTCAATATACTCATGTTAGATTAAGTTGTGGTCATTTAAGAACTATCAGTGCGAGTGTCTATTTCCTTCAAATTAGTAGTCATAGCACTTTAGCTTTTAGTTTGTTGCAACACTAGAGAAATCATAATATAAATTTTCAAAACTACTTTATTATAGCAATTGGTATTCACGTGCAAAGCACGTGCTTTATACTAGTATATATGATGAGTCAAAATAATACTCCTTTTGTAATGTTCAGTCAACGGTCAATGGTAAACAACTACTATTATTCGTGGGGTATAATGTGGTATGGTGGGTCGGGTATGACCCGGCACGACCCGACCCGGTTCGTGTATCCATTAGTCCATGTAATCCATATCCACTATATAAATGACACATACATAGTCTTAACAGGATGACCCATCATGTCATGAATAGTGGGTTCCTAATCTCATATAAATACCCCCTACGGTTCATTAATGAAGGGGGAGAAATTCACAAAAAATACTGTTCACTTAAAGAAAAAGAGAATATTCTCATAATCAACGTTCAACCTTTAGCTTCGTGTCATACGACGCCAACATTGCAAGTTTCATAACACATCTATTTGAACTACGTCCAGACTTGATCCTATATATTTAGGTACGTAGACAGCTTGATTAATTCAAGTCCAGTCTATATTGTTTTACGTCCGTTAGGTGGTTACGACCCCCTGGGGTCAACCGATTTATCTAGGTCATCTCGGTGAATTTTGAGGTAAATCAATATGCAAGTGTGGTAAAGTTCACCGAATACCTCAACTCATGGGACCTCCTAAGTATGACCGGTAAATTTCTCTCACTAAACTCTAAACCGGTGACATTTGGTCCTTTTATATTCTTAAATTCATCATTTTATCTTAAGTATTGGGGTTGTCTTTTCATATTCTTAATTTCTACTATCATAGAGTACTCAATGTGAGTTGCGTCAAGACAAACAAATGACCAAATGTATGACATACAAAAGGCTACACTCTTCGGCTGTCATTATATTATTAGCATATAAAATGTTGAAACTTCAAATAAACTAGTCGCGTGGGCACACTCGATGCGTGTGCTGAGTAAATAAAAAATTTATTAATATGTCAACATTTTATGTGAGGTATTGTATATAAATAGAAATGAGTTGAACAAAGTATTAAAAAATTTGGGTGAAAAAAGAAAAGAAAATATGACATAGGAGAGAGAGTGGGTGAGAGAGGGAATGTAGGAGAAGTTGAGGATACGTGATATAAGAGAGAGAAGATTGAAAAAGAATTATCTAAAAAATACTTTTAAAATTGGGGGTAATTTAGTCATGACACTCCAAAACACACCAAAAATAGTTACTTTAGGGGGTTGGTGCTTTATAAAAGAGTATAGATAACGAAACATGTGAGACAATTTTGATGCAGCTAGAAAGTTTCATTTCTACTTTCTCCAATTTATTTTTCCAGCGTTCTAGAATCAAAGGGTACGTGTTTGGTTTTATGTTTTCTTATTGCTTTTAGTTTCCATCATTTTTGTTTTTATTTTATCAATGGTGAAATGAGTTTCAATTAACGGTATGAGTTTGGATTTGTAGGATTGAAATAGGGAAAATCTCAATTTTGATACAACAGGACATGTCAAATTGGCTTTTGGTACCATACTTTTATAATATAATACTTTAGGTACCAAATAAAGTTTTTTGTGTCGACTTTTGTCTTGCTGTTAGTTTTCTGTGGCGACTTTTGTTCACCGTTAATTTTGACATTTTGGGGGAAGAGGAGGCAGATTTTTGTTTAATTTGAGGGAAAATTACCGGTCAAAGTGGGGCTGTCCTATGCTGGGGTCTCGGCCCAGCATAGAATTTCCCATCAAGTGGAGGAAAAATGCATTTTAGGTCAATTTATGTTAGCAACATCAGTCAAAGAAAGACAAAAGCAAAATTCGAATACATAACAAACAAACACTACCAACAAGTGAAGTACAAAATAAAATAAAGTTTTACAACCGTCGAACCTGAATCAATTCATCAGTCATCATTGTAGGATAAATAAATGAGTAATACTATATACCACTGATTTTATACTATCGATTTTTTGTCTTTCTTGATTTAAAAAGTATTAATGTATTAAATTCATCAAAATCAATCAATTGCAATAATTTCTTACCAAATCAAGAGGAGCTGGAAAATCGTTGCTATATAGAATTACTCTAAATATAATATAAATAGTATATACATGTATATTATATCTATATATGAAAGAGTATCCGGCGATGTTACCAATGACCTCATCAAGATTAAAACAAAATGCCAACTTATACAAATAAAATATCTCGATCTATATTCCTCGGGTTCATCACAATAATTTCTTCATATACAATAAACGTCACATATTCAATCTTCAATCACAAAGTGAAAGCGGTAGAAAAATGCAAAAGAATTCTCCATTAATGGAATCAAAACAAAATAAACTCAACATTTTAATGCTTCCATGGTTAGCTCATGGTCATATATTCCCCTATCTAGAACTAGCCAAAAATCTCTCCAACAAAAACTTCAACATATTTTTCTGTTCCACACCAATCAATCTTACTTCAATCAAACTCACTCTCGAAAAAAGCCCGTTTCCCGCCTCGATCCATCTCGTAGAACTCCATCTACCATCTTCGCCCGAGCTACCTCCTCAATACCACACGACGAAAAACGTGCCATCACATCTTAAGGATAAACTCTTCCAAGCCTTTCAAATGTCAAAATCAACCTTCTCCGATATCATATGTTCTCTAAAACCCGATATTCTTATTTACGATGCTTTCCAACCATGGGCAGCCAAACACGCCTTATCACTAAACATCCCAGCCATCCATTTCGCCACATCAGGAGCCACGCCATATTCATTTTTCCATCATCACCTAACCTATGGCCGGGATTCGCCATTCCCTCACGAGGCTATTTTTCTTCGTGATCATGAGAGAAAGGCATTGCAAGCTGTGGTTTTCCCTGATTTTGATAAGACAGATGAAGATCTAGTATTTGGCCATTTTAATCTATCTTGTGAAATTGTTCTAATGAGAACCTGCAGGGCTATAGAAGGGAAATATATAGATTACTTATCTGAATTGTGCAAGAAAATAATTATTCCTGTTGGTTCAAATGTGAAAGAAGATAATGAAGAAAATGATCACTCAGAGATCATGGAATGGTTAAGTACGAAAAAACCGTTTTCGACTGTGTTTATCTCGTTTGGTAGCGAAAACTACTTATCTAAGGATCAAATGAAAGAGATAGCTAAAGGGTTGGAGATTTCTAATGTTAACTTTATATGGATTGTGAGATTTCCTCTTGGAGAGAAAGTTGGTATAGAAGAGGAATTACCAAAGGGGTTTCTTGAAAAAGTGAAAAATAGAGGTAAAGTTTTGCAGGGATGGGCACCTCAGGCTAGAATATTGGGAAATTCAAGTATTGGTGCTTTTGTGAGTCATTGTGGAATGAGTTCGATCATCGAAAGTGTTTATTTTGGTGTTCCGATTATAGCCTTGCCTTTGAAACTCGATCAGCCCTTCAATGCTAGGCTAGTGGTGGAGGCTGGTGTTGGTGTGGAGGTGACGAGGGATGAAATTGGAAATTTTAGCGGAGAGGACGTTGCGAAGGCGATAAATGAGGTTGTCTTGAGGAAGACAGGGGAGGAGATGAGGATAAAATGTGCAGAAGTGAGTGAGAAGATGAAGAATGAAGAAGAAGATGCTATAAATGAAACAGCAGAGGAGATAAGGAGGATTTGTATGGAGTATACGCAAAAGAAATGATATCATAGATCTTTTCTTTGTAAGGAAATGTGGATCAGAATTAGTTTAAGGATTATTGTCTTGAACAATTTTTTCAAAAAAAATGATGAAAATGGACTAATCAGCAGAAATTCTTTTCTGCACGGATTTGTACTTGAATCAATTTTTTCTGCGTCAAGCAATCATGTCTTCATTATGACTTGATAGGATTTAGAAGAGTACAGTCTACGGCTCTGCGGTTTAGGTCAGACATGTGGCGTGACCTCTGAGCTCCACATGTCCAACACCGACAACCAGGTCAAGGCCGGATTGGAATTGGTACGGGTCGACCCATATGAACAAGCGAACAACACCCCCCCCCCCCCCCTCTTTTCCCCGCAGGTCAATAAATACCTAGTAGTGAGCTTTCGATAAGAGAATGGATATCGGGTATTTTACCCTATACGAAAGTGAAATGTATATATTCATCAAATGCAAGCAAGCAAGAAAATGTGAAGAGACTATCAGAAGAAACAGAATGAGACATTTGTGAAGCAAGTTACACTATTAGGCTCTAATTAGTTGCTAGCTATATGTATACCAAATGATCAGGAATCAACTCTTATATATCTTCACCTACAAAACTCGACCGATGTACTCAGTATCGATCAACACGCCTAAACATTCAATAACCCCCTTTCAAAAAATACACCACTAATCAAATAATCATCAAAAAATTTCTAGATCAATCAACATTAAAGATCTATAAAGTTAATATTTCTTCCTTTATCTTGTCGATTGTACTAGCTCCATTAAGCATTATAGTCGCTGTGAACGTTAAAATCCGGTGATCATCAACTCAAACTCTCGCCTCCAAAACCTCTGCTCGATGCTTCTCAAACACCTTCACAACCTCGAGGACTAAACCTTGTCTAACGGGCAGTTGAATGGCGAAAAATGTTGCACCATTGGACACTGCAACATTCTTAGAGGAATTGTGATTAGTACATTTTGATAGAACAGATTTTGGCTCTTTGAATTGGCATTTCTTTAGACTCTCCAATCTCTTTGCCTCTTGTTCAAGGTATTTTATGTAGTTCGTCGTTTCGGTTATAATCTTCTCTTTTGGAGGCTGCAAATTATAAATTCAGAAATTCATTTGAGATTCAGCACTAAGAAATGCAATTGCAATAATATTTTGGGAAAATTACACACAGCCCCCCCCCCCCCCCCCCCCCAATTTAATGTGTAACTACTAAAACCCCCACCCCCTTTTGGAAATTACCAAGGCACCCCCTTAAGGAGCCTATTTACAAGGTTTATAGGGGTAAATTATAAGAATGTTTAAATACACAAGGGGTGTAATTGTAAAAGATGTCTTAACATGTAGGGGACCTTGTGTAATTTCCAAATAGTGAGGGGGGGTTTGGTAATTACACTATGAGTGAGGGGTCTGTGTGTCATTTTTTCTAATAATTTTGGGATAAATCTTTGCTAAAATCAGAATTAGTACTGATTTCACACCTAATTTGGCTGAATAAAACACAACCCACAAAGCAAAAAACATATATAAAAATTCAGAGTTCTTATCAAAACTAAGCTGTGATTTGATTAGCACTAACAAGATAATGCAAGTAAACGAAGTAATATATATTTACCTACATATATATAGATATATGTATGTATGTAAATATAACTTACAAATGCTGCTAAGTTAGAAATTAGAATCACTAATCACTTCTTAATCCATACACGATTAACATCTCTAAACACATAAATAAATTGAAAAAACAGAGTTGTTATTAATTTATAACTAAGCTTTGATTTGATTAGCACTAACTTAATACCAATAATCATTTCTAAATTCAATTACATGGTGGATACGCATGTATGTCAACAACTGCTCCAACAAGCCAAATATTGATAAAATTTCAAAAAAATAAGTAGAAAATGTAGCAATTAATTATTGACCTTAAATGATTTCAACAGAGTAGGCACCATGGATTGAAGAACAGAGAAATTTTCACTCATTTTGGCCCTTCTTTGACGTTCCGTGAGGATGCTTTGATCAGCTTCATTTTCGTTGTTTTTATTAATGGAAATTGCTGAAGAAGATAATAATATTGGTGGGATTATATTTGTATCATTATATTTATATCCCTCCATAATGCTTTGTTTTCTCTTCTTTGGTTTCATTTCAACCCTTATATAGATTCATTCACACATTTTAGCATACAAACGAGTATATATATATATATATATGTATTTGTAGAGTGAGAGGGAGAATTTGGTTGTTAGGATAGCTTTTCTAGCAAGAAAGCTGTTAGAATATTTTGGTGCAGATATACAGTTAGAGCGGACAGTGAATATATATATATATTTATGTGTGTGTGTGTTTGTGTGTGCCCCTCTCTCTCTCTCTCCCCCCCCCCCCCCCCCCCCCCCCCCCCCCTCCCCGAGGTCCCGTGCATATGCATTAACCAATGAATGATTACAATTTGATATTTCTTGATTTTGTTAATTTTTTAACAATATAGGTTCCATGTGCATGGACACTCCTCAATGTCAGGAGCTACTTCGTGAGTAAGGCTGAAACGAGTCAAACTATTTGATACCTGGCTCGAGATAGATCATCAAAAGTTCATTTGAGCTCGATTCATTAACATATAAAACAAATCCTTGAACAAACTTTTGTGTTCGATAAGTTTTGAAATTCGGCTCGAGCTCGACTCGATAAAACTCTAGCTACTCGAACTCGACTGGTGTTGGCCTCGATTAAAGCTCATTTAAACTCGACTCAGTTAACAATCAAACAAGCTCAAATACAATGTTTAAAGCTCAATATAATTCAAACAAACTTGAATAACAATTTCTTCGACTCGACTCATTTACAGCCCTATTCATGAGTCTCGGGACCTCAAGTCGTGAAAAATGTACACCATTCATTGAATACACACATGGACCCCATATGAATATACACATGGTGAAAGGCGTAGACTGTCTGATGAAGCGGAAGCAATCAATTGTGTAAAAATTAAAGATCACGTCTTCAAAACTTTCGGATAAATTTGAGTTCACTCAAAGAATTGCCAAAACAAAGAATTTATTAATAATTGTGAATGATAATCATCCAAGAACTACAAAACTGCTGAAGTTCAAAGAAAAAATAGCAAATACTCCTATTCTAATTAAATTAGGATTTCTACTCCTAATCCAACTCCGAAAACTGATATAATTTTAAAAGACTTCAAAATTCACCAAATTTGGCTACAAAGTACTATATCACGTGAAGTGATACATGGCAAAATTTGGGGCCCATTTGACAAATAGACAATTGATTAAAAATAAAATAAAAACGCTGAAAATTCAAAAATACACTAAACAGAACGAACGGAGGACTAAGCGATGGAATTTGAGGTCGATCCATTATGTAAGGATAGCCGAACACCCTCTGGTCACTATTTATAGCCCAATTAAACTTTATGGGCTTTCTTATCAAAAAAAAAAAACTTTATGGGCCGAAACATCACCCAGCATAATTTTGACTGGGCAGTTACTTTCAGAAGATAAGGCAATTGCATTATTTTTGGCCAGTAAAGAAAATGTTATATGTCATCTATAAGCCTTTGTTATTTTTCCACCATTTAAAGTAATTAAGAAGCTAATGTTAAGGAGGTAGACAGTCGAGATGAATTGCGCATTGTCTGAAATAAATAGGAATTAGAAAACCCTTTAAAAAAGTTAATGTGGTCGGCCAAACTGCTTACATTTTGGGGCGAACAACAGCATAAGACAATATTTATAGTGTGAAAAACTTGATACATAATAAAGCTAAAACTTAATTTGATTAAGAAACACACTCATACTTATAGACAATTAGAAAAAACAATGTTAATGCAAGTTAATTGTCACTTACAAGCCAAAAACACATGGAAACAACAAATTAATCATTGCACGCCTTTTCGTTGCGGAGCCGAGGTGCGACGCCAACACATCCTGCCTGCCCAGAACCAAAGATGAGTGTTGCGGCTCTCAACTGCCTTGCTCCATGGCCGCCGTCGCGCCAATCGGTTGCGCCACGCCATGTATTCCAAGTGGCTTCCTCCAACTTTGACGTCTTGACACCTACTTGGCTTTTATTTGGACTCACTTGACTTCTCAATTTTCATTGATTTTTTGTTTCAATCAGTCTCCACAAATCCTCCAATGAAATTTTTCTAAGTGAAATAATAGTGCTTCCAACTAAATCTCTCTAAGTGAAATAATAGTGCTAATTAATAGTAAAATTAAGAGAGGTGAAAAAATAAGGCAAAAAGGAAATTTTAGCATATGTATCAAAGTATTGGCCAACTTTCTGATAATGTTGATCGATAGTACAAATTCAAATTGGTTTTTATCGATCCTATGATGTTGAATATTATATCTTTTTTATAATTATATATGAATATTACTGTTCAAGCTTATATACATTGTCGATTCATATTATAAGGACATTGTCGATTCTTATAAGGACATTGACGATATACGTGTCAATGGATAGGTATTACCAATACCCAGGTCCCTGGGTCTGAGTTGCGGCCTTGCTACCCAATCTAATGTTTGTTTGTATAATTATATTTTTGTTGGTGTATTTTGTAAGTAAGAATTATATTTAATCTAATTTATTATTAAATAATTATATATTTACTAAATGATACAACAAAGTTTTCAGTAAAAGAACCTAAATCATCATTATATTTCATTTTGTCTTTACAAAATACATGCAATTAAATTAAGCATTTAAAAGATCATTTATTGAATAAAAAAAAGATCATTTATTGAATAAAAAAAGATCATTTATTAGAAACAAGTAAATGTTTAGAATAAAAAATAAAAAATATCAACAAGTAAATATGTTGTGATAGGATCTAGTGACTATTACATATCTAGCTAACGTGGACATTTGGTATAAGTATTAATAAATTATTTTCTAACTAGAATTTAAGTTATGTAGTAAAATTATATATTGATAATAAAATCTATCTAATATATCTGACGCAATTTTTTTTCTTTCTATTTACTAGAAACATATCTGATTTCACTAATGTTAAAGATCTTTTTGTGCATTTTATAGTGTATTTAATTATTCCATATCACTGGTAATATCATAATGCACCATGGCCAATGTGCAACAAATAACAATGAGTTATATTATCATCGATGCTGCAATTTTATAACCATTATATCACATGAGAAACCCCACATAAACGGAAAAGGAGAAAGAATTAGGGACGAATTTAGGGGGGCGACTCCAAGAATTCAATTTTTTCGTTATAGGATATATATGTTTTTATTGTATGACCTCTCAAAGATATATAATCTGAGTTGTTATATTATTTCAAACAATAGACTCAACCGAGTTGGTCTCTTTCACTAATCCCCTAGGTTGTGGGATTGATTCCTGTAGGCCTCAACCATGCCCTATTCCTTTTATTTAGATATTCCTGCTTTTAAGAAAGTCATTATCAGGAGGTAAAAAAAGGGAAAGAGGAAGAATCAATTACCAAACAAAAAGATAAAGCTAAATTGTTTACAACTCCAACTTCTTTTTTAATAAAAATAATAAGAAATTTTCCTAAACTCTATCAGAAAATGTTATCGAGAAGCAAGTATTATATAAAATCAATAAGTACGTTTCTTAAAACCTATAAAAAATTGTTAAAAGGTAAAAACACATAGACAAATTTAAAGATAAGAAATAATCTATCACCATAAATTATTTAGAATTTATCACCAATAGATAGACATAAAATGACGATAGTAGTGTTAATAATTGTTATTTTTATATATATTTTTAAAAAATTATTATTGTAATATAATTGAAATTTATCTTTGGTTTTTCATTTGATGTTATTTTCTTGAATCTGCTTAATTGTACATTTGATTTATGATGAACAAAGCATAATTATTCCTTTTTTAAACTAATTTCTTGCATCTTATAATAAATCGGCAAAAGCCCTAACTCCAAATAAAATGAGACAAAAAATTAAGTAAGATGAAAAATATTGAATTTTTTTTAATTATATATAATTTTAAAATTTATTCAATCATGATAGCTAATGATAATATTATTATACAGTAAGTATTATATGAGCAATTAAGTTCAAAATTAGAGCTTAATATGTGTTTTTATGCGCATTCCTTAAAAAATACGTCGGGTTCAAATTCAATAGTTTTTTTTTGAATAATTTATATATTTCAAAAACTACTATAATTTTTGTTGAAAGTCAATTTTTCTTTTACACATGATAAATGTTATATTACATATCTGTTTTAAAAAAAAATTATTATACAAATATTGCCAAAAAAAACTTAATCATAACTCGCCCAGCAAATAATTTCTGAATCCGATCCTAGAAAGAATTGGATAAACCTGGAGTACATGAGCTTCACCATATGAAAAGATGCAATATTAAAAATAATAAGAGAAGATGCAATATTAAAAATATGGAATACACTTGCCTTAATCGCACAGTAAATACTATTACACGATATATTGTCCACTTTATTCTCTGGAATGATACGATTTGGTCATAAGAAAACGTCTCAGAACTAAAGTCTTATAATGTTTCTCAAGTCCCTCATCTGCGTACCACCAAATATGTTTACAAAAAACACACAACCATCAACCAGGGGCGGATCTACATGGAAGGTAGGGGAAAGCAATGCCCCCACTCAATTTTTTTTTTTAATATATAGATATTTTTTAATCTTAATTTATAAATTACATTAATGCCCCCCTCGATTTTAAAAAATTATTTTTTTAGCTTACAAAATTTTTTATATTTGAATTTCGCCCCCCTCAAGATCGAAAAATATCATGTTTATCCCCTTTACTTTGAGTTCGCCTCCCCAAAACTCAAAATTCCGGCTATAACAAAAGAGGTATAAGAATATAAATTATGTCAAAAGTTGTAATTGAACCTAATTCCTTATTATATTTTCCCCCATAAATTTAACGTATCGTACCGCCGGGGGCTTAACTAATTGTGTAACTATATTACAACAATCTCACACCCCCTAGATAAAATTCCTAGTACCCCAACTGACAAAAAATTTTGGATCCGCCACTGCCATCAACTATACCATCAAAGGCCACTTCTTCCACTTGAAATATATATATATATATACAGACATATATAAGCAATTAGTTCAACTGGAAGAAGGGTCCTTTGATGCTGTAGTTAATGTCACATATATATGCCGCCAAGATCGCAAGCTAGCACCGCCGTGGTCTGCTAATTCGCACGGAGGAGCACCGCCGCCACTACTTCTTTCTCGTAGATTGTTTTTTTATTTTTTTTCCTCCCAAAAGTTCGAAGAAGAAAAGAGAGAAATTTCGAACACTAAGAAGATACGGTCGAATTAGCATTCGGAACGACAAATAAATAGAAGTAACTAAACGTGTGAGTACAATGAACTGACACGTGCACATGCTTGTGAATTTAAGTCAATTCGAATCCTCTATTATAAATAGTGTTGCATTTTTTAAAGTATTTAAATATTTTAAAAAATAATTATACACTTGCTATGCATAGACGAATGTCATTCTTTTTCTTATGCCAATAAAGTATTCTTTTTCTCCTACCAGCTTTCAATTCACTTCACTAAAGAAATAAAAATTAGTTATAATATTAAAATTGTCACTAATTAAAAATATTAAGTGATAGGAACTTTTATTATGTCACAAAAATAGTTTTAAATGTTTAAGAGTGACAAAAAATGTATTCAATTTGTCACTCTTGATATTTAGTGATAAATAAGATGTTGTCAATATTGATAATTAATGATATACCTTTTTTATAACAAATATAATTGTCAGTATAATTGTGTTATTACTAAATTGTCACTAAACATGTGTCATTAGTTGACAATAGTGATATTTTAAAAAGAAATTTTTATCACTAAAAATTATAACAGTGACAAAGCAAAAATTATTATCATCGCTTACAAAGCAAAAAGCAATATCATTAATATTAAATTTGTAGATAAATCATTATCGATAAAATAATGTCAGAGAAAATATACAATAACAAGGATTCTCATAGCTTTATAGTACATTAAATATTTGTTATATTTTCAATTAGTTAAGCAGATCGACTTACACATTAAGAGTATTAAAAGTTAAATATCTTATAAATATTTATATTATTTGGCGGATAAGTATCTCTTCTTTTCTATTATTTAGTGGCATTTAGTTATGGTTGGATGCATTCTACTTTATTGCAGCCGAATGTAGCAATTCTTTTCAGCTAAGACAAGAAATAAATGATAGATTTGAATGTTAAATATCTCATAAATATTTATATATTGTTTGGCGAGATATTAATATCTTTTCTTTTCCACTATGCAATGATTAATTTATCGGATAAAATTCATATGTCATCAAACACTCCTAACAACAAAAATCATCAAGCACTCCCTCATTTTTTCTTTAAAAACCTTCAACCACCCACTAGATGTATTGATAAACAAAAATACATATGATTTAAATTGATAGAATCACTTAGAACTATCTATTACAATATTCTGTCGAGTAATTTGTCTCCCCTGTTATTAAATTTTAATTAATTTAATTCCAAATTTTATTTAACACTAGGTTTATTAAATAAACAAAGCTTAAATTAATTACAAATTGAATTAATCAAAAACTGGTTGCTTATTTCTCATAAATTGATATAACCAATTTATTATAAATTCTTCCTTATAAAAGACTTTAACAAATTTGCTCTTTTTTCTTCTTTGATAACTTAGTTCCATTAATAGATATTAGAAAACATTCTTGTTATTTTGTGCTTTCTAGCTTTGGTTGCATTTTGATAGAAGTTAATAACTCAATATTTTACTATTTTAATTTATATATCTCTTGTGTTGATGTCTTATTCACATAGTAGTATTATCTATAATTAAAGAAACAATAAAAAGGAGAAGGATTTATCACTAATTTACATAAAAACTAGTTGTGCTCATAAATAAATGTCGACATGTTATATAATTAAAAGATGATATGCATATGTTTTATCACTTTATCTTAATAAGTAATATAGATTTAGAAATAAATGATTACCTTTATTAAAAACTAACAACTAAAAACATGTATTATCAAGAGTTATGTAAAATAAAACTAAAGTATTAGGATATATAAAAGAAATAATGAACATAAATATTTATTTGAGATTTTTTTTAAGTTTAATATGCCTTATTCAGAATACTACAATTATATTTTATTGTTTATTTCATTAAAAAATAATTTATTCAATGAGTTTAGCACTAAATCAATTTTTGAATCAAATTATATTGACATATAATTGTAAGGGGGGAAAGTACTATAAATTATAAGTGATGGGTGGAAAGTAAAATTTAAATTAAGGGCATTTTTGTCCATCAATATGTCCAAAGGGGTGTTTGAAT
Source organism: Buddleja alternifolia (assembly GCA_019426215.1). Classification (NCBI taxonomy): domain Eukaryota; kingdom Viridiplantae; phylum Streptophyta; class Magnoliopsida; order Lamiales; family Scrophulariaceae; genus Buddleja; species Buddleja alternifolia. The sequence continues at coordinate 29,268,072 of CM033403.1, forward strand.
GAATTATGTGCATATGAAGGGGGTGTTTGGAGGTTTTTATTGTAACACGGGGTGTTTGATGCCTTCCCTTTAGTACGCGGGATAAAATTTGCCCTATTTTATTTTAAGGGCTAATGTACGACTACTTTATTGCAGCCGAATATTGTAGCATTTTTTTTAGCCAAGGCAAGAAATTAATGTAGATTTAAATGTTAAATATCTTATAAATATTTATATTATTCGGCGGATATTGAGTCTCTCTCCTTTTCTACTATTTAATGATATTTTGTTTTATTGGCTAATATAGTACTACTTTATTCACACCCGAGTACTGTAGCCTTTTCTCGGCCAAGACACGGAATAAATGATAGATGGACAATTCAAATCTTTTGTTACACACTCGTGTTATACTTCTTGATATACGCACAGATTCTTAATAAGTGTAAAGTTGTAAATGAATCGAATTTAATAAGTTGTTGTTTAAGATTGTTAATAATTATCGAGTTTCAGAATTTGTATTTGATCTCGAGCTGATTAACAATCGAGTCGAACTTAAACGAGTTTTATTCCAGCCGAATACAAGCGAGCTCGAGTAGCTAGATTTGTTTTATTTTTTTTCACATGCTTTATCTTCTTCTTTTATGTTGGAAATCAGATGCAAATAAAGTACGAGTGACGTACTTACGGTAACAAATTCGAATAACACGTGTGCATTTCGAATTTCTCTAATCCGAGTTTGGACGAATGAGAAATTAAATGCTGAAGTTGTGGTTTGAAATCTGTGGGTTTACCGTGAATTTCTTCTGATCCAACCGTGTTAAACGAGGAGGAATTAAAGATACTACCCATTACGATCGATGGCCACGATCGTACGAGCTGTATTTTAACATTACATGTGAGTCGTTAATGATTTATATGAGTCATTGATCACATCACATGTGAGTCATTGATCATATCACATGTGAGTCATTAAAGTGAGTTTGATGACTCTTATGCCCCTCTTTATCCCTATATAAACCCCCATTGGGTATTCATTTTCTTAAGAGCGAATAACAATTCCTCTTCATTCATATTCATTCTTTGAGTTTTGTTATTCCGGAAATAATGAAATCAAGAGTTGAATTATGTTATTATTGAGAGTTCGAAACAGGGTTTCGTTCGTGGGTCTCGGTTTTGAAGTGGTTCAATCCCGAGAAAAATCGTTATATCTTGGGACACAAATTGCAGGAACCCGTACCACCAATAGCAGGGCTATAGCGGGGCAATATTGTGTTAAGGATAGAGAGTTCAATTCTCGCCTCGATTCAGATTTTGCATATCCATTTTATCACAATCAAATTATTCATTTTAACCAACAAACTTAACACAATATTATTCAAATTTGATGTGAGTAAAATGGATCAAATCTGGATAACTCGATTTGATGCCAAAAATCTGGATTTTGATAATTTGGAATCAGGTTTGGAGCTGGAAAATCGAGAGAGAAAGATCCGATTTGTTTGGAACAAAGATTTGGAAAAATCTGAAATTTTGTGATTTGGAATCACAATAATTTGAACTAAAATCTGATTTTGATGTTCTTGAAATTTTTCGATTGGATCAAAATTCTGGAAATCTAAAAATCGAGATTTGAATCGGGTTGGACCCGGTTTGGTTGAATTGCCGCCGTGCAACACAACTAATTGTCGCTGGGTTTGAGACAGCAAATCTGCCGTGTGGTGGGGTTAGGTGTCGGTGAATTCACCGCCGTAACCCATCGCAGACGGTACTTGGGTGATGTTGCTGCCTCTGTTCACCGGCGAAGCCATGAAAATGGCAGGTGCGATTTTCGAATCTCACGGAAAAAGAAATTGCTTGGAGCGAATTTCTTGTGGCCCTCGAATCCCGTTAATGATGGGTCGCTTAAAGGCCGAAGCTGGGTTGCCGCCGGAAATGGCGAATTTCTGGCAACGCGAGGATCGACGAATCTCGCTGAAAAATCCTCCCGGATCGGAGAATCTGGTGGAGTGATATCAATGGTAATGATAGCTTTTTATTATATTAATACTAAAAGCTAAAGTAGACATCATGGAAAAGAATGCAAAAGTCTTAAAAGTGGCCGCCCATTACGGTAAAAGAGGTGCCTTTTGGCCTTTTGTTTTTCTTGTGGGCCAACACTTTTTAAATAATATATTAGTGGATGATGTAAGAATAAAAGTCACAAAAGCTCGGATGGGAAAAAGAGAGGTTTTTTGCTTTGTCTTTTATTTTGTTTTTATTTATTAATATATTAAAAGTGTTAAAGTAAAAAGCATTAAAGTAGCCGAAAAAGAAGACCGTTGGTTTAACGAGGCAAAAGGAATTAATATAAAATTAAAAAGCTAAAGTGGTCATCATGAAAATGCATGAAAAAGAATTGCTAAATAGCCGTTCATTATGGAAAAGTTTTGCCTTTTGCTACTTTTACTTTTTGCTTTTTGCTTTTGCTTGTTTTACATTTATTAAATCATGTATGGGTTCGGCCCAACATGAATGTAATCATTTTGAGTTTGTCTATTAAATAAAATAGATTTATGTTAATATGACCAAAATGATGCGCTTGGAGCGCTGTTGCTCATCGCGGATAGCAACGTTAGATGTCCCAAATCGCATCGCCAGAAGTTGTTGGTATTATTTATCCCAAAAATAATCTCGAGGAGATAAGGGGATTTAATCAATTCTGGTGTATCGCAGAATTGTGGGGGAAAGAGGCAATCCTCCAGCGAACTATGTTTTTAAAAGTAGCCATTGTTAGTTATAGTTGTAGTGTTATATTGTGCTATTAAATTCGTCTAGTTAATTCTGTCGAAGAGATTGGGTTTTAAGCGCGACCGTTGTGACGCCTCCAATCTTTCCTGGGAATTAAATCTAGTGTGGTTTTCTAGTACAATATTCACTCTCTATTTCTATAATTGGTGGAATATGACTCTGAGTTCCACAACAAGTGGTTAGAGCTCGGGTATTCTGAGTATGCTCTGTGGTTGCAGTTTAATCTGATCTTCCACATCAGAAAAGTTTTCCCGGGATGTTTGACTTTGAAAATGTGGAGGTTTTGGAATACCGAAAATCCAAATGGTCAAGGACCATTGACTGCATATTGGATATGCACTTCATAGCGTATCTCGTACATAAAGTCAAGAAATTCTGATATTCATGACGGCAAAATCATGGAATATAGAATCGTTGTCTTTTCTCGAGGATACTGGATATCTGACACAAACGACTCTAAGTCCACGAGTGGTTCTGGTTTACCATCGGTGGAGGAGCAGTGTCATTGAAATCATCTAAATGAACTTGTATAGATCATGTCAGAATTCATAGCTTTAGATAAAGTTGATGAAAAAGCTGAGTGACTACACAATATTTAGAAGAGAACCCAGGTTGGAATCTTGGACGTATAAGAGTAAAAACCAGGTTTTAACCAAGTTCCAAACCAAGTGCACATCTTACACTCCGGCTGATGAGCGGATGATGTTTATGGAAAACTCGATCACGTCACTTGTGGTTGGAATAGGTAAAGTGGTGTTGTGCATAAACTTGGACGTCGTCACTTTAAACTATACAGTTGTTGAGTGAGATCGGTCCTAATGTTTGTGGCACATATTCTCTGAAGAGAGAAACGTCTAGACGACGTGGTGTACGAAGTACACAACTTGGTCAAAAATACGAAGGATTTGACCATTGGAGTACAATCGAGAAAGTCGATCAAACATCCGATGGTGCGTCGTTCAAAGAATTTGATGCAAGTGTGGTAGTATTCACCATGGTCTAATGATATTTCCGAATGCCAAAATCATACTCTAAAGAAGATAATGATGCGTTGGATAAATTCAGAATTGTGGGGGACGTGGTCCTAGATAACTACATTCTGAACGAAGGTCCCACGTAGTAGTAAGAGTAAGAATCTGCCTGAAAGATGGCAAGATTTCCTACAGTTACATACAAATGTGGGGGCTGTGGGTTAAGGTAAAAACACCCAAACCTTAACAAGGTTACAAGGCGTACTTGGTAGCCAAAGGGAACCTTCAAATGGTAGACCTTGATTTCGTCTTTTCATGTTTTCGGGAATGAGAATTAAATCCATAAAATATTCATTGTTGTTGCTAATTTGCATAACCATGAGATATTTGAAATGGATATTAAAACTGTGTTCCTTAAACAAAAGATTAGATGAGGAAGTTCACATGGAACTAACCGAGGGGTATGTTGGGTCGGTATACAGACTCGAACATAGCTCCAAAGTAGTGGCATGAAAGGTTTGACAAAATATTATGTTTTCAAACGACTTCATAATCAACAAGCGTGATACATGTGGTTTTAACAAAACACATAGCTCATAGTATGAAATTTCACTAAGGTTCAAAGCCAAAAGCTACCTTTTCTGGTGTGAAAGTTTGATATGTTGATTATGTAAGTAATCATGACTACTGAAAGGATGTTGAAAAAGAATTCGACATAAATGATATGGGTACGGTCCAAAGACTTGTCTTACTGAGACTATACTTGGAAAATTTAGTTTTCATAACAGTGCTCTTGTAAGAAAGTGACTAAAGACTTGGTTGAAAACCATGGTGAACCCATATTGCAATATGCACATATGCCCAGTTTGATATATTGAGACAATAAGTCGGCAATAGCACGTGCATACAATTGCGACTGTTAGTCTGCAATAACAAAGGCATATAGTGGCATAAGTAATGGTAAGTCTAGACAGGCTTGTCGTAGGCACAATACCATTAAGCAGTTGATCTATGATGGCATTATCTCCACTGATCCTGGAGGATAAAGTAGATCCTTTGACGAAAGGACTTCCATAGAGATCAAATAGACTGCCTATCAAGAGGAATGGGGTAAAGACTACAAATTAAGAATGGACACAGCGGTAACCCAACCATGTTGACTGGAGATCCCAAGATCATGGTTCAATGGGACAACTAAGTTGTGAAAATTCAGTATGGCACTTAGGAGTTTAACTCCAAACCCATTGCCTAGGATAAAGAAGTGCAACCTGCAAGTTGTAGCAAAAGGTTAAGCCGGGCTTTTAATGATTCCTATACTGTCATGTAAATGAAGTGGAGTATAGTAGGATACTCTTAAATAGGAAGTCACCTATGTAAGTGTGAGGTGTCGGCCGCCTCAACATTGGGTAAAATGTAAACACTTATGAATCCAAGAGGGGGTGCCACGGCCAAAATGGACCCAACAGTGAGAACGAAATCTGTTCGAGAGACTACAGTGTGAATATCATTGTCTTGGTTTACACAAACGGCTGAACAATTCAAGACATCACGTTCATTGGGCAGCCTAGTAAATCCGATGATATTTCACTAAGAAAGGTTCAAAGCCAAAAGCTACCTCTTCTGATGCTATAGTTTTTCACCCGAACTCTCAATGTGTCTGCATATGTTAATTTCATTCGTGTGGGGGATTGTTGGAAATCAGATGCAAATAAAGTACGAGTGACGTACTTACGGTAACAAATTCGAATAACACGTGTGCATTTCGAATTTCTCTAATCCGAGTTTGGACGAATGAGAAATTAAATGCTGAAGTTGTGGTTTGAAATCTGTGGGTTTACCGTGAATTTCTTCTGATCCAACCGTGTTAAACGAGGAGGAATTAAAGATACTACCCATTACGATCGATGGCCACGATCGTACGAGCTGTATTTTAACAGTACATGTGAGTCGTTAATGATTTATATGAGTCATTGATCACATCACATGTGAGTCATTGATCATATCACATGTGAGTCATTAAAGTGAGTTTGATGACTCTTATGCCCCTCTTTATCCCTATATAAACCCCCATTGGGTATTCATTTTCTTAAGAGCGAATAACAATTCCTCTTCATTCATATTCATTCTTTGAGTTTTGTTATTCCGGGAATAATGAAATCAAGAGTTGAATTATGTTATTATTGAGAGTTCGAAACAGGGTTTCGTTCGTGGGTCTCGGTTTTGAAGTGGTTCAATCCCGAGAAAAATCGTTGTATCTTGGGACACAAATTGCAGGAACCCGTACCACCAATAGCAGGACTATAGCGGGGCAATATTGTGTTAAGGATAGAGAGTTCAACTCTCGCCTCGATTTAGATTTTGCATATCCATTTTATCACAATCAAATTATTCATTTTAACCAACATTTTACACATATTTTTATTATTTTGTACTAATCGAGTCTAGCTCGAATAGAGCTTTAAACTTATTGCACACACAAAAAGTTATTCAATGTTAGATTGATATATTAATGAATTGAGCTTAAACGAGCTATTAGCGAACAATCTTGAATCACGTATCAAGTAGCTTAGTTTATTTTTCAGCCCTAGATTCTCCTCCACCGATACAAACATGGACATGTCTATGATTACATTTTATTCTTTTTGGGGGGTGGATTGCATTTTCGATCCCAGTACTTGGCCATGTGCAAAATTAACCCAAATAGTATGAAACTCACCACTTGCATTCCATATCTTCCAAAAATGTACAGTTTTTGTCCCAAAAGCCAATCTCAGATGCACCGTTAACCCGCTCTTGGGACTAAAATTGCACAAATGTATAAGCTATGGGACCAAATTGAACATGACTTTTTACTTTAATTTTTTCAAAAAAATATTTTTCTCCCAATTCTGTTTCTTTTATTTTCTTTACTTTTCTTTCTTTGACTTTAATTCAGTTACCTTTTTTGTTTTATTTATTTATTTGACAAGAAAAAATGTTTAATCTAGTTTCCTTTGTTCTGTCCAAATACGACAAAAAAACATTAATAAGTAAGCACCAAGTCATGACAATTTCAATTTTGAATGAAAAGAACTTATTGTTCCATTAACTAGACCGATTGTGATTTAGATGAGTAAAATAAAATAAGTGAAATACAAAGACAAATTAATAAATATTTGTACATCTTTTCTTTATAGCAATTAATATTTGTATATTATTTCTAGAAATAAAATCAAATATTATATGATTATGGCTGTAAACTATATAATTCATGAATTTATAAATATAAATGAATAAATTTGAGTCATGTGTAATGTTAGTCCCGAAACTTGGATCACGTGCGATTTTGGTCCAACATCATGAGAAATAAATTGCACAAATAACCATGCACGTGACAAGCATGTGCCACTTCCTTCCAAAATTAACGGGCGTTAGGTTTAGGATCAAAATTGCACATTTTTAAGATATAGGAAATAATGTGGCGAATTACATGATATTGGGACCAAAATTGCACATAACCTAGTTATGAGATTGAAAAAAGCATTTTCACCATAGTTGGTATCTGAACAAAAGTAAGAAACATTATGATTATGTTTGGTTATGTTTTGGGATGGTATTTTGGTGAGAATTATTGGTGAAAATTTTATAAGGACACGTACAATTTTGATGGGATAATGTTTGGTTATGTTTTGGGAGTTAATTTTTGAGTGATTTTTTGGTGAGATAGTGTTTGGTTTTGTTTTCAGAGGGAACATAAATTACTGTAGCTGTCAAATCATGTAAGTTTTTGTCTGTCAATAATTAAAAGTTATAATATAATATTGAGATTGTAATAATAATTATATAGATAAATATATATGTATATATGTACAAATTTATGTGTATATATGTAGGTAATAGTAATATATATATATTGTAACTATATATATATATGTATATATAGAAAAAATTATATTTAATTTTAAAAAAATTGAAGACGAAAATGTGGTCTTCAATTTGCTTTTTTCCTTCTTCAAATTATATATAAAATATATATATATAAAATTATATTTAATTATAAATTTATATTTAATTTACAAAAATTATACAAAAAAAGAAAATTTAAGAAATGTCGTTTTCAATTTCGTTTATTTTTTTTATTTATTCTGATTGTATAAAATATATATATATATATATAAAATTATTTTTAATTATAATATTATATTTAATTTACGAAAATAAAAAAAAGAAAATTGAAGACGACATTGAAGATGTCGTCTTCAATTTTCTTTATATATATCTTTATATATATATATATATATATATAAAGTGAAGACCTTCTAAATATATTATAATATATATATATATATATATATATATATATATATATGAAGACGACATTGTGGATGTCGTCTTCCATATTAAAATATATATTTATATATATATAATATGTGAGAGAGAGAGAAAGTGAGAGAGAGAACGTGAGAGTGAGAAAAAGTGGGAGACATAATGATGATGTTTTTTTTGAAGAAAAATTAACAACTTTTTCGGATGAAAATTGTGTGATCCAAACGATGTCGGGCGAAAATTTCTGGCGAAAATGGTGTTGAAAACGTAACCAAACATAGCCTATATTTTGGGTAAGGGCTCATCATCTTATAAGGCCCAATTCATATTATTTTTAATTAATTATAATGCAATTATTAGCTCTTAAACAATAATATTTCATATTTTCATTCTAAACTTTGAAATATTCATGAGCACAAAGATGATATTGACATCACAATTCATTAAAAACAAAACCCCACCAGAAAAAAAGAAACGTGTTATGAATAATTCATTAAGTGGATGTCCATATAACTCCAATACATAATTTAGTGGATTCACTTACAACTCCAATATCTCATTTAGTGGATTCACCTACAATTCCATTACCTCATTTTGTAATCAATATTTGATCTTGTTTTGTGCCTATAAATAGGCTTTGCCATTGTATTGAAAAATACACCAAAATCAAAGAAAGAATTCTCTTCTTAATTCTCTAGTCTCTCTACTTTAGAATATTTGTATATATTTCATAATATTTTGGGTTATTTCATAACACGTTATCAGCACGATCCGTCTCAAGGTGTTAATCATTTTGAAATTTGGCAAAAGATATACATGGGGTACTCAACATATGATGTAAATGTAGTGAGAAATTTTTATGAGTTATTATGAGTTTGTAAAGAAAATTGATGGACAAGGTTTTCAAAACAAAGCAAGAAGAAAAGGTATGTATATTTCAATATTTAACAAAAATAGAAATATGCAATAATTCTCTTGATGTTTAGAAAGAAGACATATGTATATATATGTGCATATATTTGATTAGTATTATTCTTTTGAATAATCCTATCATGTTGAAAATATTTTAAGAAGTTGAATGATTGTTATGTTATTCATCTTATACTTTGATAATAGTATTATATGATGAATCTTGAAAAAAACTTGACTTTGTGACTCTTGATATTACGAGGAAAAATTATTTTTCTTGGGCGTTAGATATTGAAATTCATCTTGATGCAAATAACTATACTGCATTCCCTGAAGTGAATATATTGAGCAATATATAATTATTTTAATCATGAGTCTCGTCCAACTAGTTCTGCTACATTCCCTGAAGTGAAAGTAGCAGTACATAACTATTTTAATCATTAAAGAAATCATGGGCGTGGACGTGGTCGTGGATATGGTCATAGAAATCGTGGTGGTTATTCAAAAAACACATCTTTCCACCAGAAGTGGAAAAATAATGAAGAGAAACATGAAAGTGGCCAAAATAGCAAATTTGTGAAAAATTTATGCTATCGTTGTGGTGGTAAAGGTTATTGGTCATGTACCTGTCGTACACCAAAGCATCTTGTGGACCTTTACCAAGAATCGCTAAAAAGTAAACGAAAGAAAATAGAAACAAATTTTGCTTTTGAAGAAGGCGATTCTGATCATGGCCGATTTGATGACACTCATTTAGATATTGCTGATTTCTTTGCTGATCCTGATTGAAAAAAAAAAAGTGATCACTTGATTAGAGATGAAAGTGTTCATAATCAATTTTATAAATCTTATTTTTAGTAGTTTTTAAAATAAATATGAAAATGTGTAGTTTTCATCAATGAATCATTTATTTATGAAAAGAATGAGTATTTACTCGATCAGCAACAACATCAATAATGAAGATATATGTCTCGCTGATAGTGCAACAACTCACACCATTCTCAAGAATAAAAAATATTTTTTTTATTTAGTAATGCAAGAAGCCAATGTTATTACTATATCGGGTAGTGCAAAATTAATTGAAGGCTCCGGCAGAGTTAATATATTGTTACCCGGAGGAACACAATTTTATATTGATGAAGCTTTATATTCTACTAAGTCTCAAAGAAATTTACTAAGCTTCAAAGATATCCACCGAAATGGATATCATATTGAGACAACAAGTGATGTCAATATTGAGTATCTTTACATCACTAATACAATATCTGGTAACAAATGTATATTGGAAAAGTTGCCAGCATTGTCCTCTGGTTTGTACTACACGCATATATCTACTATTGAAAAACAATTTATCGTAAACCAGAAGTTTACAAATCAAAATAAGTTTGTTGTTTGGCATGACCGGTTGGGCCACCTCGGATCAATTATGATGCGAAAGATAATTGAGAATTCATATGGTCATCCATTGAAGAGCCAGCAGAATCTTCAATCGAATGATTTCTCATGTGCTGCTTGTTTATAAGCAAAAATAGGAAGTGAATCTATTACGTTTTTGGAACGTATTCAAGGCAATATTTGTGGACCAATACACCCGTCGTGTGGACCATTTAGATATTTTATGGTTTTAATTGATGCATCAACAAGGTGGTCACATGTATCTTTGCTATCAACTCGCAACCTGGCGTTTGCGAGATTGCTTGCTCAATTGATTAGAATACGAGCACATTTTCTTGATTATCCAATTAAGAAGATACGCCTTGATAATGCGGGTGAATTTACTTCCAAAAACGTTCAATGACTATTGTATGTCTATTGGAATTGATGTTGAACATCCTGTAGCACATGTTCATACACAAAACGGTCTAGCAGAATCGTTTATTAAGCGTCTGCAGTTAATTGCAAGACCTTTACTTATGAGATCAAAACTTCCTATTTCTTGTTGGGGACATGCTATTTTGCATGCAGCAACACTTATTCGCATAAGGCCAACAAGTTATCATAAATTCTCCCCATTACACTTGGTTTTTGGTCAGGAACCAAATATTTCCCATCTAAAAATTTTTGGATGTGCGGTATATGTTCCAATTGCTCCACCACAACGCACTAAGATGGGTCCTCAAAGGAAGTTGGGAATATATGTTGGATTTGAGTCTCCATCGATAATAAAGTATCTAGAGCCATTGACTGGCAATTTATTTACGGCTCGATTTGCTGATTGTCATTTTGATGAATCAGATTTCCCAACATTAGGGGGAGAAAATAAGCAGCTGGAAAAGAAAATTAGTTGGAATGAATTATCTTTATCTCATCTTGATCCTCGAACAAAACAAAGTGAACTGGAAGTTCAAAAGATAATTCACTTGCAAGGTTTAGCTAACCAACTGCCGGACGCATTTACTGACCTAAAAAAAAGTGACTAAGTCACATGTACCAGCTGTTAATGTTCCAGTAAGAATTGTTGTCCCTGAAGGTCAAAGTAATGAGTTTACTGGACGCCTGAAGCGTGGTAGACCTATCGGTTCCAAAGATAGTCATCCTCGAAAAAGAAAAGGAGCTAAGAATCAAGATGGTCTAATCGAGGATAAAATAACTCCAGAAGAGTCCCCAGTCATAACTAATATTTCGGTTCCAGAAGAACCTCAGGTACCTGAAACTTGTGAAAATAATGAGATCTCAATAGATTATGTTATGAACGGGAAACGATGGAATCGAAATGAAGTCAACGTTGACGATAAATTTGCATACATGTAGCGCTAAATATGATGAATGATAATATGGATCAAGAACCAAAGTCTGTTAATGAATGTCGACAAAGAAATGATTGGCCAAAATGAAAAGACGCAATGAGGGCAGAGTTAAACTCGCTTGAACAAACGAAAAGTTTTTGGACCTGTAGTCCGTACACCTGAAGATGTAAAAGTTTTTGGACTTGTAGTCCGTACACCTGAAGATGTAAAGCCAGTAGGATACAAATGGGTATTTATGCAAAAACGAAATGAAAAAAGTGAAATTGTAAGATATAAGGCACGTCTTGTTGCCCAAGGGTTTTCGCAACGACCTGGCATAGATTACGAGGAGACTTATTTTCCTGTGGTGGATGCAACTACTTTTCGTTATATAATAAGTCTGGCAGTGCATGAAAAACTTGATTTGCGTCTAATGGATGTTGTTACATCCTATTTGTATGGCTCGCTTGATAATGATATATATATATATATATGAAAATCCCTGAAGGATTTAATATGCCTGAAGCATATAATTCAAGTTCTCGAGAACATTATTCAATTAAATTAAGTAAGTCATTGTATGGACTGAAACAATCTGGATGAATGTGGTATAATTGTCTCAGTGAATATTTGTTGAAGGAAGGATATACGAATGATCAAATTTGTCCTTGTATTTTCATGAAAAGATCTGGAAATGAGTTTGTTATAATTACAGTTTATGTTGACGATTTAAATATCGTTGGAACTCCTGAAGAGATTTCAAAAACTGTTAATTGCTTAAAAAAAGAATTTGAGATGAAAGATCTTGGAAGAACAAAATTTTGCCTTGGACTACGAATTGAATATTTAAAGAACGGAATTTTTGTATATCAAGACGCTTATATATCAAAGGTGCTAAAGCGTTTCTACATGGATAAATCACATCCATTGAGCACCCTGATGGTCGTAAGGTCACTAGATGTGAACAAAGATCCTTTTCGACCTCGAGAAAGTGATGCAGAACTACTTGGTCCTGAAGTACCATATCTAAGTGCAATCGGTGCACTAATGTATCTTTCTTGTCACACTCGACTTGATATAGCATTCGCTGTTAATCTATTAGCAAGATATAGTTCTTTTCCTACACAAAGGCATTGGCATGGGGTTAAACAGGTACTCCGCTACCTTAGAGGAACAATCGATATGGTCTTATTTTATTCAAATGTACCCAAGTCCGAATTGGTTGGATATGCAGATGCTGGATATATGTCTGATCCTCATAATGGTCGTTCACAAACAGGCTATTTATTTACATGTGGTGGCACAGCCATTTCATGGCGATCTATAAAACAAACCATATCGGCCACATCATCTAATCATGCAGAAATCTTGGCTATTCACGAGGCAAGTCGAGAATGTGTTTGGTTAAGATCCATGATTCAACACATTCGAGGGACTTGTGGTTTATCTTCTGGAAAAATGATCCCGACGATCTTATATGAAGATAATTCCGCATGTATCGCACAATTGAAAGAAGGGTACATTAAAGGAGATAGAACAAAACATATTTCACCAAAGTTCTTTTCCACCCATGATCTTCAGAAGAATGGTGATATTAATGTTCAACAAATCCGTTCCAGAGATAATCTTGCTGATTTGTTCACCAAGGCACTTCCCACAGCAACATTTGAAAAGCTAGTTTACAATATTGGTGTGCGTAGACTTAAAGATCTTGACTGATATTGTTATGAGGGGGAGATAATACGCGTTGCACTCTTTTTCCCTTAACCAAGGTTTTTCCCACTGGGTTTTCCTGGTAAGATTTTTAATGAGGCAGCATCTGATTGCGTATTGAAAGAATTATGTACTCTTTTTCCTTCACTAGGTTTTTATCCCACAGGGTTTTTCCTAATAAAGTTTTAACAAGGCATATTCTTAAGTGATGGACATCCAAGGGGGAGTGTTATGAATAATTCATTAAGTGGATGTCCATATAACTCCAATACATAATTTAGTGGATTCACTTACAACTCCAATATCTCATTTAGTGGATTCACCTACAATTCCATTACCTCATTTTGTAATCAATATTTGATCTTGTTTTGTGCCTATAAATAGGCTTTGCCATTGTATTGAAAAATACACCAAAATCAAAGAAAGAATTCTCTTCTAATTCTCTAGTCTCTGTACTTTAGAATATTTGTATATATTTCATAATATTTGGGGTTATTTCATAACAAAACGCAAAATGTCACTTCTCCATAACACACTTACTAGATCATATTTGGGCTGGGCCTCATTATCTAATTAGGCCAGCTACACATTTTTTTTAATTATTTATAATGCAATTGTTAGTTCAATTAAACTATGATACTTCTTAATTCCATTCTAAACTTTGAAATACTCATTAGCACAAATACAAATATTGACATATTAATTCACGAAAAAATAAACTCAAAATGTCACTTCTCTGGCCACAACACTCTGGGCCTCATTATCTAAAGGCCCACTTTACATTTTGCATAATTAATTATAAATGCAATTATTAGTTCAATTGAACAATAATACTTCTTAATTCCAGTCTAAACTTTTTTTTTTTTGAAACAGAAAAGCAATATATTAAACGGTTAAGTCAGCCAAAATCAAATCCAACACATAAGGGGGTACATCAGAATTATCCCCCGAGGTCATAATCGAAGCATCATGCGCTAAACAATGCGCAATAGAGTTTCCCAACCGCCGAATGAAAGCAAAACAAACAGAAGAAAAAACAGACATATACGAACGAATATCAGAAATCAACGGACCCACAGAAGATAAATCCTCCGATGGTGAATTAATTTTTTGAATGAGAGGTAGGCAGTCCCCCTCAACAATAACTCGCCTCCACCCACTTGAGACAGCCAGACGAATGGCTTCCCGACAAGCTAAAGCCTCACCTGTTTCAGCCGACGAAACAAAAGGAAAACGACCTCTATGCCACCGTAGAACCTTGCCCTCCGAGTCACGGGCAATCACGCCAAAACCCGTACCTGGTGGATCCTGGTGAATTGCACAATCAAAATTTACTTTAATAAAATTGGCATCCGGAGGTCGCCACTTGGTTAAATCAAAAATTGGTTCATTCAAATCAACTGGCAAAGCCGCTTCCTGAAACACACCCAAGAAAGATCGTATCATGGAGGCAAGGATATCCGGTGGGGTATCAATGTTTTCCATAACCTTTTGGTTTCTATGTAACCAAAGGTACCAAGCAGATGTTAGGAAAAGAGCATATTGATCTTTCTCCAAATGTTTGTGGCAAAACCGAAACCATTCCTCAACCGACTCTTTGTCACAAAGAATAATCCGTGACGGCGAATTCGTCAAGGCCCAAAGTTGGCGAGCGTACGGGCATAAGCGAAGACAATGATCAATATCTTCAATCTCCGATTCACAAATAGGGCAGCCCCTCGAAAACTCCAGCTTACGTTTCAACAAATTGGAATGAGAAGGTAAAGCTTCTTTGCATGCTTTCCATGCAAAGACCCTTATCTTCGGTGGAACATTCGTTCTCCAAATAAATTGCCAAGACATGTTAGGAGGTTTAGAGAAACTTGACGACGCTCTCCCACACCTCTCCATCTCACGCGCTAGATGGTAAGCACTTCGAACCGCAAATGTACCAGATTTGGTCCCATTCCAAATAATACGATCAATATTGTGATGAGATCCCAACGGAATAGATTTAATAGCCTCCGCATCCTCCCTCCAAAAACACATATCAATGAGTTCGCTATTCCACCATCCCGTTGTTTGGTCGATAAGGTAACTAACATTAGTATCCGCAGGTAAAAGCCGATCTCTAGTAATGGGCCGAAAGTCCCAGTGACGGGGCAACCAAGCATCAGACCAAATGGATATCCGTTCACCATTCCCCACTCTCCATCTACAACCATGTCTAACAATGTTTTGAGCGTCGATGATACTCCTCCATGTATAAGATGGTTTAGAACCCATTTTTGCAGACAAGAAATCATCATTCGGAAAGTATCTAGCCTTTAGCAATCTACTCAACAGATTATTCGGGTTTTGGATAAGCCTCCATCCTTGCTTGGCTAACATCGCGAGATTAAACGCCTTTAATTCCCGAAAACCCATACCCCCTTCATTCTTTTTTTTACAAAGTTTCTGCCATGCGAGCCAATGAATCTTCTTACTATCTCTATTATTCCACCAAAATTGTGCCATAGTAGATTCAATCTCATTAAGAAGATACTCCGGGAGGCGAAAAACTCCCATCGTATACGTGGGAATTGCTTGAATCACTGCCTTAAGTAAAACTTCCTTTCCCGCTTGCGAAAGAAACTTTGAACTCCACCCCCTAATTCTTCCATGAATCCTATTACGAATGGAAGCAAAAACCTCTCTTCTCGAACGCCCCACCACAGCGGGAAGGCCTAAGTACTTCTCATGCTTGTCTGTAAGGTTCACCCCTAACACCGTAGCTAGACCCCTTGCCTTCTCAACAGATATATTCTTACTACACACCATGGAGGATTTTTGCAAATTGATCTCCTGGCCCGATGCCTTAGCATATTTGTGAAGAATATCTCGGATAACCCACATTGATTGACCATCTGCCTGAGCAAAAATCAAAGTGTCATCTGCGAAAAGTAAATGAGAAACACTCGGAGCTCCACGACAAATACTAATCCCATTCAACTCGCCCTTATTCACCTCAGCCTGAATAAGACAACTAAAAACTTCTGCACATAATAGAAACAAATAAGGCGACAAAGGGTCACCCTGACGGATTCCCCTCTGTGGAGACAAAAAGCCAAATTGAGTACCAGTGAGCATGAACGAATAAGTGACAGAACGCACACACATCATAATTAAATCCACAACACTTTTATCAAAGCCAAACCTGACCAACACTTTTTCAAGAAAAATCCACTCCACTCGATCGTAAGCCTTGCTCATATCGAGTTTAAGTGTTGCAAACCCATCCGAACCTGAATTCTTAGTCTTAAGGAAATGATTAAGTTCATATGCTATAAGGATATTGTCAGAAATAAGTACACCCGGAATGAAAGCAGATTGGGATTCAGAGATAATATCATTGAGTAATGGTTTGATTCTATTAGCCACACATTTAGAGATCATTTTATAAACAACATTGCAAAGGCTAATGGGACGAAATTGAGCAACAGTTTCTGGATTATCAACTTTTGGAATAAGCACTATATGAGTGAAATTGAAACGGGGGAGGGAGGAGTGATTATTTAGAGCATCAAGAACACAAGCAGAAATATCATTACCCACTACATGCCAAAAATGTTGGAAAAAGATAGGGGACATACCGTCAGGCCCGGGTGCTTTGAGCGGGTGCATTTGTTTCAGTTCAGTACTAACTTCCGATGCCGTGTACGGAGAACTGAGAACTCTATTCATTCTGTCGGTAACACGGGGTTCGACGGAATCCAATACTTCTTCCAACACTACCGAGGGTGGATTGATGGAGGAGAAAATATGTTGGAAATAATCGGATATAACCCTATGAATATCATCCTCTTTATCACACCAATTTCGTTGCCTATCCTTAATACGAGTAATAGCATTTCTTTTTAACCGATCAGATGCATGAGCATGAAAAAAAATCGTATTACGATCACCATCTTGCATCCATAAAATACGGCTACGCTGTTTCCAGGCGGTTTCCTCACACGAGCGGAGCTCTTCGAGCTCGTTTCGGGCATCAGATTCTGCCTGTTTAGAAGAAGACGTGATTATGCCAGCCCTTAGTCCCACAATAATATTTTCCAGCTCTTTAATATGATTTTTTGTTTTGTTCAGAGAGTTTTTATTCCAATTAATGAGCCCTATCCGACACGAGTTAAGGTTACGCGTAATCGAGATGCCTTTTGAAGAATCGACACACGGATCCCACGCATCTTTAATCACACGCTCACAATCGCTCCTCCTTAACCAAACAGATTCAAAACGGAAACATTTTTTTTCTTAGTGGAAGGGGAGACCGAAGCAGGAGCCGTCCGAAGAAGAATAGGACTGTGGTCAGAATGGAGGACATCTATGGATGTAATAGACGCATCCGGGAACAGCTCACACCACTTAGTGTTAGCCACTCCACGGTCAAGACGGACCCGAACCGTAT
The DNA here is from genome assembly GCA_019426215.1 of Buddleja alternifolia. NCBI lineage: Eukaryota > Viridiplantae > Streptophyta > Magnoliopsida > Lamiales > Scrophulariaceae > Buddleja > Buddleja alternifolia. Next base: position 29,285,885 of record CM033403.1, read on the forward strand.
CGGGAAAGAGGTGATTATTGGACCAAGTGAACTTTCCACCACAGAAACCAAGATCATGCAACCCCGACTCAGAAAGAGCATCCCGGAAATCACGCATTTGCCAGAGCGGGCGCTCGTGGTGGCTCTCCTGTTCATCCGGAGATAAAATTTCATTGAAATCTCCACAAACAAGCCAGGCAGAGAAATGACCCTCAGCTAATTTACGTAGGAGCTGCCAACTCTCCTTACGTAAAGAAGTTTTAGGGTTACCATAGAAGCCCGTAAAACGCCAAGCAGGTGATTCAGGGGACATAAAAACCGATACATCAATATGGGAACGGGAATAAGACTGGAGGACAATATCAAAATGTTTAACCCACATGAGACCCAGACCCCCGAGGAACCCCGAGACTCGACACAGACACCAAAATACCCTAATCTAGACTTAAGAAAATCAAAGGATGCAGAATTAAACTTAGTTTCAGAAAGGAAAACAATAGACGGACTGTGACAACGGATAAGATCCGTTAGCTCTTGAACTGCCAGGGCTCCACCCAACCCCCGACAGTTCCAACTCAAGAGATTCATTGAGATTGGCAGGGCTGCTCCGCAGCCTCCGCCTGATTCTCTGTAACTTCCGAGATACGAAGATTAGGACGTTTTGTGACGGGTTCTATAGCTTCCACAGGGACTGAGGAAACATCTAACATTTTCCTTTTCAAAGCCCGAGGAGTGGTTTTTCTAATAGAACGTTTTTTTCCTTTACTTGAAACTTTTGAAACCGAAGGAGCCGGGGATACTGCAAATTGGATCGGGATGTTAATAAGGATAGGGGATGGAGGAGGGATACTCAAACCATTGTTGTGGTTGTCGTCCCTATCTTGCTCCTGGAATAAGCGCCGCTGTGAGGCGGGGGGACGGGGCGATTGGACCACTACCTGGATAGCTTGAGTTTCCCCCGAGGAAGAAAGGATAGTGTAAGCTTGAACCAGACTCGCCCGTGGAGAAGAAAGGATAGTATCCAGATCTGGTTGGTTAGCCACCCGAGATGGGGATACAATCATAGGGACAATTGTGCCCACAGGTAACGCGTTTTGTCCATTAGGTGGGGAGGCACCTGAAGGGCCTCCCTTGTCCCAAGCCATGGCAATCGCGGTAGGAGATGAAGTTCCTTCATCTCTCCCCTTATTTGATTGATTGTACGAACCAGACTTACAAGGTGAAAGACGTGGTTTAGGGAAGTCCCCTTGTTTGCGCCAACTCGCTACTTGGGAGTTGCGAGAGGGGCTCAATTGATGAGGGGAGAAAGCGTCCAAACCCCTTCTAGAAGAACGATTGGAAAAGTTTGTTTTAGACTGGGCTCGCAGGAAAGGACCGAAAGGTAATTCTTTTTTTGGATCTATAAAATCATTTTTGAGTAGGGACTCACAGAAGTTAAAAACATGACCCATAACACCACATATGTAACAAAAGTTGGGAAGACGCTCATATGAGTACGTTATCTTGAAAGAATTTGGGCCAGCTTTAAAACTCGAAAGACGACGGAGCGGTTTATTGACGTCAAGAGCCACTCTTATACGAAGGGTAGAACCTCCCGAGACCCCATTCCTAGCAAGGTCTACAGAGCGATAGGAGCCAAGAGAATTACCGATAAAGGAAGCCATATCTTCATTCATCTTGCTCAAGGGTAACCCCCTAGCCAACACGTAGAACTCAACCCACAACAGTGGGACTGACAGCGGGTCATCATTTTCGTGGAGAAGTTTTAAAACAAGGAGATCATTATCAAAACACCAGGGACCCCCACCCATGACACGGTCTAAATCAGATTGACGTTCAAAGTTTAGCAGAAAACGACCATTATCCAATTTTTCAAAATCAACACGTTTGCTAGGTTTGAAAGCATTAAGCATGGTCTCTTTGAAAGCTACAAAATTATATCTAGTTCCCGAAAGAAGACGACCAACAACTACCTTGTCAAAAGGATTGGATCCCGTTTTCCAGACCCCTTCTGGAATTTCAATTTCTTGTTTTTCTAATTCTGATAAAGATATCCGTTCCATCCTGTTTATTTCTTCCTCCATACTACCAGATTCTACAAAGAAGGACTCAAGATTGGAGGAGCATCCAACCCAAGTTACAGCAGAAGTAAGCCAAAGTCTCCTACCCCGTACACTGCAAAACAAAGATGTACGAACCGTGAGAAACAAAGCATCACACACAAAACCTAGCCAAAACAGTAAAACCAAAATAAACGGGATAAAAGGAAAAAAAAGAAAAAAAATCCCAGGTCTTAGGTAGATCAAGGAAGAAGAGCCTCGAGAAATGAATAGGCCGTGGTGAGTATGCGAGGTCTGGATAAGACAGCCATTATGAACCAAGCCCTTCCCAAACTTCGCATTCAGGAACCGACGATATGCGCGCAAGAACTCCCCCGAGCAAAGCACCAACGAGCAGAGAGGATTCCCAAGCTCTCGTGTATTACACCTCACTTATATGAAAAAATTGAAACTAACAGACCAGCCAAAGAAGGAGCTCGGATGAAAGAAAGAGGAAGAACAAGCAAGAACAAAAGCTAAAGCAAAAGCAAAACTCTCAAAAGGAGAGAGAGCGTGCTCTCACAAAGGAGAGAGAATTCTATATTCCAGTCTAAACTTTGAAATACTAATGAGCACAAATACAAATATTGAATTCACAATTCATAAAAAAAAATGCACTTCTCCACAACACACTTGCTAGAACACATTTGGGCTGGGCTCATCATCTAATAAGGCCCACTTCACATTTTTTTAATTAACTACACTTCTTATCCAAGACCTGTTAGTCTACTGATATCCACCTCCCACTTTATGTGAAAGGTCTTTGGTTCAAATCCACGCTAACGCAAGTTGTAACTCTCCCCTTCTTTATGGAGCTAAATAGAGCCTTTATAATTCAAGATTATGACTATCAACCCGGATTTATCGGACTAGATATTTAGGGTATCCCCTTCGTCTTGAATTATAAAAAAAAATAAAAAACAACACTTCTTCATTCCATTCTAAACTTTGAAATATCATGAGCATAAATACAAACATTGACATCATAATTCATAAAAACAAACCAAAAAAGAAAAAAGAAAAACTCAAAATGTCACTTCTCCACACAACACACTTACTAGATCATATTCCAAGACACTCCACTATAGTCTAGTGTTTCTTATGGAGGTTGAATGTGGCAAGTACCACCAACAAGAAGAACGCCAAAGAGGTGGCGCCGGAGAGGCCAATGGCGGCTGCCGCTTGGTTGCAGAATTTCCCGAACACATTGCACACTTTTGGCCATCGCACGTGCGAGTTTCCTTCGTATCCCATAAGGCCAATGGCGAGGGCGGACCCGATGCCAGAAAAGAGTAGCGCGACCATTATTAGGTCAAGGATGATGATCAATATGGAGATACCCTTATTTGTACCCTTATTTGCCAATGTTAGGAGTAATGAGATGGCCGCATGGCCACATGCTATAGCATTTGCCACCACAAAGTACCTATAAGAAAAGAAAAAAACGAAAGGATTTGGCATGATAAATCCTTTTTTCTTATTTTTTTTAAAGTATTCACGAGGACTTTATACAAACATAATGTATTGGTTCATATGTGTGCGTGTATATATATATATATATATATATGTGTATATAATATGTAATCCCCCGTCCCAAAAGATATCCACCATTCTACTTTTGTCTGTACCAAAATATTTGTCCCTTATGATAAAAGTATATATTTATCGTCTTATTTAACTATTATACCCTCAAATTTAATTGAAAAATATTTAATTAATTCATTGTTACTACAAAATTACAATTGAATTTAAGGAAACATAGTTTCATACATGGATAATATCCATAGACAATTGTCTTAACTTAAATTAATATCATGTCATGTTTTAAAAGATAATATTAATTATTGTCTTTTGTTTCATAAAAAAAATATTTCGGGAAACAATAAACTTTTGATAATTTTTTTTAAAAAAGGGAACATTCTTTTTATGACAGAAGGGGTATATATTATATACATCTTTTGTGTATATATGCTTTAGTGGTTGTGTAATTTTCGGATAAAAATGCTATATACTAACAACTTATATACCACAGCTTCTTCAACTCACCTTCATTTCAAAAGTATTGATTTATTAAATTAATCAAAATCAATTAATTGTAATATTTTCTTAACAAATCTACCACAGATAACAAAACAGTGGGTCTAACATAATTGCAACAAAAAAAAATCCTGCATCATTTTAAAAGTGCTAAAAACCCTCCTATGTTAATAAAATAGGTGAAAATGCCCATGTGAAATGTAAAAATATTGCACCCCCCCCCCCCCCCCCCTCCCCGGCGTTAAATAGGCTTTAACACCGTTAGTTTTTTTGTAAAATATCCATTATACCCTTATATTACTAACGATTGGATCTAAATCCATAAGATCAAAGACTCATGTTTATTTGAGATAAAAATAAAAAGAATCAAAATATTTAAATAAGACAATTAAAAGAAAAAGATAAAAGGGAAAAGGGAAAATTTCAAACCCCCAGCTTGGTTTCTACTGTTGAAGAAGAAACAGAAGAAGAAACTTCTTCTTCTGCTGCGAAGACAACCCCCCAACCTCATAATCCCAAACCCCCTTAATTATTCTCCTGCGAAGTGGTGGTAGTGGTTGGTGGCGGAAGGGTGGTGGTGATTGGTGGTTGTGCGAAGTCGTGGTGGTGGTGAGTGTGCGAACTGGTGGTGGTGATTGGTGGTTGTGCGAAGTCGTGGTGGAGGTGAGTGTGCGAACTGGTGGTGGTTGTGTATGGTGGGTTCAGTCGTAGTGGTGTTGGTGGTTAGCTAGTGGAGGGGATGGAAAATGTAATGAAAAAGATGAAGAAAGAAAAGGGAAAAGAAAAAGAAAAAAAATGGGTTTTGTGTGATGGTGGCACTGGTGGGTGGGTGGGTCGGTTTCGCCGGTGATTGGTGGGTGGGTGGGTGGGTGGCTGTGGCTATGGTGGGGAAAATAAGATGAAGAAGAAGAAGAAAAAGAAAAAGAAGAAGAAAGGGAAAAAAATGAGGGGTATAATTCACTTTTTAACATGTGAAAATTACATAAACATTTTCCAACTCTCATCCCACACGCGCGTGTATATCACGCTCCGTTAAGTTTGATGGAATGGGTATTTTTTGCATAATTTTTACATTACACAGGAGGCTTTCACCTATTTTATTAACACAAAATGGTTTTTAGCACTTTCAAAATAACACATGATTTTTTTTTGCAATTATCCTTTCAATAAATACTGAACAACGGGTATTAGTATATTTTGGTCATTGGATCCCCAATAAAAAAGTCATTTAATAAATTAACACCTCTCTATTGTTTATTCAATGACCAAGATGATCTCAATTCAGTATAAAATTTCACACTAGATAAAGAAACCCTTAAGAATAATCGTACAAATTTGCATTCAGTGTATATTTTCAACGGTTAGTACAATAAAGTTGGGACCAAACTTTGGATGACTTGGTGGTGATAATTAATATGGGTTGAAAAGTCAAACCCAACTTATTGCAACTCAATTTGAGATCAAATTGCAAATTTTCACACGAAGTACTGTTTGATCTATGATATCCACCTCCTGTTTCATGTAAAAAAATTATGGATTCGAATTTAAATTATCACAAATTATGACTCTCATTTCTTTTATAGAACTAAATAGAGTCTTTATGACTCAAAATTATAACTATTAATCCGAATTTATTGAGTTAGATATGGAGAGTATCTCCTTCCTTTTGAATTAAAAAAAATTAAAAAAATTTGTAAACTTTCATTTGAATAATTTAATAATAAAAAATCCTAGCCCCGGTCTGGGCTCGACAGAACCCAAGTATATTTCACAAGATACATTTACCCTGTAATTGGGAACTCATAGTTTGTTTCTCTATCCAAAACTTATTAGCCTAGTCAGTGGCGGATCCAGAATCTGAGCCCAGTGGGGGCAATAGTAATTTTACCGAGGGGGGTGCGGGGGGCTTGCCCCCCGTGGTACGGTACGCTATATTTATGGGGGTAAATATAATAACTGATTAGGTTCAATTACAACTTTTGACATAATTTATACTTTTATACCTCTTTTATTATAGTCAGAATTTTAAGTTTTAGAGGGTGAACTCAAAGTAAAGGGAGAAAACATGAAATATAAAAAAAATTGTAAGGTAAAAAAAATAATTTTTCAAAATTAAAGGGGGGCATTTAATACTTTCAAAATTGAGGAGGGCACTTAATAATTTTGAGTGGGGGCATCAATGCAATTAATAAATTAAAATTAAAAATTTTGTATATATATAAAAAAAAAAGAAGAGAATTTCAGTGGGGGCACTGCCCCCCTTCCTATAACCTCCATCCGCCCCTGAGCCTAGTGGTATCACCTTACACTTTCATATGGGAGATCTTGAGTTTAATTACAAACAATCACAAGTTAGTTACTTTTCTCTCCTTATTTGAAATTTTATAGAGTCTATGTAATCCATAATTAAAAACTATCAGCCCGAGTTTATCGAGCCAGGGTACCCCTTCGTTTACAATTAAAAAAAAAAGTTTGTTTCTCTAATTAATTAAAATATCAAACAACGAAGTACAAAACTCTATTAAAGAAAAAAAGTCAAATGAAAATTTTCGTTATGGTTAAAAATTAAAATCAAATGAAATTTGAATGTGTAATAATAATCTAATAAAAGTAACTACAGTGTGTGACGACATGCGGCTAAATAATCAACACATGATCTAAGCTTTCCGATAAGAATGTATGATCGAAGTTCGAAATTTATTACATATCCTTACACTTCGTAGTAACTAAATAGTGATAGTGACAAGAGTTGCTTTACAAATAGTCAACATATTATATATCTGTTTGAGAAAAACGTATCACCAATATTTCAAAATTCAAGTTCGAGTAATTTCCACTTATATTATATGGAATCTACGTCCCCAAACCTTTTTCACAATTTTGTCACTTCTTTTACTGAAAGTAAGAAACAAATGCAATAAATGCATTTAATTTAATTTTTATAATTTATGTTTACTATAAAAAATATAAATCTTACCATATCAAGAATCGTGATAAATCATTTAATATAGCATTTCTCCTTCATTTATTGGGAGTAGGTATTTGTAAGCACGTTAGTCTTGGGGCAGGTTTTCGCTTAGTAGGTAAATTAGAGGTCGACATTTAATTAGTAGTGATTTGTCAAATTGACTTATTTGACCGTAAAAAGTGGTTACTTAATGGTTAGGAGAATAGAAAATTAATGGGTGAATTATTTTAACATTTCAAGAAGTGTTTTAAGTAACAAAATCCGCACATAGAGCTTCAAAATTCTTTCAGCAGCCATAGAATCAATTGACATATTTGGAGCCTCAAAAGTAAGTTTTGGAAATCTATGAATCTCTCTCTAAACTCTAATGTTTTTTTTTTTTTTTTTCTCCGTCGGTGATGGCTTGGTGAAGCAATCGTCTACCTCGCCACTGTTACCATCATCAACGTCAGCGAATTGGGTTGGAGCACCCTTCTTCGTTGTACACCACATCTTCAAATCTAACGAGACGGATATGGATCTAAAGAGACAGAGACAGAGACAGATCTAACGAGATGAAGACAGGTGATACATAAATTTTTATATAGCGTTTTAGATATTTTGTTTAGTATTTTATTTTTTTTCTCGTATGAGAGTTTGTTTTCTCTCTCGAATGAGAGTTTCATCTCTCCTTGAATAGGAGTTGCATAAAAATTTTCTTGTATTCGTTTATGAGTTCTTAATATTTGTTATCTTCAAAAACTTAATATAGTTGGTGTTTTAGATGTTTTTACTACATCATTTGAGTCGATATCAATTGTATTGTTCCAAACGTTGTAAACTTTCGATTGAATGATATTCAATACTGATTTTTCTTTTAAAAAAAGTAAATTTTGGAAAATTCCATCCATAATAAACTATTTTAATTATGATTTGTATTTGTTTGAAAGAGTTCAAATTAATTATTAGTGTTGTGATTATTAGGATCATTTATTCTAAATTTCAAGTCTCAAAAGAGTTTCACATAACAATAGTCTAACTCAAGCGGTAAAGCTGGAATTCAATGTCTCGAGTTCCTATTGTAAGGTAATTTTAATAAATTACATGATTCCGTAAATCTTGAATTTCATGATTTTCACGTAATTTTAACAAATAAGATTAACCTTTGTCCATAGCCTTCACTGGTAGTCTTTTATTGTTGATTCGCTACAAGTCTCTTGAGGAAGATCGATTATCTCCTTTGACCCCTCGTCCTGTGATGGAAAATAGCGTACACTTTTCTGTCTAACTTTTCAGCTTTGTATGTTTAATTTGCGTACACTTTCTGTCTAACTTTTCAACTTTTCAAGACACTTCTTCATTTAGAGTCATAACTTTACATTACGTAAAAACATGTCTTTTCACTAACTAATTAAGATTAATCACATAATATTAGTCAATTAATTATTTTGTCAAATAGACTTTAGTATTGACAAAATAATTATATGTAATTTAATATATGAGACATAATAATTCTTATACCTATTCCAGTATTAATTAAATTTAGGGATAGGGCCTGGATTTTTGGTCCAAAGGGCGGTTGCCACCGCCGGCCCTTGACTCTGTACTTGATTGGAACTCTCGAAATAACATTTAATTGCTCATGGTGTTATTCTTTGTTAAATATATATTACTAATAATTTGTCATAATTGATATTAAAAACAATATATATATATATATATATATATATATATTGTAGAGTCCATCATACACCTATTATTTTCTACTCGGTGAAGTTAGATGAACTCCAAAATTCAAAGAAGGCTTACTATTTTGTTATATAAATTTCTTACCAATCTTAACATTATATTATAAAATATTTAAATCATAATGTACTCTCCATAATTTGTGTATTTATATTGTTAAACATACTAACATGGTACTTCTATAAATAATCAACTTAACTAATAAAGGAGCTTTTATTATCCCTACTTTTTTTAAAAAAAACGGAGCGTTTATCCCTAGTTAAATGCATAGTAACTAAGAATTCTGAAAAAAGTCATTAATTAACTAATTTGGAAAAACGTAGTATATAGCATTTTTTGTAATATTATATACTTACACAAATGCAGACAAGTGATGCCACTTAGCCACCACCGGAATATTCACCGGCGGTAGCGTCGGAACCAGCGTCACCGCCACCGTCTTCGTCTGCTTATCAAGGCCGAGAACCACCGCCGCCGCTAGGCTGAGTGCTACCGCCAGAAACCTCAAAACGACATCCCAACCCCTCGTTTTTCTCTTGTTAGCCACCTTTACTTCTTTATCTCCTCCACCACTCTCAATCCCTCCAATATTGTTACTTTCCTTGTATTGAGATTCCATTTTTTCTTTTAATAATTAAATTGTGAAAATGAAATGATATTTTTGTTTTTGTCTGTGTTAAGAGGCGCGCACACACACATATATACACAAATGTGTTAAGAGGCACACACACATATACATACAAATGCATGCACGTATAAAAGTGTGTACGTGTGTAATTGAAGATATTATTGTATAGTGTTGGAAATTAATGCATCGACGTTACGGGTAAATTAGGTGAAAGGGATTATAATACACAAAGGAAAAATGCATATGCTCCATCCCATTCCACTATTAAAACATATGCTTATATGGGTCCCTTTAGCTTGTAAAAAACCCAAACTACCCTTACTAATGATAGGAGGCATATGTTTTGTCACAATACACCTATACTGCATAAATACTGGATATTGGACTATCCAAGTCTTATGTAATAGTCCCTATGCTTTCAACATTCGTTATCCTTAGTCCTCTAACTTTAAAAATGGTTTATTTTGGCCCCACAAAACAACAAAAACATCAAAAAATCCATGAGAGTAATTATACATATTTAAAGAAAAGGGAATCTCAACCCGCTTTTATAAATCTGCATAAAAACTTTTTACTGCATTCATAATTTACATACATGCCAATTCCTGCTCATATTTTAAGTGCTTTTATTGATTGTCTTAATACTTTGGAAAACTTAGATTATACTAATACCAAATTAATATTAGAATTACGAAATCAATTAATAATTAGAAGAGAAAGTTGAGTTAATAATTATCTTAACATACCTCCTAGATTAAGAGATCACGAAAACTATATTAAATATCTTTTAGTCTTGAATATATTAATAGCAGCCTTTTATTAAAATAGCTTCTTCTATTTATAAAAGATTAGAATATCTACATTTAGAATATAGTTTAGCCGATAGAACCATAATCTCGTTAGATAAACATAAATTTATTTGTAGATTTGATTCAAGTTTTAAGCACACTTTACATTCGGAAAATACACACTTAAATAGTTTAACAGATTTATTTATATCGTTAGCATCAAACTTAGAAATAAATAACGTTAAACTTTGTAAAATTTTAGAATCATTAAAAGAAACCATTTTAATAAATAGAGAAATAATAAAGAAAGGTGAAAATAATAATTTAGATTATATTAAACAACAATCTGAGGAAACTCTAAAAATAGTTAAGAAATATAATAAATTTTTCCCCACTAAAGACAAAATAATAGAGTTAAAATATAGCTTGAAAAGTAATAAGCTATAACAATTAGAAATTGAAACTATAAAACTCTAAGCCAAGTAATAGAAAAAATAAATAAAGTTGAAGCTCAAAACCTAGAAACAAGTAAAACTCTAAAAAATATAGAACGAATAGTTAGCGGATGAATAGTATAGAAAATAGATTAGAATATAAAAGAGCCATTGAACTAGCAAATAAATATCTATTTACGGAAGAAGGATTTACTACCCATCTAGGAACTAGTAATTCAGATAAATTATATCCTAAACTTTGGAATATTCAATTTGCTTTAATTCTACAAATATTCGAACGGCTAGATAAATTAGAAAATAAGTTAGAAAAATTAAGTACTAAAATAGACACCGTATCTCAAGTGATTAAAGGAGATTTACAAGATAGTATAGAAGAAAGATTAGCAAATTTAGCACTAGAAGAATCTGAAAAACCTAAAAAAGAACCTAAAAAATATATATATTGGTAAAAAATGTTGAGATCATTTAGTGGTACTAGTAGAACTATAAGTGAATCTAGTAATAAAGAAAAAGAGAAAGGAAAAATAAGTAATACTTTCACTAAACAAATGTTTAGAAGAACAGGAAGTCAAAGCTCAGCTAGAGAAGTAGAATTAGAAGAAATAATAGACGTAGAAGAAAATCTTAGTTTATATAATAACAAGGGAATAGATAAGTTGAAACCTAAAACATTATACAAAGTGGAAAAAATGAATTTTAACACACATTTAATTAAGAAATTTAGAGAAAAATAAGTAAAAGTTACAACAAATGCCGAAAATATAAGCTTAGTTAGCCCAGAATGTATAAAGCAATTAAAACAGTTAAAACACAAGTATATACATTTAGGATTAATTATTGTAGGAATAAAAGGATTAACTAGAAAAGGAACCGGTGGAAAGGTTTTAGTTTTATTGTTAGATAAAAGTTGATCTGATGCTAGGAGAGCAGTATTTACTAGTATGGAAATAGATATGACTAATAATGTAGGAATATTTTATGTAGCTCCGAACATGATGAAAAGTATTAAAGATATTAATAAAATTACTATAAGATTACAAACTAGAGGATATGAAACATATGATGGTAACAATTTAGTAGTTTCTATAGCGTTTTTAGAAAGAGTAACCAATAATAGTTTTCCTTAATATAAAATTAATATAGATGGGATAATAGATGGTTTAGCCTCAGTAGGAGTAAAGATGATTAAACCTTTAAATATAGATAATAACGATTTAAATGGAGAAGAATGAGAATTAACCAAGCATTTAGAAGAAAATGAAACTGTTAAGATTCCAAGAGAAAGTGTAATGTATACAAATAGTAGAGGTCCGACTTCTATTAGATTTCTTAATTACCAAAAGCAAGATCCCAAAGAAAATTTAGAAGATTTAGAAGAAGAAACTGATAATGAAACAGTAACAAGCTACATGAATATTATAGAAGAAGAAGAAGTTAGAATAACTAGTAGATTTGCAAATTGGGAAATTTTATCTGATATGGAAAACGAAGAAAATGAAGACAAAGAAAATATAGAAGAAATAGATGAAGAGATTAGACAATTAGAAAGTCAGCTTAAAAATGATTATAGACCAAAAAATATGAAAGAAATATTAAGAAAAAATTTTGAGATAAATAATTTAAGGGAATTAGTAGATGAAATGTATCTTGAAGCAATGAATCTAGATATAAATTTAGAATAAGCTAAAGAAAAATTTAAACAATATTATAATATTGATTTAGTAGATGATATAGTTTCAGGGAAAATAGAATTTAAGAATTTCTTTAAAGAAAAAGGTAGCAATGAAGTAGCTTTTATGGCAGATAGCCAAGCAAGTACTAGTAGTAATATAGGAAAAAGAACTAGAGTATAACCAGATTATAGTGAAGTTCCAGCTAGAAACGTAGAAATGAGTGGTAGACCAGAATGGAAAAATCCAACATATGAATATGGATCAACCAAGCCAAATAAATACATAGGATCAAGACAACCCATAGGAAAAACCATGAGTGGAACTATGTTAGTAATTGAATTAGAAAGTCCACAAATGTGGCCAGAAGAAATAAATATATGGGAACAATGTGTAGTAAGACATTGGGAAATAAATAAAAAAGCAGATATGGATATGTTTAACTTTTTAGAAACATGCTTAGAACCTACAGCATTATCTATCTGGCAAAGTAAGAAGAAAAAAGATCCTAATAGAATTAATGAAATAAAAGCCTTAGGAAATAATCCTTATAATTTTACTAGTTTTATTAGAACGTTAATAATAGGAATAAATCCAAGAAGAGAAAATACATTCATACAAGATACGGCACTTAGAAACCTAGAACAACTCATTATAACCAATATGAAATATATTAAACCTTTTAGTCAGGATTTTACAAGGTTAATAGGAGAAGCTAATAAAGCATTTGATGAAAAATTATGTAATAGATATTTTACGAAATTACCACAAGATTTAGGAAAAAGAATACATGAAAAATGGATAAAAACCAATGGTAATCTTACAAAATTAGGTATAGGACCTAGAGTACAATATACTTTCTTTAAACTTCAGGAATGGTGTAAAGAAGAATTTATTAGATAATAAATTAGAAAGCAATATAGGCAATATGGACAGAAGAGTTTTGTAGAAAAGCTATATACACCCCACAACAATATGGACAAAAGAATTACTTTAAGCCAAAACGCAAAATATTAAGGAAATCAAATAAACCAAAATCTAGTTTTAGACAATATAGGCAAGGAAGAAAGCCCCCTAATTATGTTAAAAAGCCATCAACAAGAAAATGCACATGTTATATTTGAGGAGATCCTAAATATTTAGCTAACAGATGTCCGAAAAGACAGTTTAATATGGAAAGGGTAGAATTAGATGAAGATGTAGCAAGTATAGATGGTAATGAAAGTGATAATGAAAGCATATTTAGTATAGTAAGTGAAGAAGGACCAGAAATTCCAAATATAATAGAATATACCTATATGAATAATTCATGTGAACATAAACATATAAATGGAAAGGGAACTATGAGTGTAGCCTGTAGTATTTGTAGATTATATCCTGATATGCAGTTAAGATATCAGTGCAATATATGTTTTGACAAAATTTGTTTTATTTGTGCTAAAGACGCATATAATATAGAAACAGATGCATCGCCCAAACCTAGTAAAAAACTAGAATCTATAAAAGTTCTAAGCCATAAAATAGAGAATTTAGATTTAAGAATACAATTAATAGAATTAAAATTAAAAAATAATGAAAACATAAGTAGTAATCAAAATAAAAGAAAAGGTGTAGTTATAGAAGAACTTGATGAAAATAACCAACAATTAGAAGAAACTCATTTACAAAATACAGCGTATGAACCCCAACTACAAGTACCCTATACTAGTAGTCTAATACTTTTAGATTGTCGAATATGGTGTAATCAAGAAAAATATATTGAAACTAAAGCCATTTTAGATACAGGAAGTACAAAAAGCATGCTTAGCGCTAGTCTTGTGCCAAAAGAATTTGTAACACAATTAAGTTATACGGTTACTAGTAGAACTGCGGAAAATAGATTAATGAGAATAACAAAAGAATTAATTAACATAGAGACACAATTTAAAGATTTTTCAGGAAATTATAGTAGTAAATATACATTAAGACAAGTACTTATAGCACCAGATAACATAAATAGCCACGAATTCTTTTTAGGATTAAACTTCATTTGTGCATTAAATGGCAGTATATTAATAGGAAAAAATTATATTACTATTAGCAAACATAATTATACTTTTCCAACTAATAGATACATTAAATAATCAGAGTTGACTGCTAAGCGTGGTGGACATGGTAATAATGAACTCGATTTTTTCAAAGAATTAGAACAAAATAATATAGAACCTGAAACTATAGATATCCTATTAGATGAAGAAATTAGAGATATAGGAAAGGGATTAGAAGTTTTAAACCTAGAAAATGAAAGAATTTTGCATAAATTAGAAATATTAGGATTTATAGGAGATGATTTAGCTAAAAACAAAGTAAATTATACTTTTAAACTAAACATATTAAACCAGGTATAGTGATAAAAACAGCAGCTATAGAATATACTCCTGAAGATATAAAAGAATTCAAAACACAAATAAAAGAAATGTTGGAAATCGGTGTTATAAGAAGAAGTGATAGTCCTCATAGATCAGCAGCCTTTAAAGTAAGAAATAATGCAGAAATAAAAAGAGAAAAACCTAGAATAGTATATAATTATAAGAGACTTAATGATAATACAGAAGATGATGCTTATAGAATACCTAATAAAGATGAGTTAATTAATCTTATACAAAATAAAAAGATTTTTTCAAAATTTGATTTAAAAAGCGGATATAATCAAATTAAAATGGTAGAAGAAGACAAAAAATGGACAGCTTTCAGCTGTAGTGAAGGACATTTCGAGTGTAATGTTCTATCTTTTGGTTTAAAAAATGCTCCAGCAATATTTCAAAGATTTATGGATAGTATATTTAAACATTTAGATTTCTGTTTAGTGTATATAGATGACATTTTAGTAGCTTCTGAAAATTTTAAACAACATCAAGATCATTTAAAACAAGTGTTTAATTTAATAGAAGAAAATAGAATAGTAGTGTCTAAAAAGAAAATAAAACTTTTTAAGAGAAAAATAAGCTTTTTAGGTTTAGAAATAGGAAACGGACAAATTAAATTACAACCTCATATAGCGCAAAAAATTCTAGATTTCCCAGAAAGCTAGAAAATTTAAAACAAATACAAGCGTTTTTAGAAATATTAAATTACTCTAGAAAATTTATTCCTAAATTTAGTAAATTAGTCGGACCATTATATAAGAAAACCGGAAAATCAGGCCAAAGACATTTTAATCAGGAAGATATTAATTTAGTTAGAAAAATTAAAGAAATTGTTAAGGATTTAAAACCTTTAGAATTACCTTTAAGTACTGATTATGTCATAATAGAAGTAGATAGCTCTATAGAAGGATGAGGAGCAATATTAAAATGTAAACCTCATAAATTTTCTCCAAAAAGAGAAGAAAAAATATCAGCTTATTCCAGTGGTAATTTTAATAAAACATGAAGTAATTGGACTAGTCTAGATTATGAAATAGCAGGAATAGTTAAAGCAATAGACCATTTTAGACTATATTTAAATAAACCTTTTACCATCAGAACAGATTATGAAGCTGTAGTTAGATTCATAAAAAATGAAAATTCTAGAAAACAAAATAATAAAAGATGGTTAAATTTTAGAAATGCAATAGAAGGTAATGGATATAAAGTAGAGTTTGAACATATTAAAGAATCAAACAATAGCATAGCAGATTTATTAAGCAGACAATTAACTTTAATTTTGGGCAACAGATCATTACCTCCAATGACCAAGACAACCAACAAACAAGACCTCCCTCTGCAACTTACAACCAAATAGTCCGAAGACCAGCTTTCAGGCCTAACTTTCAACAAATTAGCCAGAATAGACCAGCATTCACAATAGAAATTCGGTTTTTCAATCCAGCTACACAAAGCGTTTTTCCTAGACCAGCTTTAAAAACCTTTGGAAAAATAGTACTTCCAGTCAGACATACTTTCAAGCCTCCGAGAGATACACCTTATATAACTGAAGAACGGAGTATTCTGCTCAATGCTCTATGGGAAGCTCATAATTCATCCAACAAATTACCAGCATTAAATGTCCTCTGCTATTACTTTGAGAAAGAAAATAAAAATTTTCCAGTAAAAGATGCAGCAGTTTATCTCGTTATTAGAGGAGAGCCAGTTGGAATCTTTGAAGATTATCAAAAAGCACTAGAAAGCATTCAAAAAGTTTCAAATGGTTATATGGTACCTTTTAAACAATTCTACGAAGCAATAGCAGCAGCAAAGAGATTACTAGGCCCAAATTTTTACATTCAGCCCAATGCTGAAAATGCAAAACCCAAGAATTTATCATTAGAAAAACAGCCTATAAACTCAGATGTTGATCAACTAGAAGAAGATCTTGACATAGCGACAATGAAATTCTCCAACTTAACCAAATTATACCAAGACCTTTTAATTCAACATGAAAACCTTCAAAAATATGTTTTAAAGCCAAACCAAAAAGACGCACCAAAGGAAATACAACAAAAATCCCTCCAATTCCTATCAGTTAGAACTTTTTATTACCCTACCCAAACAATTTCATCCCTACCTGAAGGAATACAGAATATAATTTGGCAAAAAGCAGAAGAAAATTTCTATCGAAAAATGTTAAAAGTAGCTCAATTAATTGTGACCGCTAAAATAGAAGGAATACTGCCTACCACTACTCTTTTAAAATGGAAAGGTGAGCCAATCAAACAGCAAGGAACCCTAAAATTTTATACTGCTAAGTATATTTCATGGCCAAATATTCAGATAGATACGTCAATTTTTCAAGAAGGATGGATTGAAGACAGTTTCATCACTATCGTATAGCTTCTAGATTTTGGTTTTGTATCAAGACTATATGTTACTGATTCAGATCAAGTTAAAAAATTAGGAAGACATCTAACAGACATAGTAAGCCTCCAACTTAGTAGAGGAATAGATATTCTACGAATTGAAGTCACAACCATACCACCAATTTGGGTGAAGTCAAACGTTCAATTGGGACATACATTTTATTGGATACATGAAACGTTTGAAAAAAGGGAAGTACCACCATCGGTAGCATTCTGGTTATTACACGAGGCAATAAATCCCATTTCAGACATAGCAGAAATGAAACTAGCTGTTGAAACTCGTCGAAAGGATCAACGAAGATACATGTTAAACACATATTCAACTACAAAATTTCAGCTTTTGTTTCAAGAACGTCATCATAGTATTTTCATCCCAGCTAGTGACCGAGTTTATCATCGAATATGGTTTCAAGGAAATAAAGCATTAACAAGTGTAGAATGTCCTCCAGCATATGTACCAGATTTTGGAGCATCAAGCTCAGGAATAGAAAGTCCATAATCCAGCCAAAGAAGTGAAGATATTTTTTGCAGCAATAATTCACCAAGGAGCAATAATCTGGTAAAAAGACAAGGATATGACTATACCAGCAGGGACAATAATTTGTAGCACTATTGAAAGCAGCAGATTTTCAAACGAGCAACAGAAAAAAACAGTAATGTTTCAGCAACCAGACAAGGAACTAAAGCAGCATTCAGTCTATCAGCTACAATAATGCATGTTTACTGTACACGTTTACTGTTCGAGTTTGCCACCTATGTACTTTTTTACTGTTTAAACACTATTCTGTATTATTTGTAATAATGGCAGTTGTGGATGCCAAGTTTTCTTCAATTTGTTGTAATGTTTTTCAGATCCGAGGCCTATAAAAGGACCTCTCCCCTCGGTTGTAAAAATTGCCCCTTGAACACTCTCCAACCCACACTTCTTGGTTGCTAGAGAGTCTCTCACCTTTCTTGTAATAAAATATCTTCTTTGTGTGCAATAATATCTTGTAAGTTTTTATATGCTTTATAATGCATAATGAGTAAATTACCCCCAGGGACGGGATTCCCTTACTATTTAAAAATGTTATAACTCTCTCATGTTTTAAAAAATAAAATAAAATACAAAAACATTAAAAAACCGAAAATACAAAAACATTAAAAATGCTAAAAATGATGATGAACAGTAGTAACATTCTACTCTTTCATCGTCTCAAAAATATATTTTCGCTGTACAAATTATTGTTTTCAATAATCTCAGATACTGCTTTGGGAAGATTTTGTTTACCGTCTCGGTGTTACTGATCGGGAGAAAAAATGTGCGGGATAATTCCCCCCAGTGTGCAAGCAAAATGGTATCAGAGCTTGAGTATTCTGAGTATGCTCTATGGTCGCAGTTTAATATGATCTTCCACATCAGAAAAGTTTTCTCGAGCTATTTATCAAAACAAGGTTATTATATTTTAAAATTTTTAAAATGAATTAAGTTTATATTTTTAATTTCAAAAGAGTAAGATATGTACTTCATTTCTTTCCAACATAAGTCTTCGTTGATGAAGCAATCGGATTCTCGAATCAACCCTCTTATTTGAAAATGATAGAATATGAGGTTTAATTCACAATCTGAAAAGGAAAAAAGTAACCTTGAATTTTCTTTTTGTAATTAATCTTTGTAATTATTGTTTAATTATGTTAATCACTTATCTTATTTAATGTCGTTTTTATATATATTTGGGACTAAATCAACCAAACCTAAATATTAAAAGACTAAAGGTGTTATTTTTAAGAAACAGGACTTGGTTTTCAAATTTTTAAAGAGGCATTTATTCAAAAGGATATGTTGGACATTTCTTACCTATTTAGCCGTCAAAAATAAAGGAAAAAGAAATCACAAACATAACAATCCTTTTGACTTCACTGGTGTGCAAATGAGGTACTTTTCTCTCAACTACCCGACGATTGTGGGTACGTGTGCCAATTGTGGCCAAAAGAAGTTAAGAGGTGTGAGTTTGGTGTCAGCTGTAATTGCATAAGCTTTCACATTGGGGTGACACACATTAGAAATACGAATTTTAGAAAATATTCTAGATAAAAATATTTATTTACTATTTTGGATATTAAGATTTTACAATATCCTATATATATGTTACTTGAATGATGTGAATATGAATTTAAATTATAATAGAATTTTGTTAGAAATTAGTGCAAGAGATAGATAACAAAAGAAAGAAAGAAAATTTTTGTAGAGAAATAAAGAAAAAAAAATAAGAGACAGAAGCGAGTTAGTATTTGGATAAAACATAAATAATTAAACTCATGTGATAAATAGGATGACATTTATGCCATACCCAAAAAATGTTAATGCAACATTTGATGCTTTTCAAGTATAAATAGTATAGATTTTATGATTTTATTTGCATTCGTTGATTATCTGTTTTATTGAAAATTAAGATAGTTTTATCATGATAGTGTATATCTAGTAAGTGGGGCTGAAGTGTAAAAATTGACTACTTTCTAAGATCTACTCGATAGGTTCCCTGATATTGGGGTGCGTGAAGTTGACCACTTATTTGTTCTTAACCAAAGGCTTTGAGTAGAGACATTTTGGTATTTCATAAAGTTTTTGAAGGACTATAGAAATTGTTTAATAAAAATATAAAGTACATGAAATTTAATTAACTTTTAATCAAATATAGGGAACTTATCTTTAAGACATTTGTGGGCTTAATTAGTTAAATACGAGATAACAAATATTCGATATTTAATATGTACGAGTATTTTTTGAATTTTCATTGAGAGTTACGATGAAAAAATCAGCTAAAAAATACGTGAAGGGTAAATAAACAGATTAGTACTCATACGGGTAAAATACGAATAAAAATAAATTATTTTGGAGTAATAATACGGCTTAATTTTATATTTGTAAGTTATATGTTGACTGTACTTGCTTTTATATTATTAAAAAAATATTTTGTATGAGTCAATAGTTGATAATAATTAACATATTGATAAATTATTAATATTATTATTTTCAAATCATAATATGCAATTAATAATTTTAATATATATTTTTATTTTATAAATAATTTTTTTTCCAGATATAGTCTTATTCGTCGAATATAATACGAGATACGTAAAGTACGTGTATTAAACGGTTCAACGTAAAAGTACAAGTATTTTCCATTATGTTCAGAAAGTATACGGGAAATGTAAATATTTTTCAATTATACGTATGTACATGTTTTATAGATGTATAATACGAGTTTTAATTAACAGAGTTTGTGGGCCACGAAGATTTAGTCATAAGATTTGGAGGCTGTTATATTATTCATCACCAAGGTTACAATATGCTAATGAGTAATCACGAGTCATACTTGGGGGCTCCCGTAAGTTGGACACCTGAGACATGTGATGATGGACCCCTATACATGTATAAGTACATGTGTGGTGAAAATCACCCAAGAATTGAACTCCTGAGAGCCCTCAAATATCACCCAGTAATCACTCATGAATAACGCATTAATTTATTATAGGGAATGTTATGAAAAAGATAAGCAAGACAAAGAATATATTTCCTCGATAAACCATTCAAAATATCACCCACTCTCGATATGGTAAACATTAATTACAAATATATATATATATATATATATATATATATTATAATTAAGCCATTAGATTTTATTTAAAGCGGACAAAATCCCAAGTTCCCAACCAAGAAAATAACTAAACTTACAATACCGATGGCGATGTGTTAGGAATTAACGTGCATAAACAAACTTTAAAGCAAGAATCAAAGCGAGAAAAATGACAAGACAACGATTTACGTGGTTCGGCCAATAATGCCTACGTCCACGGACTTATACTAGAGAGGTTTCATTTCTTTATCTGAGATGCAATTACAAGGGGTAGAGAGTGTATAATTCTATTCTTTTGTACACCTCTCTCACACTCTAATTACATAGCAACATGGGAGATATATATAGGCAAAGAAGAAGTTCAAAACGCATCCATAACGCGTCGAGTCATCAAAGACGCGTGCACCAGCTGTCCACCGCGCCTGGGTGCCATCCTTCGCATGTCGGCGCCTGGGCGCCGGTGGGCCCATGCCTGGGCGCCCTAGGGCCCGCGCCTGGGCGCCAAAGAGGCCAAAAACCCTCTTTGCTTCGGCTTCCCAAGCCTGGGCGCCGTGAAGATCATCCATCTTCTTCCTTTGGCCAATTTGACTTGTCTCCACACTTATATCCCATCAATCTCCCACTTGGAGACCAAACTCAAAGTTGAAGACACAATCCCGTCATCCCGATCATTCAATATATCTCTCATTCGTCCCTTCACTTTTCCCAAGTGAACCTCAATCTAGACGTCACATCCCCAATCCCATTGGAGATCAAATCCATCCCTAGTGCTCCCACTTGACAGACTCACATTGTGAACGATGTTCACCTTCTTTGAACCTCCGCCACTACCCTATTCTTTTGGTGATCAGCCAACTCATAAATAGCGTGACTTATCCATCTTGGTCCAACTGACCTCGGATATAGGTTATTCCCAAGACCCGGAACTGTCTCACAACCCCGCAACTTTCGTTGCCATCCTCCTCACAAGAGGATAACCACCTTGGTCAACCTGTCTCTCGACATCCTTACACCAAGGATTTTCCCGCTTTGGTCAACCTGTCTCACGACATCCTTACACCAAAGACTTTTCGCCTTGGTTATCCTGTCTCTCGACACCTTTACACCAAGGACTTTCCATTGACTATCTTGGATTCTTCCAACATATCTGCTCCCTGTCAACTGCATGAGCTATGTCTGACCCTCACGCCAATACTTTTGGTTTTTCAATGGCAACTCGGATCCCCCACATATCTGCATAATGCTCCCACTGCACTAGCTATGTCCGATCCATCCGCCAACAAAACCCCGGCTCCACGAATCTGCCTAACCCGGCTTCGCGTTCTGCCCCGACTCAGCGAATCTGCCTAACCCGGCTTCGCATCTTGCCCCCAACTCAGCGAATCTGCCTAACTCGACTTTTCGCATCTTGCCCCAGCTCAGCAAATCTGCCTAACCCGGCTTTTCGCATCTTGCCCCAGCTCAGTGAAGGCCTAACTCAGCTTCACATCTTGCCCCCAGCTCAGCGAATCTGCCTAACCCGACTTTTCGCATCTTGCCCCAACTCAGTGAAGGCCTAACTCGGCTTCACATCTTGCCCCCAGCTCAGCGAATCTGCCTAACCCGGCTTTTCGCATCTTGCCCCAGCTCAGTGAAGGCCTAACTCGGCTTCACATCTTGCCCCCAGCTCAGCGAATCTGCCTAACCCGGCTTTTCGCATCTTGCCCCAGCTAAGTGAAGGCCTAACTCAGCTTCACATCTTGCCCCCAGCTCAGCGAATCTGCCTAACCCGGCTTTTCGCATCTTGCCCCAGCTCAGTGAAGGCCTAACTCGGCTTCACATCTTGCCCCAGCTCAGTGAAGGCCTAACTCGGCTTCGCATCTTGCCCCCATGACTTCCGGCTCCACGGTCAACCCCTCTTGGCCCCGTTTTCTGCCTTCATGGATTATCCACGTGGTCACGCCTCCGTAATTCCGCCTCCCCGGTCCCTGGCTTGCTCGTTCTTCCGCTTTCTTGACAACACGAGTCTGGCCCCTTGACCTCTGGCTATACGGTTCTGCTTTTGGCTCCGTAACTCCGTCTCCCCGGTCCCTGGCTTGCTCGTTCTTCCCCCCTCTTGGCAACACGAGTCTGACCCCTTGACCTCTGGCTATACGGTTCTGCTTTTGGCTCCGTAACTCCGTCTTCACGGTCCCCGGCTTGCTCGTTCTTCCGCCCTCTTGGCAACACGAGTCTGGCCCCTTGACCTCTGGCTATACGGTTCTGCTTTTGGCTCCGTAACTCTGCCTCCCCGGTCCCTGGCTTGCTCTTTCTTCCGCCCTCTTGGCAACACGAGTCTGGCCCCTTGACCTTCGGCTATACGGATCTGCCCCCGGCACTGCAACTGCTCCCACTGGCTTCATGTCTACCTAACCCGGTAACATAAACCTGCTCCCGCTGCTGCGTCTCTGCCTCTGCATCTGGCACCACGATTTTCCAACATTTTCTCGTTAACGTTCAATGGGATAACCCCCAGAACTTGCAGCATCTCCTGCAACTCTCAGTCTGCATCTGTCACCTTTTCAGGCTTTTTCCCCGACTCTTACTTTACCATCTTCATACGCCATTGATTCGCCCACGGATCGCTGTAACCCGTGCTCTGATACCAGTTGTTAGGAATCAACGCGCATAAACGAACTTTAAAGCAAGAATCAAAGCGAGAAAAATGACAAGACGACGATTTACGTGGTTCGGCCAATAATGCCTACGTCCACGGACTTATACTAGAGAGGTTTCATTTCTTTATTTGAGATGCAATTACAAGGGGTAGAGAGTGTATAATTATATTCTTTTGTACACCTCTCTCACACTCTAATTACATAGCAACATGGGAGATATATATAGGCAAAGAAGAAGTCCAAAACACGTCCATAACGCGTCGAGTCATCAAAGACGCGTGCACCAGCTGTCCACCGCGCCTGGACGCCATCCTTCGCATGTCGGCGCCGGTGGGCCCACGCCTAGGCGCCCTAGGGCCCGCGCCTGGGCGCCCTGGGCCCGCGCCTGGGTGCCAAAGAGGCCAAAAACCCTCTTTGCTTCGGCTTCCCAAGCCTGGGCGCCGTGAAGATCATCCATCTTCTTCCTTTGGCCAATTTGACTTGCCTCCACACTTATATCCCATCACGATGAGCCATCAATGCTAATTACATCTAACATTGAGTACAATCAACACAAACAATAAGAATAAAAAAAAAATCAAAAAACAATCCGATCATATTCCTTACATAAAACAATATAATCGAGCCCACTTTTCAGAAAAAGATTGAAACAACGCATTGAACATTTCATGTCCAATATGACCTCAAAAAAATTATTAAGAATATGAACACATTTCACATCTTAATGTATTTTAATTATCACACTTATTTCTTATGAAAAAATGACGAATAAAGATAATAAAGAGACGACATACGACAAAATATGAATTTATATATATTATATATATACTGGAAACTGGCATGAAATTGTGGAAAGATGGCATGAAATTGGCAAAACTGAAGTAAAAGAAAAAGGTCAAAACTACGAGATGTGATGGGATGGTAGATCATCTTATCCTTTAATTATGAGATTGAGAGTTGGATCCTCGCTCATGAAAATGAAGTATATTTCGCGGCCAACCATTTATCTCTAATGAAAGAGCTTCCATTGCGAAAGGAATTAGTCACTAATATCGATGGTCGACACCCTTCGTTGAGATAAAAAAAAAAAAAAAAGGGTCAAAATATTCTGTTAAAAACTGAGTGAATTCCCACGATTTGTTGACATTTGTTAAATCATAAATGACTTCAAAACAAATCCAATGTGTACAGTTGAGCGGGAAAGTGGGGCACATTAATTACCTTAAGCAGCTGTCACATTTTGTGGTCGAATTTCCCTGCCGTATTTGTTATGCATTTAATTGACTGTCTAAAAAGATAATGTTTTTTATTCATTCCCCATTCAGAAAAAATAAAAAACACGTCCATTGCTTTAGTGGGACTTGATCAAATTGTATATAATATTGGACCAAATCGACTTATTTATTATGGGACTTGATCAAATTGTCTACATTATTAGACAAAATCGATTTATGGATGTGATGTGTGCAGAGTGAAACACGAAATAAAACATAATTTTATAATTGAGGATCTGATGTGATTATTAGAAGATTCGGAATAATTTTTTCTTAGCTCTTAGTTGAATTTAACGTTTTCTAATTCTTCGTTGGGATAGTTTAGCATGTTGGTTTGTTACAGGAACATATGTTAGGGGGAGCCAAACAATTTTTTTGGCGCTTAATTCAGATCAAAACTTAAAGAATTAATAACTTATAGAAAGCGATAAAGAGAATAATAAAGAATGTATTTTTCACTTTAAAATAAGTAGTGCATTTTTAGATGATCTCATACTCTGATGAACGTCTTTCCATAATTGAAGACTTGAAGCTATGGATTTTCAGATACTATAGAATTAATTAGAGGAATGCTCTAATCAATATTTTTTTGATTTATCAAACATAAATAATTAATATTTTGTTAACAATAAAACATAAACAAACCTTTTCCTCAATTTTTTGAAAAAATTGTTGAATATATAAATAAAAGGCATTATGACTTGAAAGCTTTAGTACCTTCATTTTTTTTAATAAATTCATTTAATGAGTTTACAAAACTCTAAAAATTTAAGTTCATGAACACAGAGAGAGAGAGAGCGTGCACAATATTTTAATACAGACAGATTCCTATGCATTATTAAGTAGTTTTTTTTTTTTTTTGATGGAATCATTATTAAGTAGTTGAAATGGGAATTATCTTTTAATTGGTTGATAAAATTTGTACAGAAAACACTAGACGGATATTGATTATTGCATAATTACCATGGACCATTTAATGGATTGGACTTTATTTTTGAAAAATGAGATATAAGGAAAAGCCTATTTTGCTGTAATCTTAATTAAATCTGACAAAATTAAATAGGATTGTTTGCATGTCAGCATGTGTACACTGCAAATGCAAATCCATCTGTCCTGATTTTAATTGGAGAAGGTCAAACAAAATCTTTTTTTTTTGACATCAGATTATGATGGCCAACCCAATTTATTAGTTATTTATAAATTTCACGCCTAATTCAGATATGCTCGAACAAGTTTTAATCAAGCAAACAAGTTGTTTATCAATTTTGTTTGAAAAAAATTAAATTTGATAAGAAGACTTTTATATAAATTTAATTGACTTTAAATAAAAGGCGATAAAAGAAAATCAAAACAAAAAAATGAGAAA
Organism: Buddleja alternifolia; assembly: GCA_019426215.1. Taxonomy (NCBI): domain Eukaryota; kingdom Viridiplantae; phylum Streptophyta; class Magnoliopsida; order Lamiales; family Scrophulariaceae; genus Buddleja; species Buddleja alternifolia. The sequence continues at coordinate 29,311,946 of CM033403.1, forward strand.
TAAATTTCTATAAAGAAACAAAGAAAAAGAAAAAAAAAATCTATATCGAGTGTTAGAAATCATGTGATTGTTGGTGAGACAGATTAATAAAATTATTAAGATGTCATTATATTAGTCAGATAATGAATTACACCTAATTTCTTAAGAATACTGCAATGACTCCATCAAAACTGTTTAAAGCCGTTTTTCTAAACTGATCTTAGATTATATAATATAAGATAATAATGATATAGATATTAGATAGTATAAGGGCAGTGATAAATCCAGAGCAACTTTCCTCCTGTCAGAGCAATTTTAACATTATTCCCAATGTGCCCTTTTCGGTCAATGAGAAAATAATTGATGCATAAATTTAACCCAGAAATGACGCAATGAGTGCAAGGAAAGTAGGAAACAAGGGAAAGAATAATTAAGTAAAATTGTACGTGGGGCCAAATATCAAGTGGTGTAAGTGTAACGTGTGGAAGGAAACACAATCAAGTAAATTCTCTGTGGCTAGCTGTAAAATATTTTCAATTAATATTGCTTTTTTTTAATTAATTAAACTACTTTTTGCTAAGCCTAGTATGACACATTATGAGAACTTTCACCGGAACAAAGAATAACACCGTTAATTAGATTTTTTTTTTATAAGAACAATTAATTAGAGTTTAGACAAAAATGATCGTTCCAATTTGCATGCATTCTGATGAGTCTGATCGCAATTTTTTTCCTGTTACGATAACGTCTAAAAACAAATGACATAAAAACAATCTCAAACCGATCAAATAAAAATTTCAATTCAAATATAAATAAAGAATGCTCACCTAATATTATGATCATCATTTATTCAATTGAAAATATCTCAAAAGTCTCGTAATCCATAGTCTAAATTGCAAATTAAAGAGGAAAAAACAAAAAAAAGTCTTCGAAACAGTACGAAGCACTTGAATCCAGTGAGTTCTGAATCCAGTGAGTTCTGCATCAATCAAAGTACTTCTTCTTAATCTTGACAAAACAAGAAACATGAAAATGTTCAACGACTAACTCAATAGATAATATTTAAATTTTTTTCGATAATTTAAAATATTCTGGTAGTGAATATATACTTACGCAAAAGTAACTATGTCAATGCAGACCCTGAAACAAAAAACAAAATGTTAGTTGTCTATAGATTTTAAATAAAATTAATTGAAATATTGGTTGATGAAATTGAAAACAGAAAATTTTGATGTAAACAAACTCAAGTGAATCAGAAAGAAGAAAGACTTGCGTTAAATTCTAAGTCCCAAAAAGAACTATTGTTGTAATTAGGCGTTATATTCAAGTCAATAGAATTGATTAGCCCTCCATCATCAACAAGGCTACTATCTTGATCTAGAGATATATCCTTCATTGGACAAGTGCGGATATCATGCCTGGGTTCCTTACATTTGCTGCACTTTCTTGATGCTTCCACGATTTCAAACTTTGAAGGATCCCTTCTAGTGGAACTAAACACCCTTATTTTCTTTGCATTAGGTGGTCGTCCTTTACAAGTTTGTACATTTGGCTCAAAAAGTAAAGGAGATGGTCTACTTAAAAGTTGAGATAATTTGGCTTGGGCATCCTCTTTTTCAAATAAAGGCCAATGATTGTACTTATCATACAACTTACTAACAATCCCTTTTAGTGACCTCTCTTCAATATTTATCTCATTATCAATGAATAGAGAAGCTCTAATATCAATACGCCACTGAAAATGTATAGCATTAAGAGATAATACCATTTCTTTCCAATTACGCATCATATGCGCACAAGGTAGACCCATGGTAGCCATAAATTGACCACTACAGGTGATTGTCATCGTGTTCTTTCGTACCTTTTCAAGCTGCTCATATAACTTTTTGCAATGCAAATGCTGAAATACAAGTGATAACTTCACTAAAAAACGGGATGTTACAATTGAGTGGAGTTGCAAATCTTTCACTTGATAACTTAGTTTTTATCTCTTGGAAATCATTTGACATAAGAAGGCACATTTTGTCTTTTACACCTCGGAGATCACCAGTTGAAATAAGCAAATATTGTTTAAGCTTCGAATGCGCACCTTCAGCTCTTGAAGTAGCGCGATTTCCAAAGTGTAGACATTTCACTATCCATGCACTAACAAAATGAGTTTTGTGAGGAAGCCATATTTTCCTCACATAATTCAGGACATCATTCTTATGCTTGTACGATAATTGAAGATCTTTCCAAGCATTTTCAAATGCTTCTTCAGTTGCAGAATATACAATGTCATTCCATGCAGCTAAAAACTCATCCATATCTTCTTTCTTCTCAAAACTAGACTTTCAATTTCCAACTATGTTCTTTTGGATATGCCATACACACAACAAATTCACAGACCTTGGAAAAACCAGATTTGATAGCTTTCATCAGTGCAAGTTCCCTATCAGTCACAATTACCGAAGGTTGATTATCTGGACCAAGAACTTTACTAAATGTGCTTAGAGCCCAAGTGTAGTCTTCGTGTCCTTCACTTTTCAAAAAGGCAAAACTAGAAAAAAATGAAGTGTTAAAACTTGTGACGCAGATTATTTCAAGCAAAGGCATGTTGTATCTGTTGGTTTTGTACGTGCAGTCCATCACAAAGAACAAATGGGTCACGTGACCCTCTTCATCGCGTTTAATGTCAAAAGTAAAACCACTTTCACTGAGATCGTCATACAAAGCCTGAATCATAGAACGACCTGCCAAGCTTTCTTTTTGAATCTTTCCTTTCACATTGTAAATATTTCTAGCCACTGCTTGGAGACTTGGATTTTCTTTCGGAGAGATGTAAGAATTTTCTTTGGTGCTATTCCTGCCCGAGTCATTTGATCAACATCTTTAATCTCTTCTTTTGATAAAACTCGAGCCGACGGATGCCCACAAATATCAACGGATGCCTCATGGTTGTGCAAGTCATTTTTTATATAACTTTCCAAAGGTCATCTTCTCGCTTCCCCTGAATTTCAAATGGACAGTTTACGAGACGAGTTTTTGTATTCCTTTGTTGATTTTCAATAGGAATATTTTGTCTATCTCGATAACAACCCCCACGATCATAACCAATAGTTACATATTTATCTTTTCGAGAACTCTTGATAGACAAAGCATAACCTTGCTTGAAATAAAAGCCCTTCACAGCAACACTAAGAAGATCATCGCGAGATACAAATTTGCTATCACGTAGTTGAACTATATCTCCCTGATCGATTAAACTTTTATGATGGACATCTTTAGATGCTACATTGAGTGTGGGGGAACATTCATTAATTTCTTGAATATTCATGACTTGTAATTTTTCTGCATAACAAGTATAAAAATTGCTTTAATTCTATTTTGTAAGTCTTCTTTATGAATCCATGCATGAAAAATAAATTCACATGGGTATGCTCGATGCACAAGTCAATTAGTACATGAATGAGAAACTATAAGGTAAAATTGCTTCTGGCTAGTATTGTAACTTTGAATTTTTGCCTAATTCACCAATCCAATCAATTGATTGCTGCATTTTTGCTTATAGAGGGTTTACAAAATCATCAAATATAAGAAAACCAATAGCTTGTCCACACTATTAATATATTTTATAAAAATATAAAATTATTGAATGCTTGAATAAATACTTCTAGGACATAGAATAAATTAAACTTTGTTATACTAAAAAAGAAGCATTCAAAAGACACTCACCACATAAAAATTGACTTCTTGAATAAATAAACCAGCTTCCACTTTTTTCTTAAAAGAAAACAAAACACTCACGCCTTAACAAGTAGAGTTCTTGAAGGGTGTTGAGTTCTTGAGTCTTTTAGTCAGCAAAATGATGAAGAAAATCAATCAAAATTAAAAGGAGAGATAGACAGTCATGAAATCCGTGCTAAATATTCTATTTCCATGCATAAAGAGAAGACAAAATATTTTGCAAGTGATAAATAAGGATAGAAAGAGAGAGAGAGAGAGATGAATCAATGGAGTACTATTTAATAGGAGAGAGAAAGATAAAAAACTTGCCCAAGTTATTTCATTGACCGAAAAGGGCACATTGGGAATAATGTTAAAATTGCTCTGGCAGGAGGAAACGTGCTCTGGATTTATCACTGCCAATAGTATAAGTGAGGACAACTCATTTAATGCCTACACTTGTCTATAACGGTAAACTCCAGGAACATAAATTAATGGATAAGTCGATAAGAAGTCTTTTCGTCATAACACGTGTAATTAGAAAGGAGACACCTTAATATCTTAGTCAAGAAGTTGAGTTTTGAACTTATTTCCGTATGAACATGTACAATGATTTTCTTCATTGTTACGAGGAACGTGTTACTATGCCCAATTAGTCATGAGATTTGGATCCACACTACGGTTAAAGGATATTGTTAAGGCATCGGTAGCTTGGCACATCCAGCATGCATGCCAACTGGGGCGACCGGTGTCGGTCGGTGCAACACAATGGATTTAGATTGGGTGTTGGTATCGTGATATGGGCTGCTTAATGACACATGATTTATGTGGACACAGATTAGGCAAGATGCGAACATTGTGGGCAATGACTGGGGAGAAAGATGGTGTTTGCTGAGATGGTGCGAGATAAAAGTGTCAAAATGGATTGTCCCCTTTAAAGCCCTTTGAGACCTTGTCCTATTTAAGACTTTGTCCCCTTAAGAGGCAAGCCTTAAAGGGGACAAGGACTTTAAAGGCACTGGCTGGCCCGTCCCGTTAACAATATTTTTTTTTTAATATATTTTTCTAAAAACCAAAATTATATATAAAAAAATTAATAGAGTGCAACGGTCAAAATTTTGACCATTGCCCACTATAGCTAACGGTCAGCAAATTGCTGACCGTTAGCACTTAGCAATTCTTTGTGCAAAGAATTGCTTTGCTGTGCAACGACCAGAATTATTTCTGGCCGTTGCACAGCAACATGTTCCTTTTCTTTTTTTTTAAATTTTTTTTATTTTTGCTATCCTATTAATCTTCTATAAATTCCCCAATTTCATTCCAATTTTATTCACTCATCTTCATTCAATTCATTTCAATTCTTAAACTTTTCATATTCCTATTAATTTTAGTACACTTATTATTATCCCCTTACTATCTAATTTTTCCACTACTCTTATCATCCAATTAATACTATTATTCAATATTCATACACCTTACATTTTATTATTTATAAATTGGAAATTAGAAGTTGGGAATTGAAGGAGAATTTATAATTTGTTCGACGATTGGCGAAAGAGAAATCCATCCGTAAAGGAGAAGTCGGAAAGTGCAAAGTGTTCAAATTCGACGTGGTGCCAAATACATTCCACCCACTTTCAAGGATGATGAATCAAGCGAAGATGAGCCCAACTTAGACGGGGGAGACAATGCACCAGATGACGATTCAACAGATGACAGCGGGGATAACTACTATGAAGCCCTAAATGTGGATTATGAATATGGCAGCGGATCGGGAATATATCCAAGTCGCGGAGGATATAATGGACGTTATGAATAACGAATTTTAATTAATATTCTTAATTAATATGTACTTTTTTATATTTGTATTTTGTAATTGTATTACTTTGTATTTTGTACAACCTAGTCGATTATATTACTTTGCAATAAATGTAATTACTAAAATGACTATTTTTATATATAGCCAAAATAAATGAAAGAATTTAAAAAAAAATCACTAGATAAATATTGAAATGAAATGATAAACAAATGCACAAATAATAATAAAAAAAAACTCATTGTCCAAAGGTGATTCAATTTTGGGAGTCCCTTTAAGGCCCCTTAAGGTCCCTGTCCCATTTAAGTCCCTTCCCCCTCACCCCTTACTAAAGGGGACCTAAAGGGGACGGATCGGTCCGTCCCCTTTAACTAAAGGGATGGATCAATCCGGCCTCCCACAAACAAAGGGGCCTAACGAGACGGATAAATCCGCCCCTTTAGGCCAGTTTGACACCTTTAGTTCGAGATTGTGGCAATGTTGCAGGTAAATGCATGTGATAGCATGACAGGTGCAGATGTGTCAATGTTGGTTATTCGACGGGCGTGTGTGGTGCACATTGGACCCCATGTGTGGGTAGTGGCAACACGACACTTGACAAGTGCGTGCAGGCGAGTGAGAAGTCTTATCCAATACAAGCGCCTAAGAGTTGTCAAGTGTGCATGTTGATTGCTGGAGGAAGGTAGTCTTTGGTGGCAGAAGACTGCCCGATATGTGTTCGTTTGTTATTGATCGAATTTTAGTGGTGTGGAATGTCCACACACACCAGATTAGATAGTTTTATTTACTTTGTCATACTCGTATGTTTTTGGCGATCTTGAGTAATGTATGTATAAGTGTGGTTTTCCTTGTATTAAACGTTAGTGGTTAATAAAAGATTCACTTTATCTACAAATTTATGTTGTCCTTTTACATTTCAACGTTTCTGTGTGGAACATGTTGAATTGTGCTTCACATTCTCTCAAACTCCGTCATACACAAGAGTTAGTGAGGATCGTAAAGGCTGACTAGTTTTGGTGTGCAAAATTAGGCCGCATAGGGCGAAGAATCTAACCCAATAGAATAACCATGTGGCTGATACCATTGTAGAACTTACGAGACAATAACTACGTTGTATTATTTCAATTTCATATCAATTGGCACAGAATTGACCACTACTCTCGCAGTTGCAATCGTGCGCTGCCGGTGGTGATGTTCACTATTAGCCCAGGGCTGGGTTAAGATAGTGCAAATCTAACCTGAGCATGCTCTAGGACTACTGGGCGTGGTGAAGTTTCTTAATCCTAATTACATGTTCTGATTCTTGAATTCCACATCGATATTATGAGTTACCAATCATGTGAAGTTTAATTATATATTACCATAAAGACATTTTTTTTCCCTTGATTAATCTTGGACGCACCAATTACATAGATATTTATTTCATTTTTGTGTTCCTTAAATAATACTTTGAGTACAGGGGATTGACAACTTTCACAGCTCAACCTTTGACTTTTATGATAATGCTTAAGCAAAATTATATGATAATACCAAGTGGGTAGGAAGAAATATAGTCGTTCTATCTGGTTAAGTTAGCTAACAAATAGTTTAATGCTTGGGGTCTTCAAATTAAATGATGAGCTTAGCAAAATAGTGAACAAAAACTTAATTAAATTGCTCATAATCCTTTGGTTAATCTATTCAAGATACTATACAATAAATAATTCATTAAAAATTATGAAAGAATATGGACTTACGTACCTGTTTCATTTATTTTTCCTTAAATAACAAGATATTAATTACTTTGGAAATTATTTCTGATTTATCTTCTTAATGAGATTTATATTCTGATATATTATTAAGAATATTAAGATACTTGGATAATGAAATTGTGTGAAATTGTTAATAGAAGTTCATTTCCAGATTGATCATCAAGTATTTAAGATAAGCATGGATACATATTTTAGGCATTCGTATTTCTCAATTTAAATATCCAGAGTGATTCTTAGTCAATCGTGAGATTTCAAATTTTAATATATCCAGTTATTCGGGGACGTGTGATATACTTTTCATAGAAATATTTCGAGACTCTAAGCGTAAGAGCTCATCGTAATGATCCAATCAAATTGAAAATAATAATTATAGAAATATATGTAGATAGAGATCATGTAAACATACCCTACAATTCAACTCATCACGTTCACACCATTCATATTGCAAAACTCAAATATTCCATTCCAACATGAATTATTAGTCAATCATACATATATATTTTCCATAAAGCACCAAAAAACAATTCATACATGTTCATACATATCCAAGTTATTGTAATTAATTGATATTGTATTAGTTGCTTACCTTGAAACATTCATGGTCAAACATCCAAGCTGTGACAGATATAATATCTCCTAAAAATTGAACAATTTACCATTCAAATATTAAATAAATTAATAACTTGGAGTATAGGCAATCCCAACCTAAAATGAATCAACAAAACACAGCCCCGTCTATATATACATCACATCCAAATAACCTAATCACAAAATCTTCCAAACTAACTTGATTATATTTACTCAACATTTAAAGAGTTTCATCAACGAAATAACAAAGACACACACACATATATTATCCATGGCCTCTACATATACACCAACTTCGGAATCCGAGAAGGCGGTGCTAGCACCGGAGGTTAGAGCTCCGTCTAGAAGCTTCGCATTGGCCGATGTGATATTGAGGTTCTTGCTATTTGCTTCAGGTCTAGTAGCTGTTGTGGTTATGATTACTAGCAAGCAAACTGAATTGGTTCCGATACCAATGCCTCCTTTCGTGAGGATACCACGATCAGCCAATTTCAATCACTCACCAGCTTTCATGTAAGTTTAATAAAGATGGACTTAATTAATTTGATAAAGAGTTTAATCGAAATTTGTTTTCATACTTATTAATGATACAACAAATCTAATTGTATTCACTTTATGATAAAATTTTTTATGTCATATGTTAAGTGAATAGTTGGCTTATAATTGCATTTACTTTAGGATAATTTGTTGTTTTAGTTTTATTAGGTGATTAGTTATGTGCAGTTACATAAAGAGATTGGCGTCTTTGTATGAGTATTATTACTACTACAAATATCATGAATAATTGTTTGGCCCATGTTATACATAATAAGCACACTTTGGACAAAGTCTCTGAGAAATTCTACCTCGAATACGACTTAAATTGCATGAGTACAGATTAATAAGTTCTTTTCACAAAAAAAATATTTGCCTTTTATTTTTGTTTATTTTTTAATCTATAGAAAGGATGAATTTCAGTATATTAAGTTCAAGATTAAAATCTCATCTACTGTGCTAGATAGGAATCACCACATAATTATCAAAGTAACATAAAGGTTTGATAACTAATAATATTTTAGTCTCTCAAAACACTTTAATAACTCACTATTTATTAAATTATTTGTTTCTAGCATATCAAAACAAAATATTGGCTGCAAGTTGGTAGCAGACTACTAGAGAAAAAAAAAATAGAGTTATTGGTGTCATCGACCCAACCAAAAAGGCCACTAAAAAGCATATATATATGTCCGATCTGGTTGGGAGGTTTCGGGATTATATTATATATTAGAACTCTTATATACTATTTTTGATAAAACAAAATTCTTATACAACAATTAAAAATAAAAATATGCCATGCAAATTACCCTCTCATATTTTGAATAAGGTTACTTCCTTATTTTTCTTATTTTTTAATTTTTATTACTATATCTAATATTTAAGTTTTAATATTTATGATGCAGATACTTTGTAGCAGCACTCTCAGTTGCAGGCATCTATGGCTTAATCACCACCCTCATATCCTTTTTCTCCCTCCTCAAGGTTGCCCGCGGCTCCAAACTGGTGTTTCATTTCGTCATATTCGATGTGGTAAGCTCTTATAAATCTAAGTTTTATATATACATATATATATATATATATATACATACATACAAGTAAACTACAAGTTTTAAGGGACTAAAACATAATTTAGCCAAAAATATATATAGTAAAGTAACCTTTTTTACTAGAATATTGTTAATGAAGCTATTTTTGGTTTCATTCCCCAAAACGTGTTTGTTTTGTTCATTTTGAAAAATATTTTTTTAATTCCCCAAAACGTGTTTGTTTTGTTCATTTTGAAAAATATTTTTTTAAAAAAATAGTCAAAGCCTACACCCTTAATTTTAAAAACTACACTACATTTTCTATAAACGCTCCTTAAATTTGCATTTATTCAAATAAAATGTCAATAAACAAGACAATCAACTCAATTGGTCAAAATTTGCAACGCAGTCATCCAAACACATTTTCGTGTTCGCACATTTCCGGAAGGAATTTCGAAGAATGTTTTCACAATATGAAATTGAAATGAAACCAAATATAAGGAGTGTTTGCAAACTCCAATTTTAAGTGTTTGCCAATTTACGGTAAAAAATAAGTTATTTTGCAGTGTTAAGTAATCGATTTATATACTTCTAATTCTCAAAACTTAAGTAATAATAATCTAATCCATAATGCCTACGCAGGTAAATGATCAGGTTCTTAAAAGTGATGGTATTTTTATAATTAAAACCAAAGTTATTCAAACATTTTTATTATTTTTTTTTGCAAACATTGCCTCCATTTTTTATTTTATTCTTCAATTTTCACTTATGTTTGCAACACTGTCCGTTTCTGATATTTACTCAGATCTATTATTTTTCACTTATAATCACTTATTTATAAGTAGTTGTGTTTGCAAACACTCTTATATTCATTCTCACTAGATATGATTTTTTAGTAAAAAATGGTGGAGAAAACAAACGCTGGAACTCTAACGACGACGTATATTTCGTGCAGCTATTGCTAGGAATTGTTGCTGCAGCAACAGGATCAGCAGGTGCAGTTGCTTACCTAGGTTTAAAGGGCAACTCCCATGTTCAATGGAGAAAGATTTGCCACGTATATGGCGACTTCTGCAAGCACATTGGATCTTCTGTTGCAGTCTCCTTGTTTGGATCAATCGTGCTCGTATTGCTCATTTTGCTCTCCGTTTACGCCCTTTCCAAGAGAATTCCGAAATAGAGCGAACGAGAAGCTTATCTAATATATTTCACAGAATGAATCAGAAAAATCAGTATGTCTGGATCACCTAGCTAGTAGTTTTATTTTTGTGTATGTGTTTTCTTGTGCAGTTATTTGAACTATATATAATTCATTGTCAAAAGTATTCATTTCTGTATATTTGTGATATGTAATTTGCTTTGAATTGAAGATTCTGTTGTGTGGCTTTTGTTTTGATGCCAAAATGTTTACAGATTCAATTTAGAATAAAATGAGTAGCATACCTCTTATCTTGAGGTGCTGTATAAATACGTAGCGGTCCAGGCACGCCAGGTGGGGAATCGCAAACGAGGTCCCTGCATAACAGGCTCGCTCAAAACTACTTGCTTTCATGTAAGCATGGTCTTAAATATCCTTCGAAATCTCGAAATTTCGACTGAAATTTCGGATTTCCGGGGGTCTGGAAGCGAAATCTCACATTCGATCCAATTTTGCAGAATATCTATTGAAATTTCCCGATATTTAACAATATTTCTCGAAATCTCGAATTCTTAATAAAATTACTTTGTTAAATATCTACCGAAATTTCCCGAAATTTTGACCAAACCCAAAATATTCCGAAATTTAAAATAATATTTAATTATATATGTTTAAATAAGGATGAGTCCAAATTATTGTGATTGTCTATAAATAATTGTGGTATTTTATTTTATTGAAGTTCTTAGAAAATTTGGTTATTACTTTACTCTCAAATCATATTTATTTTATATTTTTCGCCACAAATTTTAGTCATAACAAATCCACTATACATACATTATATATACAAATATTAATTATGTAAAAGATACATAATTATGATATTTAAAGTTACACAAAGTTTTATTGTAAATTTCCAAATATTTCTATAAATTTCCATGATTTTTTTAAAATCGAAATCGAAATTTTGAATTCCCGAAATTTACGACCCCGATATCGACATCAATACCGACATTTAATATTTGAATTCCCGAAATTTACGACCCCGATATCGACATCAATACCGACATTTAATACCTTGCATGTAGGTCATCACAAATCAACCCCGTTGGGATGATCCAATGTTCTCGTTACATTTCTTTCACAATTCATCCCATCAACCCTCCAACGCATATAATACCCTTAAATGGTCTCTGGTACAATGTCAGTGCCTCATACCCATATGGTGGTTCTTGGGTGCACATAAGTCAAGCTCGAGCTTAAACAGAGCCGAGATGGAGCTTGAAATGAAAAATAAATAATATATATATATATATATATATATATATATATATATATAGGGTCAAAATCTAATATATACCCTATCTTAGATAAGATATAAGACTCAATCTAAATCATTGGATTCATTACATCCAACAGTCCAAAAAAAAGCAAAAAACTTGTGGGAAAATTAATTCCAATTAGATTAGGGGTATAATAGTCACAGAATATCCCTAAAATCTCTCATACACCGTAAAAGGTTCCCCTCGCTCTCTCTCTCTCATCTTTTCTGCAACGCACTGTAAAAGGTCCCATCGCTCTCTTTCTCATCTTTTCTGCAACTCCATCCCTTTGCTGTCAAAATTCATTAAAACAACACCACAAAAGATTCCATCCTTATTCCTTTTTCCCCCAACCATAATTAAATTCTCTCAAACCCCCCCCCCCCCCCCCCCCCCCCCCCCTCCCACCATGCTAATTATCTAACCAAATTCACCATTTCTATTTTGCTTCTTCTGAAATTGATTAATTGTAGATTGTAAATGTATAACTCTTTGTAATGTATTGCTATGAAAAAAAAGTATTGATTAACATTGAAAATGATTTGTTGCGTCGATTATAATTACAATCAAATTATAATATTGTAAGTGTATAATGTATAAACACATACTGTATAATTGGTTATAAGATATTGTATAATGTGTTATAATGTACTGTATAGTGGTTTATAAGATACTGTATAATGATTTGAAATCACTAATTGTATGTCACTAATCACACACTATATATCACTATTGTATTTACTGTATAATTATTTATTAACTATTGTATAATGGATTAATTAACTATTGTATAATGTTTATTAAAAATATTCAATTATACAGTATCTTATAAGTCATTATACAGTATGTGTATAACATATTAAAAATATTCAATTATATAATATCTTATAAGTCATTATACAATATATTATAACACATAACACATTATACAATATATTGCCCTTTTGAATTTGAAAGATCACACGGAAATTAGAAGAACTTTGTAAAACTTTTTCAGAATCTCAGCAGACCACAATTTTGGTTCTCCTTTATTGAATTTATTTGGGACCCACAAACTCAATTAATGGCTTACGTGGTTTTTGTGCAGGGGATTGCCCCCAAGTTTCTTCCAATTTAGTTGATTCCATTTTTGTGTATAACTCCATGGAAACTGAAAAACAACTTCAATCAATTTGTTGCTCAATTTCTTGATAAATCACCACACTTTGGGAGTCAATCACCATATAACGGTTGAACCCTTGATTTCTTTCCTCGCTGAAATTGGAAGGAATAAATAAAAAGGGAAGAGAAATCTGTTATTGCTTATAATAAGGGATTTGATTTTAATCCTGCATATTATTTCCATAGGTTTGTTATATCATTTGATCAAAATGTCCCTATCATCATTAAATTAAAGATAAAAACTGAAATAAGGACTTTAAATGTATACCTTGGGATCAAATGGTTTAAATGGTCTAGATTGAGTCTTATATCTTACTTAAAGTATAGGGATGTATTTGATCCATACCCTATATATATATATATATATTAACAAATTAAAATTCTTTCATTTTCAGTTACATGCTCAGGAGTCTGTGTCCAAGTGTAATTGGATTGAACACAGCTCGTTAAAATATTGAGCTCGTTAGGCTCAGTTCGAGCTCGAGTTGAGCTCTAATCAAGCCTCGCAAGCCAGCTCGATTCCTTACCTACCTTTAGGTGGCTCCCGCCGACACAAAGGGCTCCTAACAACTACTTTGTATTCGCCCTCACAAATTACCAAGTGAAGTTTCTAGAAGAGTCTAATATAAACTTAGAAACCTATCCAAATTTCCTCATACAATCTGTGCAAGACATTTTAGCAATGAGAAAACCTTCTTTACAATCCACATCAATAAAGGAGAGAAAATGATGTGCAGAATAACAGATAAGACTTAATGTCAGCTCAAATTGACAGTTTGAACAAGGCATTCTTATTATTCTTGACAAAATCTCTTCAAAATGCAAGAAAAGTATGCTTTAATAATGGAAAATCCAACTGTACACGAAAAATCCTCGCTCGATCAAGCAAAAAATATTACATTAAATCAACCATATGCGTCGTAATCTTTATTACTACTTAAACATAGCAAGAATCCATCCTACTCCAAATTTTCACTTCACCATCATCAACAAGAAGTGAGTTCAACTCTTACAATTACTCCAAGGCATTAACCATAGTAAATGGCGAAAACATATTCATAGTATAAGAAGAAAGAACATAATCATATTCATTATATCGCAACTCATAATCATAGTTAAGTACAATGAGGCGAACCGCATACCTTTACAAACTCATAAGACAAAAAAAAATAAAAATGAATCTTTGGTCGATAAATTAGTTTAATCCAACACAAGAATATAAGTGAAACGAACGTAAATTAGAAAATCGTTTGCTCACCCAACTCTTGACCAGCCATTCCTTCTTCTAACACCCTCTTAAAGAACTCTTCCAAAGTATCCTTTCCGTAACTCGGCGTTTCCTCAGCTTTATATTCCCCTGTCTCGGGATCCCATATCAACATACTCTCAGCTGCATAATACCTCCCAATCTTTCCAAACTCAGCTGCATCTTCCAACGAAGGAAACAACTTAACAAGAAAATCAAGAACTCCAATAGCAAAATCCATTATCTCAATCGGTACTTTCAAAAAATTCGGTTTTTTCCCAACAAGCTTAAAAAGCATCTCCCCTTGATCCAACGGTGTTAAAGCCTCGCCCGGCCCACCAATAGGCAGAACCTTATTAATCAAATCTTCTCCCAACACACAATCCGCTATGAACGAAGCTAAATCCGCCTCACTTATCGGCTTACACGCACACAACTTACCATCACCAAACATAACATAAGGCTTCCCATCCTTAACCAACTCAACTTGACCAGCTAAGCTCTTGAAAAATGCAGTTGGCCTAACAATACTATAAGTGAAACTCTCATCGTTTTTCGCTTCTTCGATTAACTCAGCCTCGAATTTCAACTTCGCACGTTGAAATTCGAGAAGGGGTTTTTGCACACAGATTGCTGACAACAGAACAAAATGTTTAGCACCAAATTTCTTACCAGCAATTAAACTATTCTTAGTGGCCTCATAATCAATTAACCATGAATCTTTAACTCCACCACTTCTACTAGCAAGACATGAAACCACAACATCTATACAAATCCCAAGATTTTCAACACTTCTCTCTAATGAATCCAAATTTGTAACATCTGAAAAACATGCATTTGCACCACTTAACAGCCCTAAAGTATCCTCTTTACTATTTTTGCCTCTAATTCCACTTTTTTCTCTTGCAACAGCTATAACATTAAAACCCCTTTTGACTAACTCTTTAACTACAAATTTTCCAATGTAACCTGTTGAACCCACAACCAAAACATTAATTTCTTTAGGGTTTTTGGTCCTGAATGAAATTTTGAGGGTTTCAACAATTGGGGTTGATGAATTTGTCACAAGATTGAATCTTTTTTTACTAAATTTAAAAGGGTCCGATAAATACATACAAGGGAGTGGAATAGCATATGGGGTTGTGGTTACCTGAATTTGATTGATAAAATGAGATGTAAAATGCCTTTTTGAAGTGTGAAGCTTAAGTCCAGTGCAGTTGAAGGGGTTGCAAATAGACATTTTTATTGGTTTTGGGAAAAAATTGAATTTTCTTTAGATTATAGTTTGGGTTTATGGTTATGATGTATGAAGAAGAGCACTGTGTTGAAATTTTTTTTTGTAATTTGTGTGGCTCTATCATAGTGGAATCGAAATGACTGGTTGGTATTTGACAAGTTGTAGAACACAGGCTAAGGTTTTTGCCCATTGTCATAAAAATCTCCCTGCAAAATTCAAATATTACTCAAATCGCCCCAAATTATCCAATATGGGAAATTCTAGCTAGCGTGTTCCTGATTTGGTCGATTTCAAGTGTAATTCGCTTCTTTTATCATCAATTATATAATAATTGAAATCCATTCATGTTTGGGTTTGCGTACATTAGATTTGACAAAAAAAAAAAATTCCAATTTACGATAATTTTCTCTGAGATGAGTATTTCTAACTCATCATAAAGTTTTGAAATTTAGAACATAAATAATCACTTTTTATTATTATTTAATAGATTGATTACATGATGCATGTTATGAATATCAAATTGTAATAAATTATCATCAATTAACACCTATTATGAAAGTAGGGAAAAATACATACACGCTTTTAGTGGAAGTAGAACTCAAATCTCTAATATCATAGAATCTCAATTTCGTCAAGGAGTTAAACTTGGCACATATAAGCACATTCTTGATACGGTATATGGGTTAAGATGATCCAATCAAGGTCCCAATACGGACATAGTCATGGACCAAATTTGACTTACAACATTTTAACCTAGTATATGGTTAAAATGTCGAAGTATTTAATATATTTGTTGTTTTTTCTAGAATGCCCTATAGGGGGTTTAATTGTAATATGAATAGAAATCAGAGGTGGTAGCTATAACATGGCAAATCCCTTTGGACCAGTGTAAAGAGTGGTTAGTGTAATTTTTAAGGAAGGATAAAAGAGTTATTTCACAAAAATTGTTAGGGTTCTAGCCTTGCCAAAATTCTCAACTCGAGCTCGACGAACTTGAAAAAAATGAGTTCAAGTTCGAGCTTGGGACGAGTAGAACCAAGCTCGATCTCGAGCTCGGAAAAATTAAATTTTTTTAATTAATATATATTATTAATTTTATGTTAATATATATATATATATATTATTAAATATAATCATGATAAATATAAAATAAATCATTATTTCTGCATATATAATATTATAAGATATTATATTATATATATGAATATATTAAAAAATAAATAAATATTATATTTTATATATTAAATAAAATATTATTTTTTATCCAGGCTCGCGAGCCTTCCAGCAAGCATTTTTGTGCTCGAACTTGGCTTGTTAGACTCGACTCGAGATTAAAAACTTTTGAGCTCGAGTAGAGATTTTTTTAAGGCGAGCTCACCCCTAGGTTCTTTAAACGGGTTTGGGTCATGGGAAATGGATGTAATTTTAGAAATGGTAAAAAAAATATTTTCGACCATTATGTTATTGAGAGCACTTTAATCCTCCAATCTATTAATTTTGACACCCGATTATCCAACATTTGTCAAATGTGACACTTCAGTCCATTCGACCGTCGGCGACGGAATTTTTTGGAAAATTCCGTCCAAGCCAGGGTGTAAAATGCACATATTGTGGTGCACAAATGTCATACAATAGGATGCAAAATGCACAATTTTTAACTAATTCGAAAAGAATATTTTAAAAGATTTCGCCGGTGACAGTTACATGGACTGAAGTCTCACAGTTGACAAAGGATAGGTAGTGGGGTGTCAATAATAATAGATTGGAGACTAAAGTGTTCTCAACAACATAGTTTGGGGTCGAAAATATCTTTTACCTTTTTAGAAATCATACCTCATAAAATAATTAGAAAAGAATAATAAGTCAACTTATTCGATACTCGACCCGAAATCGATCATTAAAAGCTCATTTAGTTAGATTCGTTTAAACATAACAATAATTTTTAATGTATCTGCTTTGATAAGATTTGAAGTTCGACTTGATTAGTTAAAAGATAATAAAATATCTGCAAAGACACCAAATTACTCGAGCTAGACTACATAAATATTACTCTAACAATCAAACTTGACTCATACATAACTTTTAAAGTTCAATAAAAATTCGAACAAATTTGAGTAATACTTTATTCAACTCAACTTAATTCAACCACACCACTATTTATAATTATCCCTGTTATCTTATTTTGGTTTTATGCATACTGTTCTCAAATGCATTTAATTGTTAACAGGTAGCGTAACTTGTACCAAGTATGTTTATTATAAAACAAAGCAAAGATGGCTTTACTTTAAAATAAAAGTTGTATACCTGTTGGAGTTGAGTTTTTTTTTTTTTTTTTTTTGCCAAGTATGCAAGCTAGCCAAACTGCCAAACCCCTGAAGAGAGAAATGATGAAGAACTCAAGGTTATCAAACTCCACAATAGTTTCACTCCTCAACAGTTGACTTCAATTTTCAATAGGAGGAATGTAATTAACAAGAGTGCGAGTAAAACTTCTAATAAAATTGATTTTACTAGAAAATTCTCATACAAAACGAGTTTTATTTACATCAAACAGTTTAAATAATGTCACATCACTATAATAATTGTATCACTATTAATACAACTAACTCGAATCATTTGGTGTTTAAAACTGACTTATCAAATAACTTCTCAATCTTACTCTTTGAATGAATATAAATTGAAATGAAGGATTCAAAGTGCTCGTAACCCCGGGGGAGGGGGAGGGGGGGTTGTAAAGAAAAGGGAGGATTCAATATTAGTCTCATACAACAGGGTTTGTTGCAATTTTAATCTCATTGTTTATAAATTTGTAAAATTAGTCATGTATAACACATTTTATTGCATTTAGGTCCCAATAGTTAAAAATCGGACGGATCAGAATTTGGCGCTCGATTATAGTTTGCTACTGCTCACATGCAGGACGTGTGAGTAAATAACGATTTGGGACTAAAAAGCAAACTTACGCATTTTATAAGATGAATTTCACAAGTTTATAAACACCAAAACTGAAAATGCATTAGGTCATATCTTATGAGACTATTATTGCAATTTTACATAACAGGCAAAAAGAAAGAAAGGGAACATAATAAAGAAAGGAAAAGTACAAAAGAGCAAAAGAGGTCATAGCAACGTGTAGAGATACAAATCACTGTAAGAATACTTCTCTCAGTTACGTAGCATAACAGAAAACCATCAAAAAAGTAACTCAAATTCATCACCATACTTTTTCCCCCTTAATTTCCCAACAAAATCATAATAAATAACTAATAATAATCCATGAATATGTATCCCTCAATTGATATACAGAATTCACTCCCAGATGATATTTCCCTCAAAATAGCTTCATCCCTCCAGGTATATATTATCTTCTTATATATGTAGTCTTTAACCAATTATAACTATTTTTTTTACTTATTTTTCTGAAATACTTTTTCTTGAGTTTGACTTAAATTGTAATTTTATGAAGTGGGTTTTGAAAAAGATTTGATTTTTATTTCAGGTTTTTGATTTGTGTTCACTAGGTGGTTGTTCAAGGTTTTGGAGAGAGTTGTGTGGGTCTGATTGTGTGTGGGAGGGTCTATGCAAGGATAGGTGGGGTGGAATTGTTGTGGATGATGATAATTCTTCATCTTCTGAGAGTCAATCTCATGAGCTTCATCAAGAAATGGTCTCCAATCCAAAGGTCCTTATTTTATTTTTATTTTTGCAGAGGATTTCATGTTTTTTTTTGTGTTTGACTTTAGTATTTTTCTGCATTTTAAGAATAAATTTTTGATTTTTTATCTTTGCAAATTGCTGCTTTATTACAAATTTACAATCAAATTTTAGCATCATATTGTTATTGTTATTGCAATTTCTCATATTCTATATCTTGAGCTTGAACTTTGAAGTAATTTTGTGGGAATTGGTTATGTTTTGGCCAAATTTTTTGGAGAAAACATGTTTGGGCAACACATTTTCTGGACAGAAGAATTGAACAAAAGCAAGCTTACATGATTTGACTGCTACAGTCACGTTTGTTCCGGTTGAAAATAAAACCAAACACGATTTCATAAGAAACCACCAGAAATCATTTGAAAATGGCTAAACCAAATGCATTTCCATCGAAAAAGAATAAAATACTAATTTCTCAAAGTAAAACCAAACACAGTCTCCCCGAACACGTACACATTCCATTAAGTTTCTCAACAAAGCACAACTTCAAGAGATAACAAAACATAGTGTTACTTTTCTGAAGCTTATAGTTATATTGTCTTTATGCCATATTTGGTTGACTGGAATTAGCCCTCAGAACTGGAATTAGATTCTTCTTCAAACTCTAGTTGTCCTTTTAGTAGTTTTGAAGTTCCTTTTAGTAGTTTTGAAGTTCATTAATTTCATTCTACAGACAAAATTATAACCAACTGATTTGTATTCTATAAATTATTTCGTAATATTAGTTTTACGGGTTCATACTTTAAACGCTGGAGTTCTTGTTTAATCTATACAGGGTTGGAGGGAGTTGTATATAAGCAAGCATAATGAGATGGCTGAAAAAGCAGCTTCTGTAATAAACTTCATGGAAAGAAATATAGCTTATGAATCAATCGAGGCCGGGACTTATTTGAAAGCAATAGAATTGCTGAACTCACAGCAGTTTGGATTTAAAGATGTTCAAATGTTCTTACTCAAACCAAAGCTGAATGTGCTGCTTAACTTGGTCGGCTTACACTACTGCATCATTTGGCTTGGTGTTCCGGTAACTTCTTACGTTACTCAAATATTATGTTATTTGATGTTTGGTTGCTTTATGTTTTGAATAATGCGGTAATTACTCTTTTGGTCTTCCGTATATTTTGTCAGATTTTGTTTGCATACACACAATTTAAGACCTAAAAATATATAAAAAGTTGGCCTATTTCCTTTTAGCAGTATGATGAATCCTTAATTTGATAGAAATGAGAAAAATGGTTCACTTATGACAGAATTTTATTTGATTAGTAAATGTGTAATTAATTTTGCATTTGGCCATTAACACTATATAATTAATTTTTTGGAATTGCTGTTCCCAAAAAAAATTATATCGAAAGCATGGTTAGTAGGGTGCTGAGATCTGATAATGTATGAAGAATGCTATTCTTGAGTGTCTATTTATTCACATAATGCATCTCAATCAGTTACAAGTTGCTGCTGAAATGTCTACTGCTGCCAATTATAAAAAGTATGGAGATAACTACATACACACCCCTTCATTTGTTGGGTAATTATTACGAGCCCATGAGGTGTTACAAATAACCAAGACACCCCATGTCAAACCCAAAAAAAAAAACAAAGGGTATATTCCTTTTAGTTGACAGATGGTAAAATTATAATATACTTTTATTATTAGGGAAAGTTATGGTAATTTCTCAAACTTTGGGGTGTTGATCGTAATTAGGGCCAAACGCAACGCGGGGTGTGTGTGTGTAATCGACTCTATATATAGTGTAAGACATCCATGGCAACTTATATTGATCTTTATAACTCTTTATTTTGTAGGCCGAGTACGTGATAGAAGCACTAGATAGCGGTCAAATTTCAGAAAGACAAGTGTGTGTCCAATGGTGGAAGCTTGGGAGATGGTTTTACGGGTTTCGTTTACGGGACGAATTACATTCTCGTAACGTCTCTTTGGGAGATTTAGCAGCATGTAATGAAGAAGTTCTCGGTGTGCTTCGTCGTGGTGCAATTCACGAAGTTATTCGCGTTCAAATTTCTCCTGCTAAGCCGGCAAGCACGTCCTGGTCATACCAAGTTGCTCAAAGTGTGAATTAAGTGTAAAAAAGCTTCAAGTTTGTTTTATGTAAATATTTGTGCATTTGCAATGTATAAATGAGCAAAAACTATACTGATTACATTTCCCCAAGGAGGGGATCTCAAATAAGTAGTAGGAAATTGCCTTCCTGAGGCATCAATGTATCTATACTTTTTGCTTGTAAATATCAAGATGTAAAAAGAATAAGGAGGTGTTTGTATAGTGTTACATCTTTTATCACTCAATCATCCTTAACATTCTTACGCAATGGAATAAAGCGTTCGTTATTCGATCACTAGTATGTTTTGAGTCTCTCGGTTTCGTGTCTTCTAGTGGTTTGAGCTTGGTGGTATCGTCGTATTGTCTGAATTTGGGGGCATGACATATCGTTTGTATCTGAGTTGCTCCTCTCA
This sequence comes from Buddleja alternifolia, assembly GCA_019426215.1. Taxonomy (NCBI): domain Eukaryota; kingdom Viridiplantae; phylum Streptophyta; class Magnoliopsida; order Lamiales; family Scrophulariaceae; genus Buddleja; species Buddleja alternifolia. The sequence goes on from CM033403.1 coordinate 29,333,634, forward strand.
TTGTTCATTTAAGTGCAGTAAATGTTATGGAATTCATTTTTTCAATAGTAAGATCTTATTTGAAAAAAGTGATTATATAAGTACGATTAGAAAAGGAATCCAAAGATTCGATAAATGGTTCTACGTCAGTCATTAAAAGTTTTTTTTCAACTTGATTTGTTAACATAACTAACAAAATTTGATCACTTTTTTTGTTCGATAAGCTTTGAAAATCAGTTCGAATTCGGCTCGATTAGTAAAAAAATATAAGATTTGTGTTAAAAGTCAAACTACTCAAGTTCAGTTATAGCTTGTTCGAGTTAGGTAAGATTAACAATCAAACCAAGCATAAACAGAAATATAAAATCTAATAACAATTCAAACAAACTCGAAGAACACTTTATTCGAATCGTTTACAACTCTGGTTATATAGAAGTAGGCTATCAATCAGATCAAATAATGATCAATTCAATACAAATTTTACTTTCTTCTTTCTGTTGAACAACACATGTGAATAACTCAAAGAAATACAGGTGGGAATCAACATCTTCCCAAAGCAATACTAATCAGTTTTTTTCACTTACAATCTGAACTACAAAGTACATTATGCAGAAAGAAACACAATGATGTTTAGACTTCTTCGTCTCCGAGGCACCCGTAAAACAGAAAAATCTCGTCCGTTAGATCGATAAACAGCCCTGAAATGGTGGAGGCATAGAGAAAACCATCATCAAAGACAGGGACCAGACCAAGATCTCTCAAGTTTCGGGTTTACTTCAATCAATGATCAAATTGCTGAGAAAATAGACACTAGAAATATTTATTTATGCAAAATAATTACCATATAAGCTGTACATTAACAAGGAGGGCACCGGTATATATATGTAACACGGCGTCTTGGCGATGAAGCACATAGAGACATCATCACAACCACTAGCAAAATCACGATAAGAACTCCCGTTAAATCTAATCCTCCGTCGTCCGAGCTGCAGCAAATGGTCCCCATGGATTGATGGATGATGAAGAATGAAGGGAGAACTTTATATGTATTTGGCAGAAGAGAGCATATAGTTGATGAACAAATATAAATGTCTTTAATAAAATCAGAAATGATAATTTTTATCAAGTATTCTAACAACCATGACCAACTTTTTGAAGTATTATATGAGCACGAATTGTACTATTAAATATAAAAAATCATTAATTTTTTCAGTTAAGATGGTTGGTATAGTATAGAATTGGCAAGAAGCTACCTAAACGTCTACTTCAAGTTTATTTGATATATATTTTCCTTATAAGTTTACTATACAAAGTTTCAACTCTTTTTGTCAAATTGTATTAATTTTTTTTTTTCAATTTGCAACGTTGGGGTCCCGTGTCGATGACATCATGGATTCGAGTCCTACAAAAATGTGTGGGTTTTTCTTACTTTTATAGTAGTTTATGTTAATATTTATTTGTTGATAATTGTTCATTTGTGTTCAATTGAAATCCATGTAATCGATTCACTGGGGAAAAAATGTATAGAAGGTAATTTGGTCATTATCCTTAATCCTTAATCCTTAACTATTCTAAAAGTATGAATGATATGAGATGATTTACGTTTCTTAACTTTTTTATTAAGACTAAAATAACCCTATTGTAATTAATTTAATATTATCCTCCAATAAAAAAAATTGATTATAATGTGCATGAAATTCAAATTAATAGTTAACAACTATATTCAATGTTTATATTAAGTGGAGTTTAATAATAATATTAAAAGTCACCTCTTCTCTATATATTCATTTCACCTTCATTTTGGTTTCCTCAAATTTGCGTAGTTTAAACTACAAATTCTCTGTTGCATTTGCAAACTAAAGTAGTACCCTTCTTCTTACAGGAACACAAAAACAATTTAGTATATCTCTTTTGTGGAAAACACTTGTATACACCGGGTCTTGGATCTCACCTGTGCACCTTATGGATGTGAATAATACACATCACTTAATATATAATTTTGAATTGAAAAACAAGTGAGGTGTTTTATTTACAACCACAAGGTTGACAGGTGGGACCCACGACCCGGTTCATACAAGAATTTTCCCTCCTTTGTTGTCAAACACAATTTTAGTTTGACTATTGATGATAGTGTTTTGGCTCCGTCATTCAAGATTGATGTTACTACGAAAGCTCAAAGTTGGGCTAAAGGGATAGAACGAATGTAGACATCTGCAGAATAAAATTGTGAAGCTTTTGATATTCAATAGCTTATGATTTGAGTTTCATTTTTGTGCTCCAAAGTAAAAGATTGATAATAATTATGATTGTCTTTTTAAATTTCAGGAGAGATTAGATCTTGTTTGTCACTTATATTGTATGCTGATAGAAATTGGATGTGTTAGTTTGTTATGTTTGATTTGTCCAATGTATTTGTTTGGCGTAGTTCAGTACTTAACTAAATTGTTGAAATGAATATGAATGAATGAATTAATTTGAAGAATTAACTTATAGCCATGGCTCTAGTTTCACATTCTGTTTTTAAATATGGCTTTGGCTTTACAATCTTTTGCTGTTTCTGATGTTAATTACATCTATTCAATGTCTTTTGCAATTAATTCTTTGTCGAAGCCAATTTTCTAATGTCAAAGCCAAGTTCCATTTCACAAATTAATTATATCATAGTTATTTTAACAAGATATTAAATAAAATTTAATGGAAAAAGTTAACAAAAGTAATTTCTTATATAAGTATATTTAATATAATAATATAACTAATTAGCGTAGCATATATTATATACTTTTTACATTAAAAGGGCTAGATTAGCGATGTCCTTCAAAGTTCAAAAATCTAATATAATTCAAAACATAGTAAATAAAAACTTGAGACTCTTCAAACTACAGAGACATGATTTAGGGGGAAAAAAAAAGGAAAAGAAAAAAGGCATGATTTAGCCACAAAAAAGAAGAATTTATTGATGTTGCAGTGATTTGTGTTGTTCCCCCAACCAGAAATTTACAACTCTGTGTGAGCTTTAACACCTTCAAAGTACAAATTGTGGTTGAAAGACCAAGAAGAGAAGTACGTGTTATCACAAAATATTAAAATTAATAATAGCCAATAGTTTTAACAAAAAAAGTTCAAAATTCTTGATTATATAAAGAATGAATTACTATTACGCAGATGTCACTCTATATTCATACTTAACAAAACAAATTTTTTTGTCATAACACACTAAAAGTCTAAAACTACAAATTATTTCTAATAAACATGAAAAATAAATAAATAATGCTTGAACTATACATTTATTTACAAGTCTTGCATGAATTATTATGTTATTGCTGTTATGTTATATTATATTACATTCTTTTGCTACAAATATACAAATACCATATAAATCTTCTTATTTTATTTATTTTTGTGGAATTAAGATAACCTTATTATGTTAATCCAAAATATATGATAAACTTAAATTTATATTTTTACTCATTAAACTGGAACCCACAAGTTGAGATAAAAGAAAAAAATATATAAATGAAAAATGAACATGATTGTGTATGAGATAATAAATTCTTTGACATGAATAATAGATTAAATATTTATATATTGATTATGCATAAATAAAAGAATTTTTAGTTTGTTTAGGTTTCATGTTAATAACAATATAATCAACTATTAGATTGTACATATGTTGTGTTGGCATCCCCATGTCCTCTTAAGAAACTAGGAGATGCATTATTTGGAGTTTAGCATATGACTTCAAGCTTTAATATTTTATAGGGGAAAATTCACTTTTGGTCCCATAACTTAGGCTTTTTTCAATTTTGGTCTCATTATTTATGGGTTTATCACATTATATCCCATAACTTGCATTTTTTTCTCAATTTTGGTCCCATTAACGATTTCCGTCCAAAAACTAACGGAATTGGCACGTGTGTGGCATGTGATCCGTTAGTCAAACCTTAAAAAAAAAAATCCCTAAAAACTTATTTTTTTCTATTTTTTATTTTGATTTTCCTTTTTCTTCACCTTCTTCACCAAAAATACCCCAAAAAACCCTAATTTTATCTCTACACCAACTCCATCACCCAACACCATGAACACCACCTCCCCCCACTTCCACTGCCACCGCCACCGCCAGCCACCACCTCCACCGCCGGCGCTGCCAGTCACCACCTCCACCGCCGTCGCTGCCAGTCACCACATCCACTGTTGCTGCCGCCAGTCGCCACCACCACCCTCACTGCAATCGCCGCCGCTAGCCACCACCTTCAATTCAGATCTGCCGCCGCCGCCACCACTCTCGCCCTCAGATCTGCAGCCCCCACCAAACACAAGCCCGCCGCCACCACCACCACCACCCTTACTACAATCGCCGCCACCGCCACCACACACAACACAAGCCCGTTGCAATCAACCTCAATCCGGCGCCGCCGCCACCACCACTCTCACCCCAGATCCGCAGCCCCCACCAAATATAAGCCGGATGCCACCACCATCACCACCCTCACTGCAAAAGGCTGCCGCCACAACCACCACACACAACACAAAGCTTACCTCACCACCCTCACTCTATAATTCGAAGCCACTACTACCCTCACCTCAAAATCCGCAGCCTCGGCGGCAAAATGCAGGTGGCTGCTGTTATATGTATATGTATATGTATATGTATATGTATATGCATATGCATATAAGTATATGTCTATGTATATGCATATAGAAAAATCAAAATTAAAAATTAAAAATTAAAAAAACAAGTTAGGGTTTGACTAACGGACACGTGCCGTCTCCCCCGTTAATTTTTGGACAGAAGTCACTAGTGGGACCAACATTGAGAAAAAATGAAAATTATGGGATATAATGTGATAAACCCGTAAACAATGGGACCAAAATTAAAAAAAGCCGAAGTTATGGGACCAAAAGTGAAATTTTCCCTATTTTATAGTTAACATGTAATTGTTTTCCTTCTAACTTTTCAGTTATCAATATATATATTTTTTCAATGATCTTCAAATCAAATTTTCATAGATATACTGAATAGAAAATATTAAATTAAAATATTTAAGAGCCTAGAACTATCACACCCGTTTTAAAAAACAAAGTGATTATATAGAAATGAAAGAAGAAAACTTAGTCATTAAAAATTGCTAACCAATAAGTTAATCGATAGCCCATAACTCATATGATCTTATATTTGAAGGACTTTTTAACTCTTGCATTAAATTTTTGTCAAATATTTGGAGTGTATTTATTAAAAATAATTAAATTTACGTTCTATAGGTATTCATATTTTGATAGAACTTCATGACCTTTTTCTTAACAAATTGCATTGTGATATTTGCAACTTACAAATTATAATCATTTCCACATTGCTACAACTATTGTTAAAACTGTTGATGCACAAACAATCTTTTGTATTAAATTCAAACTCAAGTAATATTTATTTGTGTCTATGTTAATAATATAAGATAATCATTTCAATTATTTAACTATACAAAAACAAAAGTTCAATGAGGAAGAGAAAAGAAAATATAGTCAACACGTTAATGAATTACAAAAGTAACGGAGATGTGTGCATTCTCCTTAAGTGCAAACTTCAACAATCGAAACTGCCAAAATTGTTAAGCTCATTGGCTTCTTGGAGCTCAAATGGTTCCATATGAATCAGAAGGTTATACGTTTAAAAATTTTGTTCGATAAGTACGATATATGGAACCAGTCTTCTTACTATACTAAACTTCAGCGTATTTACACATCTCAATCTTTTAAGTTGAAAAATTTATGAGCATGTGACCTCAGAGATGCATGAACTGAAAAAAAGAGTATCGAATTGCAATTATTATGGTGTTGTAAAACTTAAATATGAGCCTAAAAATTTTTGTTGCAGTAGTGGAAAAATTAAACTTGAATCTATAAGAGTTTTTAATGAGTTGTACGAGCTACTTTCATTCCAATAAAAGGAGACCGCCGAATTTAGAAAAAATATGTCTGCTTTCAATTCCATATTATCTTTTACATCATCTGGTGTGACATTTTTATTTTTTAATTCTAGACGAAGCGGGATACCTTAACTTGACAAACTCGGACCGATAATTTTTAATTATAGGCCACACAGACCCTATAAAACTCCAAATAAGGAGAGAAAAGTCACAACTTGTGAAAGTCTGAAAATGAACCTAAGACCTCTCATATGAAAGTGGAAGCTGATACCACTAGGCTAACAAGCCATAGATAAAAGAGCTTGCATCTATACGGTGAGGAGTTTACACTTTTCGAACACAGGGGAATTTGTCATCACAACCTACCAAGTTTATTTCCAAGAGAAGATGGTCCTGGACTTTTTCAGTTGTATTTTGTTGATACTAAAAATGAGGTTGAGAATAGAATGAAGATAATGCAAGACTCGAGGTTATTAGAATCATGGTCTTAAATTTCGACCGAAACACCGAAATTTCGGGTTTCGGGGGTTCCGAAGCGAAATCGAACTTTCGATCCAATTTCGCAGAATATCTTCCGAAATTTCAACCGAAACCCGAAATTTTAAATATTTTTGTCAAATTTCCATCGAAATTTCGGCCGAAACCCGATATTTCCCGAAACCGAAATTTTGTTGTTTTTTTTTTTGTATTTTAATTTTTTTAAAAAAAATATCATATAATTAGAAAATTATAGAAAATTATATTTAAACACCTACCACTTACCCAGTTACCCCCCAACCACACACATAAGTGATAAGTCACTTTCTATCCAAATGGACCAAAAAACAACACAAGTAGTGCATTATTGAAGCCGAAGAGCACAACAGTGAGGATTTCGAAATATGAAAGTAGAGGTAGGATAGATACTAGTGATAGCGATTTCGATCCTCCTAGAAACTCGTTGTGGTATTGAGTAGTAACTTTTACTCAAATCTCAGTACATTTTATTTTAGTAAAGTTCTCATGAGATTTGTTATTATCTTACTATCAAATTACATTTATTTCATATTTTTCGCAACAATTTTTAGTGATATTATTTAACAAATTCATTATCCATATATTATATATAGAATATTATTGATGTAAAAGATGTATAAGAATGATAATTAAAGTTACCCAAAATTTTTATCACCAAAAACAAAAAAAAAAAACAAAAGTTACCCAAAATTTTATTGCAAATTTCCAAATATTTTTATAAATTTCCATGATTTCTTTAAAATTGAAACCGAAATTTTGAATATCCCCGAATCCATAAATTTACTACACCGATATCTACCCCAAAACCGATATTTAATACCTTGATTAGAATCTACTGTCAAGAAGCGCATAAAATTTTTAGATGTGAATTCATATGCAAAATTCTTCAACAGATTTATGGATTATCCAAGAATAAAATATTATCTTGGATGTTATGACCCGTTGCAGTTGCAGTATCCAATTCTTTTCCCTAACGATCAGAATATCCAAACATTTGCCTCCACTAGCTCCTTCAACTCGTGTTAGTGATAGAGTATCAAGTAATGCTAAACACGAACAAAGTACTTTTTATTGGTTATGTAGATCAAAAAGTTTTAAATTTATATAAATTTCAATCTTTTCTACGTCTTTATTATTTAAAGTATGCATTATGCACAATCTTTATGTAACGCTCTAATATTAATAAACAATATATCTATTCTCTAAAAAATTGTCCGAATTCAACACCGATTATATTCCACCGGGCTCTTACAATGAAGATAGTGATTTTTGTCAAGTATATAAATTGCTAACTTAAATTTTTAATATTTTAGGGAGAACATAACTCAAAATATTATAGGTGACTCGTGGTTGAGCTTTCAAGCATCAAATAATTTTGTTTTCTCCTCGAACTTAACATAAGAGCATAAATAAATAAGGAAAACTTTGTGTCATAGTGATGCAACTGAAAAGGCACAACTAGAAATAAACGAGGAAAAAAAAAGCATGAATGGTTGGGAGAAAAATGCAACTAAAACTGTTTAAATAGTTTCTACATCAAAGAACTTTAAGATAAACACACCACATATAATGAAGAAAGTGATGCTAACAAGGCAAAACAACTGACAATGAACGATAAGGACGGGACACCAACAACATAATTTTAAGTAGTGATAAAGAGATGTTGAGCAATTTAAGAAAGTATATAAAAATAAATTCGTGACGTCAAGTAAAAAGAAAGTTGCAACATCCATCAAGATCAAAAAATAAAAGGACTAATGAGACCTTAAATAAGATTAAAACTCTATTTATTTATTATTTCAATTTTTATTATAGTAGGTCATTATCAATTTATTTATGAAACGCCATCGAAATATCAATTTTATTCAATAAGTATTTAAATTATACAATTTTTTTAAATAAGTTCATATGAACCACGTGCTCCTTACTAGTAAGTTCAAATGTTTCAATTTCCTCAAACATTGAATTTTCTTGTTTGTTTTTTTTGAAGAAAAATTGATTTTATATATCATTCAATCGAATGTTTACAACGCCTGGAACAATATAATTTATATCGACTCAAACGATGTAGTAAGAACATCTGAAACACCAACTATCAAATTTTTTAAGATAACAAATATTAAGAAATCACAAACGAACACAAGAAATTCTTGTGCAACTCCTATTCAAGGAGAGATGAAACTCTCATTCGAGAGAGAAAGCAAACTCTCATACGAGAGAGAAAATAAAATGCTAAATAAAGTATCTAAAATGCTATATAAAAACTTAAGTATCACCTATCTTCATCTCGTCAGATCTGTCTCTGTCTCTTTAGATCCATATCCTTACGTCTCGTTAGATTTGAAGATGTAATGTACAACTTGAAGAAGGGTGCTCCAACTCATCACGCCGACGATGGTGGTGGTAACAGTGGTGAAATAGAGACTGGTTTACCAAGCCATCGCCGGCGGAAGAAAATAGAAAAAAAGAAAAGACTAGAGTTTAGAGAGAGATGAAAAGAGAAAAGAGGAGCAGTGGAACTGTGGAAGTATATTAGTGAGGGAAAATTAAATTATTAATACAAAAACAAATAGAAAATCAGAAAATACTCCCAAAAGTGGGGTAATCAGATAATAGTATGATACGACATAGGTTATGTCGTCTCAGCTAAGAGATGACATAACCTATGTCGTCTCTTACTTCTTCTTTTTTTTTATTATTAAATTAAAGTGAGACGACATTGGTTATGTCGTCTCACTTTAATTTTATATATATATATATATATATATATATTTAAATTGTTATCGCGGCTTTTGCCGAGATAACATATATATTTTTTTGTTTACCGTATTTTTTTATCCGAACATCGAAATGAGTTTATTTTTATGTGGTTACAAATTTTATATGAAAGTCTACAAATTTTATGTTCGGATCAAGACCCAAAAATGAACGAAAAAGGGAGAAAAATGATTCGAAAACAAGGAAACAATATTATTTTCTTAAAAAAATTGCTCTAGTGCTGCTATTTTGCTTGCCGCATTCCTTTATCCAGACATCGAAATGAGTCCATTTTTATGTGGTTACAAAGTTTATATAAAATTCTACAAATTATATGTTTGGATCGAAACCCAAAAATGCACGAAATAGGGAGAAAAATGACAAGGGAAAAAAATCATTATTTTCTTAAAAAAATTGCTCTAGTGCTGCTTTTTTGCTTGCCGTATTCTTTTATCCGAGTATCAAAATGAGTCCATTTTTATGTGGTTACAAATTTTATATGAAAGTCTACAAATTATATGTTCAGGTCGAAACCCAAAAATGCACAAAAAAGGGAGAAAAATGAGTTGGAAACAAGGAAAAAAATTGCTCTAATACTGTTTTTTTGCTTGCCGCATTCCTTTATCCGCGCATCAAAATGAGTCCATTTTTGTGTGGTTATAAAGTTTATATGAAATTTTACAAATTATATGTTCAGGTCGAAATCGAAAAATGTACGAAAAATAGAGAAAAATGAGCTGAAAACAAGGGGAAAAAAAGCAACATTTGAGCAAATTTTTTTTCTTGTTTCCAACTCATTTTTCTCTATTTTTCGTGCATTTTTGCATTTCAACCCGAACATATAATTTGTAGAATTTCATATAAGCTTTGTAACCACACAAAAATAGACTTATTTCGATGCCCGGATAAAGGAATGCAGCAAGCAAAAAAGTAGCATTAGAGCATTTTTTTTTCTTGTTTCCAGCTCATTTTTCTCCCTTTTTCGTACATTTTTGGGTTTCGACCCGAACATATAATTTGTAGACTTTCATATAAAATTTGTAACCATATAAAAATGGACTCATTTCGATACCCGGATAAAAGAATACGGCAAGCAAAAAAGCAGCACTAAAGCAATTTTTTTAAGAAAATAATGATTTTTTTCCTTGTCATTTTTCTCCTTATTTCGTGCATTTTTGGGTTTCGACCCGAACATATAATTTGTAGATTTTCATATAAACTTTGTAACCATATAAAAATGAACTCATTTCAATGTCTGGATAAAGGAATGTGGCAAGCAAAAAAGCAGCACTAGAGCAATTTTTTTAAGAAAATAATATTTTTTCCTTGTTTTCGGCTCATTTTTCTTCCTTTTTCGTTCATTTTTGGGTCTCGACCCGAACATAAAATTTGTAGACTTTCATATAAATTTTGTAACCACACAAAAATAAACTCATTTCGATATTCGGATAAAAAAATACGACAAATAAAAAAATATATATGTTATCACGGCAAAAACCGTGATAACAATTTAAATATATATATATATATAAAATTAAAGTGAGACGACATAACCAATGTCGTCTCACTTTAATTTAATAATAAAAAAAAGAAAAAGTAAGAGACAACATGGGTTATGTCATCTCTTAGCTTGTCGTATCATATTATTATCTGATTACTCCACTTTTGGGGGTATTTTCTGATTTTCTATTTATTTTTGTATTAATAATTTAATTTTCCCATATTAGTGATGCGTGAATTTTCTTGTTTGTTTTAATATGAATTTTGAAAGTCCTTGTCGATTCTCATATGAATTTTCAAAGTCTCTTGTCGATTCTCATTTGAATTTCCAAAATTATAATATGAAGACAATCTTGTTTATTAGACGATAACTATTGGGGAAAATTACTTTTTTGGTTCTATAATTATAGGGTGTTGCACTTTTCGTCCTGTATATTCTATAATTACACTTTTACTCCTAAAATTGATACTTCTCATTTCATTTTTAGTCTCTTTTTTTCACATTTTTGGTCGTGAGTTATACAATTAGTCCTATTTAGCTTCTTTTTTTTTTCCGGACATTTAGTCTTTGCTACAGGCAATTTGAAAAATTGAAAAAACTTCCAAACAATTTAATGGCTAAAACTTCACACGTGCTATAACAGATTATAGATCTATAAAAACCTAAATTCTTTTACAAATTCTTTCATAAAAAATTAAACCATTTACTCTTTCATTCCCTTTAACATCAAGTGCAAACTCAACCTATAAAGTGAAATTTAAGTTCTACCAGTTCAATTTCAGCGAAAAAGGTGAAATTTAGCTCAACCAAAAATAGACATTTAATGCTTCCATTGTAAAAAGTATAGAAAGTAAAGAGATACATGCACACCCCTTCATTTGTTGGGTAATTATTACGAGCCCATGAGGTGTTACAAATAGTATAAAATCATACCAATAGCAGCTTATATTGATCTTTTTAACTCTTTATTTTGTAGGCCGAGTACGTGATAGAAGCACTAGATAGCGGTCAAATTTCAGAAAGATAAGTGTGTGTCCAATGGTGGAAGATCGGGAGATGGTTTTACGGGTTTCGTTTACGGGACGAATTACATTCTCGTAACGTCTCTTTGGGAGATTTAGCAGCATGTAATGAAGAAGTTCTCGGTGTGCTTTGTCGTGGTGCTATTCACGAAGTTATTCGCATGCAAATTTCTCTTGCTAAGCCGGCAAGCACGTCGTGGTCATACCAAGTTGCTCAAAGTGTGAATTAAGTGTAAAAAAGCTTCAAGTTTGATCTATGTAAATATTTGTGCATTTGCAATGTAAATGAGCAAAAACTATACTGATTACATTTCCCCAAGGAGGGGATTTCAAATAACTAGTATGAATTTGCCTTCTAAGGCATTAATGTATCTATACTTTAACAAGGAGGTGTTTGTATAATGTTACATCTTTTGTGACTCAATCATCCTAAACATTCTTAAGCCATGGAATAAAGTGTTCATTATGGAATCACTAGTAGTCTTTGAGTCTCTCGGTTTCGTGTCTTCTGGTCGTTTGAGCTCTCGTCATTTGGAGATTGATTCGAGCTCATCTCAATTAGTAAAACAATGCTAATCCTCTATGCGGGGGGAAAAAATCAAACTATTCAAGTTTGATGCAATTAACAACCAGAAGAAGCTCAAATAAAAATTTCTTTTGAAATTCAATAATAATTCAATCAAGCTTGCAGAACATCTTATTGAGTACGACTCAATTCGTTTACTAACCTGGTTATATTGTAGGTTATATGAATGTAGACTATCAATCAAATCATATAATGGTCAACCCATCATATAATGGTCAACCCAACTATTTCATTTCAATTTTTGCTTTATGTTGAACAACAAATGTGAATAACTCAAAGACATACCAAGGGAATCAAAATTTTCCCAAAGTGATACAATCAGATCTTTCACTTACAATCTGTAGTGCAAAGTAAATTATGCAGAAATAACAAACATTGATGCTTAGACTTGTTCATATCCGAGGCACCCTTAAACCGAAAAATCTCGTTGGCTCGACGAATAAAACGACCTGCAAATGGTGGAAGCTTAGAGAAAACCATCACCAAAGCCAGAGCAAGGACACAAGCTAACTGTTCTGCTTTACTTCAATCAGTGATCAAATTGCTGAGAAAAATAAATACTAGAAATATGCACTATTAATATTTCAACAAAATATTTACCAGATAGACTATATATTAATAAGGGGGGCACCGGTACATATATGTAACACGGCGTCTTGGCCTTGGAGCACATAGAGACACCATCAAAACCGCAAGCAATATCACGATCAGAAATCCCGTTACGTCTAATCCTCCGTTGTCCGATTCGCAGCAAATAGTCCCCATGGAATTGCAGCCACAAGATACACAAGATTGAATTAATGGATGATGAAGAATATGAATGGAGACAGAGAGAGAGAGAGAACTTTATATGTAGTTATAGAAGAGAGTATATATTTTGATGGACAAATACCAAGTCTTTCTTAAAGTCAGTAAAAAGTATTCTAAGATGACATCTACTTCAAGTTTGTCTGATATATATATTTTCCACAAGAGTAGTGCTAATCTCACAGAAATCTGTGAGATAGCAAATGACAGACCCCCATTGTGAACCGGGTACTATTTCTATCAAAACCCACTTCAACTTTTCTTTATTTTCCAAATGACCCCACATCAATTTACTTAGTATAATTCTAACACTTCATCTCAAACATGACTCTAATATTTATTCGTTTATTAACATATAAATAATATAATATTTTATAATATTATATATGGATAAATAATGATATATTTAATATTTATTATGATTATATTTAATAATATATATTAATACAAAATTAATAATATATATTATCAAAAAAAATTAATTTTTTTCTAAACTTGAGCTCTACTCGACTCGACCCAAACTCGAGCTCATTTTCTCAGGCTCGTCGAGCTCGAAAATATTGGCTCGAACTCAAGCTCGAGCTGAGAAATTTGACCAAACTCGGCTCGTGGGCACCCCTATGTGTAGGTATGGAATTTGAGTGCTACAATGCTGCATATGATTATAATAACCTTTATGCGAAAAAATAGAGATTCTGTGTTAGAGTGAAAAATTCTTATAAAGGAAGAAATAATGAGGAAAAACTAGGTGTTGTGATTTGTTGTGTACTTAAAAATATAAAGAAGATAATGACGTGGATAACCAGTGAAGGATTCAGGATTTAGCATTTTGGGGGGTAGGGGGAGGGGGGGGGGGGGACCGAATTACACTAATGCAATTTTTTCAACAATATTGTAAGTAATAAACATTCAAATCTATTTTGGTTTTAATGGATAAGTAAGATCATGGTTCGCAGGAACGGTCGCGGTCACCATCGCTGAGGCCACCGTTTCAGTTCCATTGCAACATCGCGGAACAGTCTCGGCCGTTCCATGTTTTCATGATTAAGTTGTTTTAAAAAATTATTTTTTAAAACAATTAAAAGATATATGATTTTTATTACACTCTAATAAAAAATTTGAGTGCTATGATTGATGCATATGACTTCAATAACCTTTATGCGAAAAATTTAGGGCTCGGCGTTAGAGTGAAAAGTTATTATAAAGGAAGAAATACTAAGGAAAAACAAGGTCCTGTATTTTGTTGTATCCACCAAGGATTTAAAGAAGACAACGAAGTGAATAACCCTAGACCAGGAAACAGAATTGGTTGTCAAGCATAATGAGCTACTTTATTTGTATTGATACATCTATATATTTTATTGTGAATATAAACCTCTATTTATTTTTGTTGATTCTGTGATATACCAAACATATATTAATATTTAATATTTTATTTCATATTGTAAAAGTATTATTAATATTTAAGATAATGCTTCTTGAAGATTAGGAAAAATGTCTAGATTTTGTGCACTTAGTTATTTAATAAATAAAATAACGTTCTTTAATGATCGCAAGCTTAATTTTAACTAGATAGATTTAAATCATAGTGCGAAAAAGTTCATTTGAATGCAAAATCATAGTGCGAAAAAGTTAAATTATCATACCTTAAACAATACTTAATTCAGTAATCATGGTATTTCTTTAAAGCTTAGTCGTTGAATGATATGTTTAAAACATATATCTGATAAAAAATATTTCTCATCTATTTTTATTTTGTTGATATTATACATTTATAATGAAATTAATCTGAAGAATTAATTCTACAAATGAATATTTTTAGGCGTAAAGAGTTAATTAAGAAAGGAAAATTGGGGCAAAATATGAAGCTTTAAATTATATTTGGGGCTAATCTAAATAATATGCAAATGTTTTGCCTAATATATAGAATATTATAAATATGACCTTAGCAAGTTACCGATTTATCTCAGCCACAATTTGTGGTGTCTGTAAGGATTTTTATCCTTACAGACGGTCATAAAAGCATTTTCCTTTCCACAACATGCAAACTTTCAACTCTTTTTCTCAACTTGTAATAATTTCATTTTTGCCATCTTGTAAGGTTAGGCCCCGTGACAATGACATCGTGGGGTTCGAATCCCACAATAAATGTGTTGGTTTTTCTTGTTTGTATAGTAGTTGATTGTTAGTATTTAATTGTTCAATAATTGTGCATTCGTTTGTTGTTGTACCATGGTGTAATTATGTAATCGCGTCACTGAAAAATTGTATAAAATTTAGTATGCTCAAAAGACCAACGAGATCCAGCACAATTGGTAGATAATTGGGTTCCTTAAAGATGGTGTCCAGGGTTCGATCCCTGACCGTGTGTAGGGAAAAAACTTTATTGGGAGAGGGAAAACGCACTTCATGATCTCTACGCCGAGGAATTAGTCTCCGACACCCGGCTGAGGGAAACCCTTGGTATAAACAAAAAAAAATAATAAAAAAAATCATAAGTTCAAAAGTTTCTATTTCCTTCGACATAATTTTCAAAGTCTTCTTGTTGATTTTAATATGAAGACAATCCTGTTCATTTGACGATAATGATTGTTTCACTTTAGTAATGCAACAGTCATAATGCTGAGAAGATAAACACATTTTCTTTTCTTCCTCATTACACTTGATATAATCGATTTAGTAAATCAAAATGAATCCCACAATTATCATATAAATCACCAAAAAAAAAGAAAAATGTGAAAGCAAATGGAATAAATAATAATTTATAATCCGACCGTCATGCAAATTTTCATACTTAACAAAAACAAATTTATATCTATACTATTCTAAAAGTGTGGATAAATTTAGGTGTTTCTTCCAATTATGAATTGACACTTCTATCCTCAACTATCTATTA
The DNA here is from genome assembly GCA_019426215.1 of Buddleja alternifolia. Taxonomy (NCBI): domain Eukaryota; kingdom Viridiplantae; phylum Streptophyta; class Magnoliopsida; order Lamiales; family Scrophulariaceae; genus Buddleja; species Buddleja alternifolia. Next base: position 29,349,616 of record CM033403.1, read on the forward strand.
AAAATAAATACAATACAATTTAATACATATTAAATTCACCGTACAAAACAATTTAATGCATATTAATCCAAACAATACAATTTAGTATATATTAAGTCCCACCATACAATACAATTTAGTACATATTAAATCCACCACTTTCCTACAAAATTAAAAAGGCACTCCACTTTTCACCAAATTGATGACCGCTAAATTGTAACCGATCTTTAGTTACTATGGAGTTTAATTCTTCTACATAAGATTGGACTTTGTGGAGCTTCAAGAATAAACAAGAAAGGAAAAAAAAAAGGGATAATAGCAGACACCCCCTCAGTTATGGGGTGATGTGCACTTTGCCCCCTAACTTATTGAAATGTGCACTTTGCCCCCTCACTTATCATAAAATGTGCACTTCACCCCCGGGCAGTTCAGGCAGATTCGGGCACCACACTTATCATAAAAATTGGATTTTTGCCCCCTGATTTATGTGTATTTGTAGCACTTTACCCTCTGACTTATGTGTTTTTGTAGCATTTTGCCCCCTCACTTATGTATTTTGTAGCACTTTGCCCCTGCTCGAGGGGGTGAAGTGCACATTTTATGATAAATGAGGGGGCAAAGTGCATATTTCAATAAGTTAAGGGGCAAAGTGCACATCACCTCATAACTGAAGGGGGTGTTTGCCATTATCCCAAAAAAAAAAAGCAAGCAAAGGAATACTTAGTGCTCGGAAGATGAACTCTATAGGTTTAAGTGAGTTTTGGCTATGGGGCGTAAATTTGGGCTTTGGCTTTCAATTTTTTCTTTTATAAAATTCTAAATTTTTTTTACTATAGTCTTCATTATAGAGTTTGGTTCATGGTATGGATTTGAAGCAAAGTGGTGAATGTGTGATTTCGGCTTAGTTTTCACATAAATTTGAAGATGTGTTTTTCTTTTGCCTTTTGCTTTACTGAGATAAATTTTTTTGTATTTAAATGGACAGTTGTTATGTGTACTAATGTCTAATGTAGCCACCGGTTGTGTATTAGTTTTTAAAAGCTTAGATGAGTACTAGTCTTTTGAATTTGATTAATTGGATTAAACTACTGAATAAAAAAAAGATCTCTCTCTCTTCCTAAGATTACTGCAATTTCATTTTGTTATTAGTAGGGACTTTTCATATATGTTTAAAAATTAACGTCATTTCAATTCTGATGTGTAGTACTAATTCGTTCAAAAATTAACGTGAATCCAGTTATAATTTGTAGTAACAATTGAACTAAAAAAGTGGATAATAGTTGTAATTGATAAGTGTAACCTTGGTCTTAACTATGTTATGATAAGTTAAACAAGACTGACAATATTTGAAATAGCGAAATGAAATGTTGATAAGTTTTACCGGATTCCAGAATTTAGTGTTATAGTTTCAAATATTCTACTATATAAAAATGATTTTCACGTGCAAAAGCACGTGCACTTTACTAGTAAATAGAAAAAGCACATACTTGAAGCATAAAATAATTATAGTTGTACTTAAAAGATGATATTTAGTTGCATTATTCAAACAAAGATGGTTCATATTCATATATTTCAACCTCAAGAATTTCAATTATATCATCATGGGTTTAACAAACAAAGATGCCGAAGAATAGACAAACTTTTAATCAGTTCACATTTACATCTAGCCATTTTTATAACCAAAGATAACAAGGATGATTGATCAATATACACCACTTGCTCCAAATACATCTCAGATTATGAGGTTGATAGTGCAAAAGTTACTCAGAGACTCTCGAGGAACTCAGCGAAGCTCGGGTATTTTGGCTCCCATCCTAGTTCTGTACGAGTTTTCGAGTTGTTTAATTTCTTACCTAAAGGATCTGATGTCCCTGCAATGTAATGAATAAATATATAAAAAAAAAAAAGTTAGAGCATAATATATCACAACATTTTATACACTTCCCTAAGAAATACGAGCTTACCTGTAAAACTCTCGAATTTCTTACTATATTTTCCACTCTTATTAACCAAATCCATCACTTCCTGCCTGAAAGCATATAACAAGGCAAATTAGTAACATCGTCTAGAACGATTTTATGCGTAAAGGTTATACGAAATCTAAGTGTATATTGTATGCTTGTTAAGTTGATCGAGATAACCTGGATAGAGGGTGATTATCACAGCCAAGAAAGATCTTCCCGCAAAGCTTCTTTTTTAATATGGTGATTGAAAGAGAAGCTGCATCCTAAAGATTCACACAAACCATTGCATTAATTCCAATTGTCATAGGAATGAAGCCCATTACACATCGTCACGAAAAGTTCCTAGATAATAACAAGAAGTTAAATTTATTTAACCAAGAGAAACACTAATCCTAATGTTTGGATCAAGGATTCTAGTGTAGGAAAGGAAATGGGAAATGAAAAGGTCTAACAAATAAAGCGCAGAGTTCCACCATTCTGAAGTGAGAAAAACATTTCCTAAGTGGTTTCCTCACTAACTTTTACAGTCCAAACGCAGCCTAAGTTAACACAGAAGCCAAACATTACCTCATAATGTATTAGATTAAGGATGTGATCTGGCCGAACATCAAGGGTCCCTTTCTCCAACCAATATGTATGGGCGCCTCTATCCGCTTTGTATGCCAAGTTAAGGTGGTGGTTGTATAACTCATTTCAATTACTCGACTTGAAAGTGTCTGTTAGACGTGATCTTTACTTAGCAAAAATCTGAAAAGGATATGTAAAGTCCAGCAAGTCTAACAACACAACCGCCAGCTTCCAGCACTACTTTCTCCGCCTGAAGTAGTTTATCTGTTCTGGGGCTCCTCCCAATTGGTACCACTGGAGTGTCCTATAAAGCAACAAAGAACTAATCAATGATCAGTTGCTTAACGACACTGGTTTATACTTTAGATGCATTTAGCTGGCTTTTGAATGGGGAAAACCTTCTTTTACGTTGTAAAATATAACAAATGAAACAGGTTTAACCGTTTAAGAATAGAAAGTTGTTTATTTCAGTAAGATACCTCATCACAAGATCCATTGTCATTGCAGTCGTAGGGAGCCGAGCTTGAAGTAAAGAGGAAGGAGCCTTCACCATTCCAATTTAAAGTTGCTTCCCTATTTAAGACGATTAGCGACAATAAAATAGGTACTTGACTTGTATTCATTCATCAATGAATTATACAAGGTAAAACAAAAACCAGTTTGTAACAAGTCAACTAGTTTATGTTTTTCTTTTTTTCACTAGTATTAGGAACTGTGGTATAAGATAACGAAAGCTTGGTTTCCAGATATAACTTATTCCACAGCATTAGTTAATCAAACTGAACTCCTAAACATGGGCAAAAATTATTTTCATACAATCGCCAAATGCACCAAAAACATGTAGTCCCCATCTCTATGCACGTTGGATTATATGGACTCGAAATATCAATTTCCACAGCTTTTCTTCCTGTCCATGCCTTTTATTCGGTTCCTTGGGTTCGAATTCGAGATGCACAAAACTTCACTGCTAGAATGATGAATTTCTTTTCATGCAATTTACACATTCCAACTGTATGATTGAACTTCAATGCATGAACAAAAGTGTTGTAATATTTTTTTTCCATTCAATTCACATAGAGAACTTTGTTTCATGTCGAAACACATCCTAGAAATTATTGATTCCTGGTACAATCAAGGGCCAAAGAGACACATATGTAAACAATACGAACGAGAAAAGGTAGCAGACCATAGGAGAACTTTAAAGCTATAAGTCACTTCAGCAAGGGTACATTTGGCTGTCATTTGTCTAGAAAACAAAAATGTGGCACTTCATACTGCTGAGCGAGCCGCCAAAAGAGTGGCAACTTAAATAACAAATCCAGATAAAAAGTACAGAGACCCCAATAAGAGTCTATGCAGGGCATGTATTGTTATGCATACCTGACTTCACCGGGGTAATCGAGATTACCATATGGAGGGGCACAGAAAATGACATAAGGGAACTTATGAGTCAATTGGCTTCCTTTCAGAGATGGACTGATCCCCATCTTTATTAACTCATCGTGATGATCACTAGTCAGAGTCTGCCCATGAATTTGAGACCCTGGATGTTCCTGCCACAGTAAAACATAACACTGTTCAGCATCTGATAAAGGACATCCGTTTTGACATACATAGAACATAAACACAAAAGCCTCACTAGGAGTAGAAGCTTGAATAAATAAACCAAAATCCTAAAACAATTTTTTAATGTGGGAGCACATAATATTGCACCAACAACTCAGAAACAATAAACTGATAACGACAGATGTAATATGATCACAACACAGCATACAAGTTAATTTATCATATTTTCGGTTCTACAAAAAATACCTCTCGCCATTTTTCAGCCACTATGCGTCCCAGCACGCCTGGCCCCACAATCAACAAGTCATTAGCTCCAACAGCTCCAGTAGATGAAGCTTCCAGTTCATTGTTAGGTGCACCTTCAAATTTGATAGATTGCGTTAACACGTGTTTTGCAGTCATATAATTATGCAGAAACAAAAACATTTATATACACATAAATAGAATGAATCATAGTATGACATTAAAGTAATTACACACACAGAATATATGCAAGCATACAGCCCATACATACATAACCTCATGTAACATCCCTGAAAATGGGAATGTAAAATAACCACGAAGTCGAGCCAAACAACACATTCTTAAGCTTGCTTTAGTTTCTTATAGCTTCACATGCTCGAGCTTGTTTTGACTGTTATATGAACCAATTATGTGGAGCTCAAGTAGCTTCATATTGTCATATAAACTCTATAATTTCTTAGCTCATCAAGTAAAGTGTAAGCGGAGCTTCGAACAATAAAATTCGTTCAATCTTATATCATTATGTCATCATATCAAGCTCAAACGAGCTCTCAACCATCGAATTTGAGTACTTTGGTTCATTTTTGAACACTAATATTTCATATACACACCAAGGTATAATCGTTCACTGAAATTCAGAGACGGAGCGGGGGCTAGTGGTGGCAGCCCTCCCCAACTTCTAAAAAAATTGGCCCAAAAAGTTTCTATTTTCAAAATTTTGCCCCCAACAAGCTAAAAATATTAAGCTCCCTGGCCCCCCTTATCGGCCTCGAGATCAAAAATCCTGACTCCGGCTCAACACCAAATCGTCATGTACAATTCAGCAAGCGCGCAGTAACACAACCTCCAGCATACATATTATGCATCAACATGTGGAAAGTTAATCATCCAATCTCCACAATCCCAAAAGCAGGGACGGAGCCAAGGGGCGGCTGGGGGCACCCGCCCCAGAAAGAATGAAGTTTTTGCCCTAATCTTGGCTCCGTCCCTACCCAAAAGCAAAATGAATAATAGGCATAGTACAACACAATACTAGAAAATTTCAGTGAATTTAAGCAGATACAGAATTCCACAAAAATTATGGGGGAAAACACACACACATACACCACTGTGTCTGTGTGAGGCGAGATAATGATAATACCGATGGTGGAGGAAGCGTTGACCTTCACTGACATTGCGAACGACGTCGTAAGACGACGGTACTGCCTGACGGAAGTTGTGGAAAACGAAAGAGAAGAATGAGAATAAGCTGATTCGGAAAAGCTGGAAAAAGCACAAATCAGCTTTTGTGTACTTTTCACGAAATCTGTGCAGCAGCTAATAGTAGTAGTAAACATGCATAAACTGGTTGTACTACCCATTTCACAAAATTCAGATAATCGAGGTTATTAATTAATTAATTAAATAAATAAATGAGATATAATAAAAGATGAGTTTTCTTCTATGTAGATTCTTTTTACTGGCTGTTAGAGAATTGTGATTAATTGGAGGCAGTTGAATTGTAGAGAATGGAATTTGGTTGTCCAATGATATGTTTACACGTGTAGTTGCTAGTCGGATAGACCATGGTGGCAATTTTTTTTTATTTTTTTTTTTTGGAGTCAATTTTATGTAGTTCCAATTTCTAAATGTAGTTTTGTTTGGTAAATTATCTTCGTAATATGCAATATTTTTTATTTTTTTGCTTTATCCGAACAGCTTTCGCACACCTTGGCTAATTCTCGCTAATGGTGAGTGGCTGCTGTTGGCCAAATATTATTTTGATAACGTCGGGAATTGATCCTAGGAGCACAACAACATCGATCCCAAATATTCCCAATGGCAGCCTTATACCACGGGCCAAGTGGCTTGATTCGTAATATGCGAATTAGGTGTATAAAAATATTCAAATGACATGAATTTTTATGAACGTACCTAATGTTCGTATATGAAATTAAACATTATATTGGTACAGAAGGTCCCAAGTAACTATAGTAACATTTTGGTTTAAATGTACTATACAGTAGTAAATTACATTAATTTCTGGGGATGGAAATGAATCCTGGTAGAACAAGGACCCACTTCGGATTCATTCCGTTAGGGGTGGGTATGAATCTAATTAAATGAGGTCGGGTCCAAGTATTAAAATTCTAGCCTCGGTCGGGTTCGGGGCTAGTAACGAGTCCAAGAGATAGCCTTCCCAGTCGAATTCAGGGCGAATAATGAGTTCAAGAAATACTGCCCCGGATCTGGTCCCAAACTCCAGTTGTTATATATAATATATAAATATATATATATATATTATTTTATATATCATTAGTTATTATTTAATATTTATAAATATTAGTAAATGTTAATTAATATTTATTAGTTAAGACTCAAAATACGAGAGAATTGTTCTTTCAAGTAGTGGTAAAGCACTCTACAATGACTTAGTAATTCTAATTTCTCATTTCTCAAGCAAATTGAATACGGCGATCACTTTATTTTTTACATTTAAGTAAGATATGACTTGTATTTTTGGATGTTATTACATTGTTTTGGTGTTATTTTATATGTTATAAATGTGTTTGCGAGAATAGGATATAGATAAAAAAAATGATAAGAAAAAATAGAAGTTAAACTAGGTTTGCTGAGTAGTACCCGTTCCATCAGGTACCTAGCGAGGCAAGAGCCGAGTATTAAGGAAGCTAAATGGGGTGGACCTTGAGTCTTGTAATACCCGACTCGTATTCACACATTGTCATCCCTACTAATTCCCCATAAAAGAAAATAATTACTTAAATGTTAATTGAATTTGATAAAAACCTCAACGTTACATTAGAATCATCTGTAACTATAATTTGTCTGTCAAGCATCCTTTACAAAACAGTAATTATGTAATCAAAGAGTGGAGAGAGACAATGTTTATCTACACTTGGTGGATAAACATTGGCTAAGTAAATAATAACAAGCTAAGTGCCTCATTATTTTGAAACCGATAGTATATAAAATAAAATTATGAATGTTTGTTCTACATTCAACCATTCAACATATGTTCATCAGATGTAGCATATAATATTTTGAGAAAAATTCGCAATACATATGTGAATGCTTGTTTTACATCAAACCACTCAATGTATATCTATCAGATACAACATAAAATAAACGGAGAAAATTCAATCTCTAATTTTTAGCTACAAATGAAATTAGAATCCAAGACTTTTAGTATCAGGTTAGTCACTTGTGCTAGGCCCTTATTAGCAATTAATAACTATTAAATTACTATATTTTTTGATAAAAAAATATACTATATTGTTAACACATACTTTTTTGCTCTTGATGGTTCCACGAATTCCGGAGTGTGTCAACTACATGGAGAAAAGTGGCAATGTGGGTGAGTTACCAAGAACATTTTTAAGAAGATTGAGCTAAGTAAAACCTAGTATAAGGTGGATTAGGTTAGGATTTGCTTGATAGTTGGAACACCCTTTGCTTTTATCTCAATTTCCTTGATAAAATTATCGGTGTGAAAAGTATGTCACAACTACTACAATTGATTGCTTTTGTTCTTTCATGGGTTAAAAGAATTTAACTTTAGTAAGAGAGAAGGCGTAGGTGCTTTTTCTAAAAAAAAAAAAATTTAAATGAAGGGGATATTTTAATCCGACAAACACAGGCCAATAGTTTTTTAATCATGAGTCGCACATATCCAATTGAACTCACGACCTCTCACATGAAAATGAAAATTGATATCACTAGACTAACAAGCCTTGGGTGACGCTATAGATGGCATAGGTGCTCTAATAGTTTAAAAAATTATTGTTTTAGAATGATATCTATAAAAATTGACGTTATATTAGTGTTTCACTTCATATTCCACTTTTATCTTTTATATGTATGTCATGTGTATAAATTTTTTCTTTTATACACTGTTAGTATAGATTTTATTGACATAACATGTGCATATGAAATAAAATGCGAGATAAAACCCTAATTCGAAATAGGATCCAATGTGCTCTCTCTAGTATAGGAATTTACATTTCACATGAGATTTAAGCCTTGAATTTATTTGGACCTTAAATGACTAATTGAAATATATTGTTCGTTTGATGTTTTAATTGTTATTACTTTTTTTAATTTGTCAAGTACGTTATTTTATTGGTATTAAACTTTAAGAAGAGTGATTCAATTTAAAAAAGGAAAAAAGATTAATTATAAAGTAAATATAATAACATTTCTCGTATGATTAATTGGGTTAGCAAAATCGGGCTTGACCAAGAATTTTCTAAATTCGTATTTACATCCTTCGTGGTATTTAAATAGTACCAATACATCGTTATACATGGGAAAGTGGCTTGCATTTAAATACAATGACCATTATCGTCCGTAAAAATAGGTCAAAATAATGTCAAACAAAAATCTGGCATGCGGAAGGACACTTGGGAGTACCCCCAATCTTTTCTATGATATCAACTAAAATCCTAACAAATAATAAAATGGAATATTTGTTCGTTTTTAACTATATCGTCAAAGACAGTTTAATTTGTCTTGTTCTTAACGTTGTAAACTTTTTATTGAATGAAATAAATTGATCATTTTTCTTTTGAAAAAAATGGAATATTTGTTGGGTAGAACATACCTCAAAGATATTGGGGGTAACTACGCCTAGTCTTAAGGAATATATATGCATGTAAGTAGGGGGTGTTCATAAAAACAGAAAATTCGGTTAACCGGCCGAACCGAACTGAGCCGAAAAATTTGGTTCGATTTTCGTTTATATTTAAAAAATAAAAACCGGTTTTCGGATCGGATCGGATAACCAAAAACCGAATTTATTTTATTATTTTATTTTTTTTATATTTTATTTTTATATATTATAATATAAATAAAAAACTATAAAAAGGGTGTTTTCTAGTGACAACTTATAGGAAAAGAAAGAAAGTGACAATTTTTTCTATTTTTATTTATATTTTTTATTATTTTTTGGGAAATTCGGTTTAACCGAACCGAATCGAAAAGTTCGGTTTTTAACCAACCGAACCGAACCGAACCAAATCTTTTCGGTTTGATTTTTGGTTTGGAATTTCGGTTGGGTTTTCGACCGAACCAAACCGATGAATACCCCTACTTGTAAGTCGCCCTTAATTTAATTATGGCATCTTTAACTAATATTCCATTACTTGCTTAAACTCCAAGTTTTTTTCACTAAATAATCCTACATATTTATTAATTTATGAATGTTGACCTCTCCCATTTCAAAGTCAAGTGACATTTGATATATAATATGACCTATTTACATAACCCAAATTTTCAATAGTTGGAAATCATTTTCTATTCCTAATTATTCTAATTGATTAGTTGGTATTTTACCTGCTGCCAAACACATATATACCAATCCGTGATTGAAAAGTGTATGATCATATATTGAATAGCAAGTTCACCTACCTTAGCAACTTAATGATGTTACGAATTTTATATCCTTTCAATCTCTAGAGGATTTAAAAGTCGATTTAAGACTAAGACAACCTGGAACAATCATATCTATTTTGTCATTTCTCTTTGATTTAGTTTTGAATCAACCAACAAAGTTGGCTCAATTGGTTCTAAACATATCATTTCCTGTCAATAAGTTGCGTGTTCGGTTCCCTCTACCGATGTGAGGATGGCGTTAGTGGGCGACTTGTAAGTCCTTCTGTAAACAACATTTGATCTCGGAGGCATACCCTAACTTGTAGTAGGTAATCGGAATCAATCCTACCCAAACTTATATTTAACAACAAAAAAAAAAAAATTAGTTTTGAATCTTATATTGGATATGGTTAGTCATAGAGATAGTCCACATCTTTTGATGATGTAGTCAAAGATCTTTGTGTCAATGACCATATTAGACCACTAATGGCCTTGTCAAAAATGGCTGGTCATTCATTATTAGTGCATTTAGAGGTATATACATGGATTTTTTTAAAAAAAATAATCAATAGAGGTATATATATATATATATACACACACACGCACATACATACATGGATTGATTTGGACAATTTTATGATAAAAGTTCAACTCGCCTCAATATATATGAGTTGATAGAATATTAAAAGACAATCGGCATATTATCTTATAAAACCAGAAGGTTCAGGCTATATCTTCCATTTGTTCAGCGATTGCATTGACGGATCAACAAAATTTAATTCTTAATAAGTAGAAATTTTAAGAACGAGCTTGATAATTCTATTTAAATAATAAAAAGAGTGGAAGATGAGCAGGTAGTGTTAAAAAGAGATCAAATTTTCATGATTTGAAATTGCGATAAAAAAAGTCAATTGTGATAAAAAAAATTGATGAAAATTCTCGTGCTATCGTAATTGTGTATAAGTTATCACTATTGTCAACTCGTGACATAAGAATAGTGTAAAAAATTACCATTATTAAACATTTAGTGAGACATGCATGTATAGTGACAAAGTAATGATAATAAAATTGACACAATGCCTTAGTGACCAAAGGTGTTGTGTCACTATACATGTATCACTAGTTATAGTGACAAATTTAGACACAATTGTTATCTTTATTAAGTTTGTGAAAATCATTCTTGTGACAGTCAACACAAGAATCGTGGTCACTAAATGCCCCTCATCAGTGCAAACTTTAACATTATCACGTGATATTTAACTATTAATAATACTTTTTCTGTAGTGTTTAATTATCAAATACATTGGCACCACCAGCACGATGGTCTAATGGGGATTCATCTAGTTTTCATCTTGAATGTCACAAGTTGGAACCTCAAAATGCAACATTGTCGTGAATATATCATCGATGACAGTGATTGGATTATAATGTATGACCCAATAGAGACTACACAGGGATCAAGATAAGTATTATGTCCCTACAAGCTTTGTTGAAAGAAATATTTCGTAGCTATTAGATTCTCTATATTTAGATAGTCACTACGAGTTTCACGTACATAACCCAAAATATTATTCAGAACAAAAGGGGAAGAAAATACATTAGTTGCATTATCAAAGGTGTCTCCATATAATTATATTTTTGAAGCATGGTGATGGAGGGTTTGCATGCTTGATAATGTAAAGTGTGCCAATCCTTATTATGTGAAACTATGAAAGAATCTAATAAGATGGTCCAAAACCTTTTTCTTTTGGTGCCATGATCTTTAGCCTCTTGTAATTAATGGAGGACCCGGGGTACACAAACTACATTTTATATACTTGTATTAATTATTTAATTTATTTTATACATTAAAATGGAAATTATCAGAGCCTTAATTAAAAAAAAACTAGGGGCAACCTTTCTTTTCTTTGGCCTACTTAAACATAGTAATTTTTAGTAACTCCCGATACTTCAAGTCTCGTGGCAATTGTTTCTATACATATGTCGTTGATTGGAGCTTGAGATCAAATTCGTATAAGAAAACAACTTTACAGCATAGTTGTTAATAACTTTTTTTTAGAAGAAAAAAAATTGTTGTAATATGTCTCAAGTCCTGGACTCAAATTAAACAGAAAATACAAGATCAAAAGTCCCAAATTAAGGTACAGTGCACCCTATTTATGGGGACAAAAATCAGGGATCAAGTTTTTACTTAGTACTTTTGACATTATTTGCATTCTTCTGTACTTCTTTCGGTTATAATGAAATTCTCCCCTCCTGTCCAGTAGACGTAGTCAGTTACCGAATCACGTAAATTGTTGTGTCGTTTAATTTTTTTATGTTTTTATTTTCGACATTGCTCTAATATACTTAGTATTCAAATAACATGTAATATTTTTATTCAATAGTTGTGTAATTTATGGTATATACATTTGGGGAAGTGGTTATTGTACTTAATTAGATCAAATTAAACTATGGTTGATGTGTCCCACTATAGCAATGGTAATTTGGTAAATAACTAAGCTACTTAAAATAATTATAATGTTAATATAAATTTATTATAATTAAGTGGGCTAGCTGTAAAAGTTTAGGTCCATGACCACTAGATGCTCTATAAATACCCCATCTAGCTCATTTGGAAAGGGGAGGATGGACAAAGGAAAATTACTCTATTATAAGAGACTAGAGTTTGCCCTTCCACCATTGAGATACTATCATATAGAACTACGAATTAGTCTTGATCCTACCAAAGTAGGTACGTAGACGGTTTAATTAAATCAAGTGCAGTCTATAATATCTTAAAGCTCTTTAGTCTATCGTGAGACAATTCTATGTGAATATCACTAGGCACACTTTTCTTGAGGTCCCCGTGTTGACCTCATATTATATTTTTGTCATTCAATATTATCGTTAACTTTGGTGTGGAAGCCCATTTGTTATGACATTGTCTTTATATTTCTTATTAAAAAAAATTGTAACTAAATTACAGATCTCAATACATACATACTTGTACTAATTAGATATTGTATATAATGGAAGATCTCAAAACATTTGTTTATCTATCAAATCTTCACATAAATCAAAGTATTAAAAACTATCTTCCACGTACAATAGGAAAAGCACTTCTCACAAGAAGTCATTATTGAAATGCTCACAAGTTTAACAAATCAAATTAAAATATTAAAAAGTTAGTAATATATTACATGCTAGCCCTTCTTCTTTTTTCAAATTTTGGTAGTAATTTGTTCCAATTATTTCACTTGCATAAATTTAATAGCTCTTTTTGTTTTTTAAATCATTGATAGATAAAAAAGAACACATGCATGCATGACCAATTAATTGGAGACACATAATGTTTTTCTTGAAAAATAGTAATAAATGTTTGTTATTAGATGAATAAGAAACTGAAGTCCGACTTACTATTAGTTTTTATATTGTTTAGAAAATCAATTATTTTGTTTCAATCAAAAATACTTTACAAGTTAAATAACAATATAATGGCATTCACCGACTCTAGCAATGAAATTAATTACAATGATTAGTATTGCATTTCTTTTTTATCTGTTTTTTTTTATAATCGATTACATGTATCAATTATATCATGGATATGATTAATCAATTAAGATATAACACTAATACTAATTTACAACAGCTGACAACTACCAATAAAGTATAGAAAGATCCATACACTGTCGGCGAGAGTAAAATCCAAGATCTCTAATATTTTGGGGCATCAGCTTCGCCAATAAGACTAGGCTGATCACCCGCCGTCTTTTTTATCTAATAACAAAAATTTATTATTACACAAATACCGACAACTTACATTTGTATTATTTCTAAATGCTCGATATGATCATTTAATAAAAGTTTTTCACATTCAATGGTTGATAAATAATCTTGGATACCACCCACTTTGATGACATGAAATAAACCTCCAAAGAGTCCTTATTCATTATTATTAGTTAAACTATATGTGTTATGATATTCTATAGTGATCGACATATATTATTTCCATTTACACTACTATTTATCATTCGTGGTGCAATTGATAGATATTGTTTTTTCCCTTCACAAACACGTAAATTTGAGGCACAATTATTCCTCCAACATGATTTAATGCATAATTTTTTATTCTCTAGGAGTTTAATTACAACATGGGCAACAAAGAATAATAAATTAGAATTTTGATTTGAGTCGATTTTGCAATTTGCATGTCAATCTTTGTCGGTAAAAATTTTCAGTCAAGTAAAATTATTGTTTTCACGATAAAACTATGTAAAATCAGAATAATCACATGAAAGTCAAGTGGGATTGGTTCTAGCGCCGAATCTCTGATATTTAAGTGGACAAAGGCAACTATGGTCGATATGAAGCTAATTCAAAGCGAAACAACATAACTTACAAGCGTTCTATTTTACGTTATTTATAGAGTTTTTCATAGTATACATATATCGTACAAACACATGGAATGGTTGAATGCAACCACGTGGTTGTAATGTATGGTCATGATTTCGGATCATCGAGTTAGATTCAATAAATTTTTAGTGATTTTTGGTAAATATTGAGGGTCATTCGGTTTTTAATAATTATGCCTAGCCTAAACATATAAAACTTAAAATGCTCGGTAATTTGTATAGTATATTAGTTTGTCTTCCTTGATGTGAGCTCTTTTGTAAATTTTCATTGTGTGAATTTTTTTATTATTATCTTTTATTTGAGGTCTGCTAAAATAGGGGAAAATAAGACTTCTTCTATTATGAAAAATAAAAAAAAATAAAAAAATTACAAGACACATATAACCACTAGGGACAGAGTAAGGAGCTAGTTGGGGGATCCACCCCTCAACTTTGAAAAATTAATATTTTTACCCTACAAAATTTTGAAATTTAAAATTTTGCCACCCAAAAATTAAAAAATATCTGATTTTGCCCCATTTGTTTTGTATTCGTTCCTAAACCTATACTCGTGACCCCGTCGTGTCCCTGTATATAGCTCCATTTTTCTTCAATATTTATTTTCTTTGATTTATTCTAAAGGAACTTACAAAAATACAAAACTTTTAATATTAATTTTTGGGGGTATAAAAATACCACGATATTTAAATTCGAAATATGACCACAAAAATATAAAAAATATTCTAGAAATTAGGAAATTTTAGAGAGAGGAAAAAAAAAAAAAAAAGAGCAATGGTGAACCTCTGTTGACTTACACACTCATGGCTCATTTTCTCTCTCTAATTCTCTACATATACATATATTTATCTCTCTACAAATCATACAAAATCACGAACACAGATCTGCTATTTGATATATATTTTTTCCCCTTCACATTTACACAATAACAACAAAATATTTATAATCTGTTTCCAATTTTTGACCAAGGTAAAAAGTGTGAATTCAACTTTACGAAACTTTATTTAGCTGCCTTGTCTCATCTTTTCCTCAATCAATGAACAAAAAGCACAAAAGAGAAGGCGCAATAAATCCATTACTAATGTTTTGTACTGTATATATATATATATATATATATATATACATATGTATATAGTATTTGCTTTTTGTAGGTATATTAGCTCATTACCTTATTGTTCTTCGCTTTAATTATCACACCAAATCATAATTGCTGCTTCTTCTTTTTGAGCAGTATAGTATAAGATCATTTTTTTCTGTTAATTAGTACTAATTCCTTGTTAAATACACTTCCTGAGTGTTGATTCGATTGATTAATTGCTACCTGTTTGGTTTGTTTGCTCGAAATTGAGTTTATTTGCTTGATTTGTTACTAGATTGAGTAGAAATCCGATTCGATTGATCTGGATTGGGAGTTGAGTTTTTGTTTTTATGGTTTGAATTAGGTTTAATTTTCTGGTTTTGGTTTTACTTTGGGGGTTCTGAATGAGGTGCAAGAGTGTAGTATGTGGTGAGAAATGAGGGTTAGGGTTCTTGAGAAATGGGGTGTGTATTTGGGAAAGAGATTTCATCGTCTAGGCCACAGAATGGGGTTATTGTAGTTGGAAAGGAGAGAGGTAATGGAGAAGAGAGAGATTCATCAGTACCATCAGGGAGGAGAGAGAAAGTAGTAGTTGGTTCAGTAAGTAAATCAGAAGACGCCGGTGCAGCCGAAGGCGGCAGTGGCGCTGATGGTGGTCAAGTTCAGAACGGCGGTGATCAGAAGGAGAAAGAGTCGAAGGTTGAAAATGCACGGCGGCCTAGAGGTGAAAGAAGGCGGTCTAAGCCGAATCCAAGGCTGAGTAACCCTCCTAAGAACATCCATGGAGAACAAGTGGCTGCTGGATGGCCATCTTGGCTCTCTGCCGTGGCGGGAGAGGCGATCAACGGATGGACACCTCGTCGTGCTGATTCTTTCGAAAAAATTGATAAGGCAAGATGGTATTAGTTTATTTACCACTTTCTTCTTCTGTGCTACTTCATTTATTCATTCCTAATTATGCTTGTTTGTTCTTGATGTTTGTGTTTAGATTGGTCAAGGTACTTATAGCAATGTGTATAAAGCTAGAGATGCCATAACGGGGAACATTGTTGCATTAAAGAAGGTTAGATTCGATAATTTGGAGCCTGAGAGTGTGAGATTTATGGCTAGGGAGATTTTGATATTGCGCCGTTTGGATCATCCAAATGTCGTGAAATTGCAAGGATTAGTGACATCAAGAATGTCGTGTAGTTTATACCTCGTTTTCGATTACATGGTACATGATTTGGCTGGCCTTGCTTCGAGCCCTGGTGTCAAGTTCACCGAGCCTCAGGTGAAATTCTCCTTTTTCTTTATTTTTCAAGAACCAAACATGGCCTTATAGTTTCGGAATTGTTTCCTTACATTTGCATAGCGTGATTGATATGATAGGTCAAATGCTACGTGCGTCAGCTATTGTCTGGACTTGAGCACTGCCATAATCGACATGTCTTGCATCGTGATATTAAAGGGTCAAATCTACTTATTGATGATGGAGGAGTTCTTAAGATTGCGGATTTTGGATTGGCCTCCACTTTTGACCCTAATCACAAGCACCCGATGACAAGTCGTGTAGTTACTCTTTGGTATAGGCCACCAGAGCTTCTTCTTGGCGCAACCGACTATGGTGTAGGTGTGGATTTGTGGAGCGCTGGGTGCATTTTAGCTGAGCTATTTGCTGGGAAGCCCATCATGACCGGGCGGACAGAGGTAGATTTTATTGTTATTAAATTCAAACAGTTCATCTCTGGTCATTCTTAGGAGCTCCCGGGACTTAAAGTCCTCAGACAATTACAATTATCCATATGGTGACGTGACTTGGAGTCCTGAGAGCTTCTAATAATCATTCTTTCATGTCTATTTAATGATCAATTGACAATGAAATGTTCATAGTGCTTCCCGGTGTCATACTTTTACCATTTGTTGCTTGATCATCTGTTGTTTTGTTTAGGCGACTGTGCTCACTGGAAATTATGATTTTTGCTTTACGTATTTGACCTGGAATTCTGGATGCTTTTATGTTTCTGAACTATATTTGAATTTGGGATTTGGCATTTACATGCACATTCTTCATTTAATGGGTAATTACAATGAGACCCCTGAGGTTTTATAAATTACCAAGACACCCAACCCCTAGATCATGACAACTCGAAAACATGGAGCAAAATTGTTATCTGTTTTTTAACTTTTTTTACTGACAGGTGTTAAAATTAGGATATGATTTCTCTGACAGAGAAAGTTATGGTAATTTTTGAAACCTTGGGTCTTTTTCGTAATTAGTTAGGGGTCGTCTGGGTAACTTACCCTTTGGATTAGTGCATCGCCTTATTTTGAGGATAAATTGGTTGTCGACCTTTTCGCATCTACTAGTCACTATAAATCAACGTACGACATTATTTCGATGGCTTAGCCTGAAACATTTGCTTGTAATTTTGGCTTCTCTTGACAGAACTTCTTTGGCTGGAAGTATCTGAGTTGTATTTATGTCATTAATGAAATGATTGGAGTTATGATTAACACATTCCTGGATTCATAGCAATAATTGTATATTATACATGGTGCTAGGTGGAACAGCTGCACAGGATTTTCAAGCTATGCGGTTCGCCATCAGAAGAATATTGGAAAAAGTCAAAGCTTCCTCATGCAACCATATTTAAACCGCAACATTCATATAAGAGATGCATAAAGGACACATTTAGAGATTTCCCGCAGTCATCATTGCCCTTAATTGATACTCTACTTGCAATTGACCCAAGCGAGCGTAAAACTGCTACAGATGCACTTAAGAGTGAAGTGAGCTCTCCTTCACTCGCTCTCAATATGGAACGAATTAATTAAGACTTTACTATCTTAATTAGATCACGAATACTTTTTAACTTTTAGTTTAATATCTTTGATATAAATCAAATATACTAACTTGTTTTGGTCTATTTTTATCTATAACAGTTCTTCTCGACAAAGCCTTATGCATGTGATCCGTCCAGTCTTCCAAAGTATCCACCAAGTAAGGAGTTGGATGCTAAGCGTCGTGATGAAGAAGCTAGAAGGTTTGGAAAATAATTGTAGTTCTGTAAGATTACGTTGGGATTGAATGATGTAGAAGCTATGATTTCAAATCCATGATACAAATTCATACATATCTTTGTATAATTTTGATTTGCTATGGCTTTCAAAATTCCCATCCGGGCTATTTTTTCAATCATCACGATGTATTGAAATGCACCTAGTATTGAGGTCGTTTGAAATACTTAGCTACAAGTCCTTTCCTCAAATCAAATCCTTCCATCCAAACGTAACCTAACCTTGTTTACATGCATTATAGTTAAACTATTTACCTGCGCTAAGTTTTATTTTCTGATTCAACCAATGACACGATGTATATCTGTGTATATATACAAATTGGGCATGGGTTTACATACTTTTGGTTTTTTATTTTGCTTTTGTACTATTTAATAGGTTATATTTGCATAAATTCCTGATTATGAGTTACAAAAATTCTAGGTTAAGAGCTGCTGGTAAAACTCAAGCTGATGGTGTGAAGAAAACAAGGACACGCGATCGAGGCATGCGGGGCATCCCTGCTCCTGAAGCGAACGCTGAGCTGCAAACCAATATTGATGTAAGTCGTGTAATATGCATTCTTTGCCGTTTAATGTGCATTCTTTGCCTTCATATGATACTATTATTCCACAGAAGTACAATTTATGTGATTTTGCCTTTCATAATTTCCGAATTCAAATATGATTTGAAAAGTTTCTCCTTGTTTAATTTTTCACAACTCATTTGAGTAATATTTTTTTCTGAACTTATAGTTTGGTCGTGGAAAAAAAACATATTTTTGAACTTAAAAGAGATGTATATGACTATATGTATACTATACAATGGAAGGGAAAATTGCAATTTTAGTTCCATAATATAGGATCTGTTGCAACTTTTTCCATTGTTTACAAAATTGCGAAAGTAGTCCCACAAGATGTATTTTTTTTTATTCAATTTGGTCAAATCTGTTAAAAATAGATGGAGTTCCACTCGTTGAATGCATGCCATGATCACATGCGAGGCACATGACAGAACTAAGACCAAAAAATGCAAAAAACTGCCTCATATCAAACTAATTTTGCAAATTTGTAAACATTGGAATAACCATAGTGAAATTTCCCCTATTCTCAGTAGGATTGTATTATTTTTGGAGAAATCACACATTATAAATCAAAAATGAATTCCCCATAAAATAGCTTAATATATGAAGGGAAAACTATCTATCTATATGTTTGCGATTATGAAGTACCTTGATGGTATTTTTACTTTTCTGCTCCCATGAAACAGAGACGACGACTAATAACACACGCAAATGCAAAGAGCAAAAGCGAGAAATTCCCTCCTCCACACCAAGATGGAGGGCTCGGATTTCCTCTGGGCTCGTCTCACCACATTGATCCCACCTTTGATCCCCCAGACGTACCATTCAGTTCCATGAATTTCTCATACTCCAAAGATCAGATGCAAACTTGGTCTGGCCCGTTGGTCGACCCAGCTGGTGTTGGAGCTCCCCGAAGAAAATCGAAACCATCAAAGAGTGATCATCGGAAAGATAAGAAATAAGAAGAAAAAGATAACATATGTGATATAGCATTGTTCATTATATCCCTATACCTACTATCAGATCAACACATGAAGGTGCAGATTTCACTGCAAATTTGTGTGTTATATCTGAGCCGGGAAACGTTGAAACTTTTTTAAGAGGTAAAAATGTCTTTTGTTATCGTTTTTCTTGTTTCTATTGATTTTTTTTCTTTTATAATTCTGAGAACATTCTTATGTATTATTTAGTATTGAGTTTTTTCTTTCTTCCATCAACTAGCTGTAAAATCATGAATGAAGCATTACTACAGTATGCAAACTTTATTTTTGTTTTTCATTTTTACTTTAGCCTTAGTTGCGAGTGAGAAAACTGTTACATTGAATACTAGTATAGAGTTGCCAAAAATATGTTGCACTCTGTCAAAACGACGCCAGGTGATGCGCCAACACTACTCATTGGGTGTCGCGGGGACGACCACATTGGTCATCGGGGGTTGTGGCAGACGCTACTCATTGGGTGTCGCGATGCCGATCTCACTGGTCTCCCGGGACTGCAGCCCTTTGTATGGGTGTTGTGGCCGTATGTTGTGTTGGCACCATAGTACGAGTGCTCTAGCGCCATGGAGTCGGGCTTCTGCCTGCCAGCTTATCTTCGGTGCCTCGTTCTCTGGCTCTTTTTGATTTCTTCTCGATCCATTGTATCAGGTTCTACAATTCTATTAATTTAATATATGAATGTAGTAAGTATTAACAACTTTTAGCATACTACCTGAAGATGTGTGTAAGCACTTCACAATCTCATTTTTAACGTTGCTCATTTAAAATTTTGATTGAATCAAAATATATTCATGTTCATAAAATGAAATGGAAGGAGTAATATGTCTACCAAAATATACAAGCCTTGAAACATAAAATAAATTCATACCAATATATATCTCATCAAAGTAAAAAATAAAAGGACAAAATTGCCCTCCCCCCACTCGGATGATACTTGGTGGCTCCGGGAGTCCAACTGCTGGAGCCTATTCACCACACAAAATGTATTAACACAATAAAAAAAAAAAAAATTTGATGGACTCCGCAAATGTTTTAACTCTGTTGTGGCAGATATTTCTCGAGAGTTGGACTCCCGGGAGCTACCACTATCCACCACACAAAATGTATTAACACAATAAAAAAAAATATTATTTTTTGATGGACCCCGCAAATGTTTTAACTCTGTTTGTGGCAAATATTTCTCGAGAGTTGGACTCCCGGGAGTCACCAAGTATCACGCCCCCCACCCCCCCGGTTTATTTTGTCTTGAATCATCATATAATGATACGTGTACATGTTTATACAGTAACATGCAATGCATTCTATCCATATTGCACCGTCTCAAACACACACACACATAAACCAGATACTACACAAAACTCATTCTCCACTTCAACTCTCTATCCCTTTCTCTCCAATTCTTTCCCTGCAAGTCCCTTTCTTTTTGTTCAGGACATATTGTCAGCTAAATTTCACAGATTTGATGAGAATATTGGGACAACCTAGCGGGCCCGGAGGCCCAGGCCCAGATTGGAATGGATCACGGCCAAGATTCGGGCTTGTCCATGGATTTTTCTACAACTTGTGCACTGCTATAACTTCTTGGTATGCTACTCTTTTTTCTTTTATTTTTCTTAGCTTTAATCTTTTATCGCAAAAGTTCGAGCTGTTTTTAATACGTATGAGTATACTATATATTTTTGGAAAAATTTACAACTACAAACTTGCCGAGATGATATGAGATGGGTAATATACTGATTTATAAGTATACATGTAAAATATGTATATTTACTGAAGTGTATTTTTATTTTATCTTTACATGCATCATGTTTGTGCTAATGTTTGAAAAAAAAACGTGTTGTATGAGTTGTTATATTATTTCATTGATAATATAACATAATAAAAAGATAATTATTTGTGTTCGGCTCGATTAACAATCAACCCAAACTCTAACACAAATTTTCAACACAAATTTTCAAGGTCGATAATAATTCAAACGATTTTGAACGACGACTTATTCGGTTCGAGTCGACTCGTCTCGTTTACAGCTCTATTTACAGCTCTAGATCCAAATGTTTTCCTTGTAATCCTTTCACAAAAAATGCATTTTGAAATCATTTGTTAACGATTAGCAGCATGAAATGGTTAAATGAGTTCATGGTTTGTTTTCGGAAGTATTGAAATTCGTTTTTCATTTTAAGGTATTTAAACAATGCAACTGTGATGCAATTTATATAAATATATATGACGTAATTAAACTTCCTTCCACTTTTAAGATATAAGTGGCTTTAATTTTTGGGGAGGCAACTCACTGTATACTTTCGAGCTACTAGGATCGATTTTCGAGAGAATCTCCAACACTACCTGTTTTGATCAAACATCACATTAAAATTGACTATTTATTTTTAGAAATAAAAATGCAAGGAAATTCTATTTTCATTAAGTTACATTTCCCTATTCTCATGGATCCGAATGAAGAAACTCACATATAAATTTGGATATTGCAGCTTCTATGTCTTCTGTTGTTGTTGGCTTATAGAAGACTGCTTTGTGGGCCGACGCAGTTTTCCTAGGCCTCCATTCGGATCACCCGACCCGTCTCCGCCGCCTCATTCACATATTGGGCCTGAACATCATGGTTTGTTGGGCTCTGTTTTCGGCCCATCTGAGCCACCGCCGCTTCCTCCTCCTCATGTTGGGCCTGGGCTATTTGGTTCTGTTGTCGGCCCACCAGGTCAACCCGGCCCAGTTGGTTACCCTGGCGAACCCTCTCCTTTTTGATTGTGTAGCTTATGATAGCTAATGTTGTCCTTCTACTACCTTTAGCTTTTCTACATTAGTTTCTATGTGCTAATATTTACTTGGAATAAATGGAAGTAATTTTGTCCTTTTACTGGCTTCAGCTTTCTTGAATTTGTTAATGTTATGCTAATATTTTGTTGGTGAGCATCTTTTTTAAAATAATTATAATGAAAATAATTAATTAGTAAGAATGACAACACCTCTGCATATTAAGTGAAAGAAAAATGTCGGGCTCAAATAAAAAAAATAGGATTAATCGTTAAAAGTTTGTTCGAGCTCGATTTGTAAATGTAACAAATTAAGTTTGAACATCTCTTTTTATTTGACAAGTTTTTAAAGCTTGATTTGAGTAAAAAGTGGCAAAAGATGCTCGAAAAACTCAAATTACTCAAACTTGATTTATATTCGGCTCGAAAATAAAGTTTGTTTGAGCTCAAAGCTGAAGTACAAAGCTTGAAACTAGAGAATGACTCAAACAGGTTTGAACAAGACTTTCTTCAGCTCGATTGATTCGCTTACAATCGTAAATGCATGGCGTTGTTATTTCTACATCAGGAGCAGGGAATGATGTGTTATCTATTTATAACTGGAGTTCACTATTACCGTTATTGTTGCACAACTAAAAATAATCAAAACGTCCTTCCATAGTCTTCAACTCAAGAGCCAAGGTTCAATTCATGTTGGATTCATGATTGTTACGGTATTTTTCTATCAAATTTTATAATCATATCAATGAGTTTGCGTTGGAGGATCCTTATCTTCACATTCACAAAGAAACTGTGGGCGATAATTAAGTTCACCCAACTCCTCTAGCCCCATTCTGAAGTTTTGGCAGGTGACCATCTTTTTTTTTTTAATTCAAGAGGAAGGGTATACCCTATATATCTAGCCCGACGAACCCCGGTTGATAGTTATAACCCGGGGTCACAAAGACTCTATCTAGTTCCACAAAGAAGGAAATAACTACAACTTGTGACAGCCTGGATTCGAACCCAATACCTCTCGCATAAAGTGGAAGTCGGATATCACTTGTTGGGATATAGTGGAGTCGGATCAAAAGTAGGACCGAGAGCCAAAAAATGGAGCCAAATAGAGCCAAGGTGAAGACGAGATGGGTCGGGGAGATCCGGAGTCGCGAAAGGGTCGTAATGAAGTGGATTAACTACGAACAGGTGTGATAGCCGCGGCTACCACGAGCTTAGCCGCGACTACCAGTGCAGAATGTTAACAGTGGGTTTAGCCGTGGCTAAGGGGTTTTTAGCCACGGCTATTGGATGCGGATTTGAGACTTGGGGCATAAGTTGGCGAGATTTTGGGCGTATTTTGACATATTTGAGTCCTATTTTGATTGGGTTTGTTTCCTATTGTGATAAGAATTGTTCCCTAAGTTAATTAGGATTGTATTCCTAATTAAATAGGGTTTTAGATGACTCCAACTATTATGAATAGGGGAACTCCTCTTGTAATTGATTGATGTACTCGATTTCACTCTTGAAAAATAAAAATGTAGATCTAGGTTGGCTCGTGGATGTAGGCAATTATGCCGAACCACATTAAAATTCTCGTGTTTTTCATCTTCATGTTTAGGTTTAGATTTCTTGTTTCTTATTTATTCTTTGTGCTCTGATGCTACTATCCCTAACAACTGGTATCAGAGCCATAGGTTGTAGATTTAGTTGGCGTCCTAAATCAAGATCTATGGGGAAGTATTTTTGGCTAAACACGGATTTCGTCGTGGGAACGATGGTAGGAGATGGAAGAATAATCAAGCTCGATGATTGTGTTGCAGAGAAGTACGAATTGAGGTCGTGGTGAAGCCGGAGAAGATGACGGAGGAGGATGAGATAGGGTAGATCATCAACCAAATAAGAGTAATCCCGTTGAACGTTAACGAGAAAACATTGAAAAATCGTGGTGCCAACAGATAGGCAGATCTGCAGCAGCAGAGGCAGATTTGTGTTGCCGGGTGGGTAGAACACGAAGTCAGTGGGAGCAGTTGTTGTGCCAGAGACAGATCTGTCAAGCCAGAGGTCAGAGGTCAAATCGTGTTTCCAAGAGAAATGAACGAGTTGCAAAGACCGAGGTCGGCAGAGTTATGGTGCCAAGAAAGCAAATCCACCGAGCCAGAGGTCAGAGTGGTTGAATTGATAACCGAGAAGGTAGAGCCGTGTAGTCGAGAGACCAGAGGGCAGGGTTGTGGAGGCATGACCACATAGAGAGAAACCATGAAGGCAGGAAATGGTGTCGGTAGGGGTTGACGTGGAGTCAGAAGTCATGGTGGCAGGATGCGAAACCGGGTAGGTAGATTCGCAGAGCAGCGGGTTTATTGGCAAATGGATGTGAGATAGCTCGTGGAGTGGAAGCTCGAGTAGATATGTCAGTGGCCCGAGTTAGTCATTGAAAACCGAGTTGGCGGATGGATCGGATATAGCTCATGCAGGGGCAGAGAGCAGATATGTGAGGGATCCGAGATTGCCGTTGGAAAAAGTCCTTGGTGGAAAGATGTTAGCGGATGGGTTGACTGAGGCGATTTGGGTTGTGACATGTTTGGGTTTTAGAGTAACCTATATCCGAGGGTCAATTGGACCGAGATGGATATGCCACGGTATTCAGGAGTTGACTGATCACCAAAAGAATAGGGTAGTGGCAAGGGTTGAAAGAGAGGGAACGATGTTCACAAAGAGAGTCTGTCAAATGGGTGACACTAGAGGATGGACGAGTTGACGAGATATGGGGTTATCTCATGGATTTTTTTATCCCCATTGGGTTTGGGGATGTGCCAACTAGTATAAGATTCACTTAGGAAAAGTGAAGGGATGATTCAAGTTGAGTTTGAGATTTTTGATCAGTCTCCAAGTGGGAGATTGTTGGGATATAGTGGAGTCGGATCAAAAATAGGATTGAGAGTCAAATAGAGCCAAGGTGAAGATGCGATGGGTCGGGGAGATCCGGAGTCGCGAAAGGGGCGTAATGAAGTGGATTAACTATGAACAGGTGTGATAGCCGCATCTACTAGTGCAGAATGTTAACAGCGGGTTTAGCCGTGGCTAAGGGGTTTTTAGCTACGGCTACTGGACGCGGATTTGAGACTTGGGGCATAAGTTGCTGAGATTTTGGGCGGATTTTGGCATATTTGAGTCCTATTTTGATTGGGTTTGTTTCCTATTGTGATAGAAATTGTTTCCTACGTTAATTAAGATTGTATTCCTAATTAAATAGGGTTTTAGATGACTCCAACTATTATAAATAAGGGAACTCCTCTTGTAATTGATTGATGTACTTGATTTCACTATTGAGAAATAAAGATGTAGATCTAGGTTGGCTTGTGGATATAGGCAATTATGACGAACCACGTTAAAATCCTCGTATTTTTCATCTTCATGTTTATGCTTAGATTTTTGTTTCTTGTTTATTTTTTGTGCTCTAATGCTACCATCCCTAACACCACTACACTAATAGGTCTTGGGTGGGAGATGGACCATCTTGGTCTATCTAAGATTCGGATCCATTATTGATATCCATATCTGGTTTATGACTGTTCTTGGCATTTTATGTGTTATCCATTATTTGATTGGGAAAACTAGCTACACTATATTTTGTCTACAAATTATATAATTGAGTTTGGTAAATGTTTTTATATGGGGGCAAATAAATTGGATTATTGGAATTATTTGGACCCCAAATTAGCTTGATACAGGTCATAGTCATATGTTCTTATATGGTCACATTATCATAGAACAAATCATTTGGCAATTAAGTTGTTGCCGCGACCACAATTGAATCGGGGAGGTGTCTATTGCTGGCACGAATTTTCTCTATATCATTTAGAGGCCACAAATGACGGATTGGAGAAAAACAAATAGTCTGTTTTTAATTAGTAGGGTTTGGGACTCAAAAGTATTGGAACAATTGTAAATAAGGTAAAAAAAAACTTCAATCAACATATGTCGGACGAAATACTTCGGTACATAATCTATTAATTTATGCACCTAAGTACCCAACACAAGTAAGTCCATCTGAAAAATATTATTGTCCTTTTACTACATTAATCTTTTGTGATGTAGATAATGTTGTCCTTGTACTACATTAATCTTTTGTGCATTTGTTTTGATATGCTAAAATTTACTTGAAATAAAAGAGAGTAATGTTGTCCTTTTTACTGGCTTCGGCTTTCTTGGATTTGTTTATGTTTTGCTAATATTTATTTGCTGAAAGTCTTTCCAAAATGATGGCAGTCAAAATTAATTGGTTACAGTGGAATTAAGTGAAAGGGAAAAATATATTTTACCCCCTGTGATATTTGAAATTGGGCATTTACCTCCCTGTGAAAAAAAAATATAAAACAACCCCCCTGACATTTCAAAAAAGATGCAATTGGACCCCCTACGCGCCTTACTCGCCTGGTGTGCATGTGGTTAAATGTTTTTTGATCTTTTTGGACAATTTTGCCCTTGATCTAACAGCCATTAGATCAAATGTGATGAAATCAACGGTTAATATTAACTAAATTATATTATATTTATTACTTTTTAATTTTAATTTTTATAGATATATTAAAAATATATAAATAATATATATATATATATACATTAAATGTATTTATATGTTTAATATCTTCTATTAAATCTTAAATAAAAATATTAATATATAATATTTTATTAATTATAAACTTTTAATATATTAATATAATAATTAATATATATATGTGTGTGTGTGTGTGTATATATATATATATACTATTTACATCCATTAATATATGTATATACACTACCGCAGCAACCACACCGTCGCCGCCGCCTACCACCTTCACTCCTATTCTTGTCCACCTTTACTCCTATATTCAAATCTACAAAATCAATTTGAAGCCTATCTTCAAATCTGCATTTTTGAATTTGCAGATTTGAAGATGTTCTTCAAATCTGCATTTAACATTTTCAGAAATTTTTTGCAGAAACATATATATATATATATACACACACATATATATACATTGAGTGACAATCTGCTACTCCATACACACACACACACACACACACACATATATATATATATATATATTTGAACACATATTTTGCTGTACGTTGAGTGACAATCTGCTACTCCATAGCAAAAGGCAAACCACAAACCCAAATCTGGAAAGCTTGTTGTTGTTTGTTTGGTTGGATGGCAATCTGCATTTTTTTCTTTTTTCACTTTTGTTGTGTGTGTGTGCTAGCTACGCCATCTGCATTTTTTTTTCACTTTTGTTGTGTGTGTGGTTGGATGGCAATGGCAGCACAGCACCGGTGATGGTGGGTTAGGCCACTATGGTTTTGAAAGATCTATTTTGCTGTACGTTGAGTGACAAAGGGGGCGGTGGGTGACGATGAACGGAGGCGGTGGTAGAGCGGAGGCGGAGACGGAGACTGGTGTGGTGGTGGCGGCGATGGGACATGGGGAAGAAGATGATTTGGGGAAAAAGATGATTGGGAAAGAAAAAAAAAAGAAAAAGCAAATTAAATAATTAATAATATGTAGAATAAAATAAATATGTACTGTAAATATTATTAAAACATAAGGGCATTTTTGTCCTCATAGTAAAAGTCACAGGCAAAAGTAGTCCGGGAGGCTGTGAGTATCTTTTTTGAAATGTTAGGGGTTTTTTTTGTATTTTTTTTTCACAGGGAGGTAAATGTCCAATTTCAAATATCACAGGGGGGTAAAATGTATTTTTCCCGTGAAAGATATGAGGCTCAAATATATAAAAGAACCATAGTGAAAATAGAATTCGATTTGAAATCGGTCGTTAAGTTGAGTTCAATTTGTGCTTGAATACCCTTTTTTTTTAATTCAAGACGAAGATGATACCCTAAATATCTAGTCCGACAAACTCGGGTTGATTGTCATAACCCTGAGCCACAAAAACTCTATCTAACTCCATACAGGAGGGAAGAGCCACAATTTGTGGCAACCTGGATTCGAACTCAGGACCTCTCACATAAAGTGAGAAGTGGATACCTCTAGACCAACATATTTTGGGTGAAACTAAGTTTAGTTTGTGCTTGAAAACCCTTTTTTTTGGTTCGATGAATTTGAAATTCGATTCAATTTGTAAAAAATGATAAGATATGTGGAAAACAATCAAGCTATCCCATTCTATTAGAGCTCTCTGAACTCGATTATGAGATGAGCAATTAAATTAAGTTCAAGACAAAATTTGAAACTCGATAATAATCAAGTACGCTTGAACAAAAATACCTAATTCAGTCCGATTCAATTCATCTATAAACCTAAATGTGAACACACAGTAAAGTATTTGAATGATTATTTCAATAGCATGAGGAGGGGAAGGTGAATCTAAGGTGCATCGATTCTAATGGTATCGGTGCACCAAAGATCATTGGATACATGGCAAAATGGTAGAATGTACTTAAATCACTTGAATCCAAAGATGTTAATGGATTGGCTTTAGTCCATCTTAAAAACATTTGGGAGGGAATGATGTGGTACCTAGTTAGAGCTGAATTTGTTTTTTGTTGGTAAAATTGTTGTAAAATAAAAGAAATCAAAACACATTTGAGACGCTTCAATTTAAGGGCTAACATTCAATTCATGTTGGATTCGTGACTTTAGCGGTATTTTTTAAATAACTTGTATTAATGAGTAACTATATATAGAGTTACATAGACTTGGTAAATAAGTAAACCCTAAACTATAAACAAGGAAAGATAAATACAAGGAAAGATATTCTAAACTATAAAGATAAATACAAGGAAATATAAAGTCAATAGCAGTTATCCCTTTTGGTCCAGAACGTTTAGTGATCACAGAAGGGTACCGTAGAGCGAGGCTCTTCCTGATGTGAGATGGACTGCTTGGGGAAGGAATTTGATAAAGGTTCAGCCCTGTTGCTGGATTGTTGGTCCGCAGCCCCGCCCTATAGAATGAATAAGGAGAGCGATGACCGAGCCACTCTTATACTATTCCTTGATAAGGAAAGATCCTATACTAATTTAAAAGATATATTCTAACACTCCCCCGCAGTCGAAACGGGAGATACTCGAACGTTGAGACTGGACTGAAAATCTAAGAGGAGCTAGGACAATACTCCTTTAGAGAATGCTTTTTAGCAACATATTTTTTTTTTGGGAACCGCCCTAGCGGGAAAGGGGAATGTTTTCGGTCCTCTCATCCCTTCTTTATATCATTAAAAAACGAAAGCAAAAAATAAGGAGTTCTAACTCCCTTACAATCTTCTATGGAAGCAAATAAAAAAGGAGTACTAACTCCCTTACAAGCATAATCGAGACGAAGGAGTACTACTCCCTTACAATATGTGAAAACAATCAAATCCATCTAAACCTAAAATTAGGAAAAAATAGATCCATTTTACTACACATAATGATATTCTCCGGAACTTCATTCCCCATCATCAGTGCAGAGCTTTTATCATCACAAGCCTTATTTGCCAAAAGGTCAGCAACCTTGTTTCCTTCCCGGTAAATGTGTGTGAAAGAAATTTCCATCTTAGCTCTAAGCATTCCAATCCGTTGTAGACGATGATGAAGCATCCAACTCCCTGGGTCCGCCGTCAATATTAGATGTAACACCACTTGTGCATCTACTTTCACCCACACTTTATTTAGCCCTTTACCATAGCAAAATTCGAGCCCCTTGCAAACACCATTTAGTTCTGCATATGTGTTAGATTCCACCCCTATGTAATCCGTGAAAGCAAAAAGTAATCTACCCGTGTGGTCTCTAATTATCCTACCCGAGCCAGCTTCGCCCGAATTTCCACGAGAAGCCCCGTCTGAGTTTAGTTTCACATATCCATTTGCGGGTGGATGCCACTTGACACACATCGATCTAAGTTTAACTTCTTTGATAAATGGAATACCCAAGGCTCTCGCCAAATTTTCGTTACCTCTCCAGCCACGTTTGGTGATCAAACCACTTTGATGGAGAAACTTAATGTAATATTCCACCTTCAATCTAATTCGGAGAGTCTTGAATCTTACACCCTCATGCTTTGCCTTATTTCGCTCAACCCAAATGAACTAAGTAATAATAATTGGTAATATTCGTTTGAGATTATTTTCAGCCACCCCTATTCTCCAAGATTGCCACCAAATGTATAAGTTTGAAGTCTCAGGAAGTTGGAAATCACAAAGTTTTGCAAAATAATCACCAAGCTTTCTAGCCTCCATACTATTAAAGAAAAGATGTGGAATAGATTCCAAACCTCCCTCTCTACAGCAAAAACATTTTGAAGCCAAAGAACATCTCTTTCTTTGCATTACCAAATCTACAGGGAGCTAATTATGGAGCAACCGCCAAGCAAAAATTGACATCGAAGGACGAAGGCATTTATTCCATATATCTCTAAAGATAGATTGAATCTCTGTGACATTTCTCACCTTATGCCAAGCTGATTTTATAGAGAACCTTCCATTTGTCGACCCCTTCCATATCGCTTCATCCTTAGTTTTTGGTTCAAAAGGAATTAAAACAATTCGATCCACCAAATGACTAGGAAGAACTGAAGCTAATTTTTCAGAATCCCATGATCGATCTTTCCAGAATGAGGAAACGGTGTCCTGAGATATATGCTCAACCAATAACATATGGCTTAATGAATTTTCGCTGATCCAGTTATCGAGCCAGAATAATATATTTCCATTTCCAATTTTCCAACCTATGTTCACCTCAGCTCAATTTTGGATTCTCCCTACACGCTTCTATACCGTTGATGACGAGCGTTTAATTGGAGCCACAATCGGATGAACCGAATTGCAATATTTATCTTGCATAAACCGAGCCCAATATGTTTTTCCGTTTCGCAAATCCACCAAAGTATTAAATCGAAAGCTTCGACCATCTCATTAAGGCTTCGTAGACCGAGCCCTCCTTCTTCAAATGGAAAGCAGGTGTGATCCCAAGATGTCTAATGTGTCTTCTTTTTATTATCGTTCGATCCCCAAAAAAATCTAAGAGTTGTTCAATCCGTTGAATGACATTTTTAGGTGGGTCAATCACCTGCATGAGATATAAAGGCATCGATAAAAGAACGCTTTTAATAAGAGTCAAGCGACCCCCGTGCGAAAGAATAGATTTCTCCCAACCTCCCATTCTTTTGATAATTTTACTAACAATCGTCTCAAAAACCGATCCTCGTTTATGTCCTTTATACAACGGCGCACCGAGGTAGAGGAAAGGAAAATGATCTTGAACAAAGCCCGTAGTTCTCGAAATTATTCTGATTCGCGTACGATGTGCAGAATTCCCCGTGATAAATCTTGACTTGTCGCGGTTTATTAATTGCCCCGACACGCTCTCATAGTGAGTCAAAAAATCACAAGGCGAGATAAAGCTGCCTTTGATCCTTTAGTAAATATCAAGATATCATCAGCATAAGCAAGGTGACTAACCATTATACTACCTCCGGAGTTATATTGCATGATCGGATTTGCATGGAATAATTTGTCTAATCCCCTAGATAAATATTCAGCTGCAAGAATGAATAGAGCCGGAGATAGAGAATCTCCCTGACGAAGACCCCGAGAGGATTTGAAAAAACCAACTTCCTCACCGTTTATCATAATAGAAAACCAACAATTTTCCAATGCATTTCTCACCCAGTTAATCCATTTATTCGGGAATCCTAGTTTAGTCAAAACCGAATATAGAAAAAGCCATTGAACCCAATCATAAGCCTTTGCCATATCCAACTTAATCATAACATTCCCTCCTCCTTGCTTCTGATTAATTTCGTGACATAAATCCTGCGCCATCAAAATATTATCCATAATATTTCGGCCTTTGATGAAGCCCGACTGTCCCATAGAAATAATTTTGTCTAGAATCTTAGACAACCGAGTAGCCATAATTTTTGTAATCAACTTGTTACTTACATTGCAGAGGCTTATCGGTCTAAAATCTTTCCATGTTTGAGGGGAATCAGTTTTTGGGATCAGAGAAATGGAAGTAGTTGTATGAGCCCGATGAAAAGGAGTTCCCGCAAAAAAATCAAGTACTGCGTCCATTAAGTCATCTTGAATAATATCCCAACATTTTTGATAGAACATAGAGGAGAATCCATCTGGGCCAGCAACACTATACGGGTCTATGCTCCACACTGCCGCCTTTAATTTCTCCAGTGTTGGATTGTCACACAACTCCTTTTTTTCCGAATCCGTCAAAATCTCTGGGATGCAAGATAGGTCTGGATCATCTAACTGTGTATTAGGACCCGGAAGAACCTTTTCAAAGTATCTGACAACCGAGTCTTTGATCTCCTTGGGATCCACAATGTCACGGTCTCCGTCCCGAATACTATGAATGCGTCCCTTTGTTTTTTTACGTTTTACCCATGCATGATAGAATTTAGTATTTCTATCCCCGTCCTCCAACCAATTACAAGCAGCCTTTTGGCGCCAAAATCCTTCCTCCATCAACAATTTATTAGCGTATATTGCGGCTGCTCTATTCATTTCACATAAATTTTCCTCCGTTGGATCATCTGCGTATTTTTGTTCAAGTCTCCGTGCTTCCTCTTCAGCTAAACTGACCGCTTCAAAGACATTACCGAACACTTCCTTGTTCCATACTTTTAAAGAACACTAGTAAAGAACACGTGCGTTGCACATGATTACTTTGATTTAATTTGCTTAATAATTTAATGGAAATCAATTTTTTTATATTTATATTTGTTCGAATTGCTTTTGCTGATACATTGATAAGATAAGTTGTCGTTTGATATTTATTAATATCTCTTAGTAATAAATATTATTTTACAACTTTGACCAATATTTTTTTTATATGTATTATTAAAGAAAAAAAATCAATAAATTAAAATTATTGATACATAACATCAAATAAATATTAAATAGAAATATTTGATCTCGATGATTGTTTACAATAGTTATAAACATTGTACATCGGAGAAAGTTTTAAACTTAAGAACATAAAATATAAATAAATATGATTTGATACTATTTGATGACTTCATTAGTCCTTCTCTTCTTTGATTTTGATGGAGCTTTCAACCCTGGTCTTGCTCAGCTTCATCTTCTTAATTTTATATTTCTTTGTCAAATTGCTCAACGTTTCTTCATCATCACTTGATATGTTGTTGATTTCTCCATCGTTAATGTATGTTGACTTGTTTTTTACGTCTTCTTGCTTCTTGTTCGTTGTGAACCATTATCTTTCTTTGCATCCTTGTCTTCAGATTCTGATATTGTTTTATTTTGAAGTTCCTTTGATTCTGTAACAATTTCTAGATTTGCAGTTGTATTCTTCTCCCTTCCATTCTTGGTTTTCTTTCTTTTTTTCTCCTTGCTGTTTTCTGGTTGTATTATTGCAATTGCATCCGCAATGGCACAAAATATTCCATTCTTCATTTCAGCTTTTCTATTCAGTGCGATTAGGAAGAGAAATTCCTTTGATGTTTGTAAGCTAAGTGCTCTATAAAACTTTGAATTTTGTTCTCCCTAAATAGATGAATAGTTAGAAACAGAAATCATCAGTTTTTATAAATATATATTGAAATAAAATTTATGTGTAAAAATGTAAAGATAAAGATTGTAAACCTCTTGGTTGATGATATATATTCTTTTACGGGGCACTCAATGTCTAAAGTTGCCGCATCCTCAAATATTGTGATACATGCTATGTCCTTGTCTTGTACCACATTTAGAACTAACCGATACCTTGGAACAATGCAAAATTGCTAATAATTAAATCACTAATAAACCGTATCTATTTATTTGTAATTGATAGTTATATTAGTTTTACCTTGGTGTTGTTTCTATGTTGTTCTCATTACATTTTGTACATTTTTTTTGGTTCTATGATATTTGGAATGGAAGCAGCACATCTTTTGCATGAATCATACCAAAGTGACGATTTGTTCTCCACCTTATCAACTTTTCCCTTGAAATAATAATATGTATCCTATAATAAACAAACAAATTGATTGATTGTACTTAATTTATTAATTATAAATACTGGAAAATATTTATATTTTCTTAATATACCTATAAAATTTAATTTCGATTATGAATGATGGTTTTAAGTGTTACTTCCTTTGAGCTTTGTATTCTGTGCTTCATTTGCAACCCACATATTTTAATTGGATCATCATTTTTACTTAACTTGAAAAACATTAGAATTTAAATATATTTAAAAATTAATATTATTAAAAAAAATATTGAATATTTTATAATATTACCAGTTCTTAAGAACTCCAATCTCTTTAATAGCTGGATTAATTTGTATGTCCTTTTCCTACAAACAAAGATAATGTTTTGAATATTAGAGAGTTACTTAAAAAGCAAAAGAAATTTAAAAGTGTCATTAATTTAAATGTAAAATATTTTGTACTACATATATAACCAATAAAATAACCTTGTTCAAGTTCATGATTACTTGATTCCGCTCTATCAAAAGCATGAATTGAAGAAGCCGAAGTATTTTTTTTTTGAATATTTTGATGCCATCCTGTCTGACCTTTAGGGAAAAGAATTGGATATTGCAAGGGATCATAACATCCATAATAATGTTTTATTCTGTGTTTATGACCTGAGTGAGCATGCACTACAATGTCTCGTTTGAATGGTATGTTCGCATTATTTCCTTCAACCCATATAGCTGCAACTTGATCAGCTGATGGGGAGTTATACACTCGTTGATCTAATCTCACATCTTTCGAAATACGAAGTTGAACATCGTCATTGAAGGATAATCCTTTAATCTTCTAAAGATCTTTGCATATGGATTTGCTTCCATAATTTTTATAAGCTTTTTCACAGTAATTTGAGATGAACTCGAATCTTGTAATATCTTCATTCTGTTGTCAACCTCGTTGTCAGTATCGACAAAATACAATCGGAAAAAGCCTGGACCATCTTCTCTTGGAAGTAAACCTGGTAGATCGTGATAACACATTCCTTGTGCTCGAAAAGTGTATACTCCTCGCCTTGTAGATGCAAACTCTTTGTCTAATTTGACACCAAATTGTGTAAAAGAAAATATGGAATTGAAAGCACGAATATTTTTTTGAAATTCGACAGCTTCTTATGATTGGGATGCAAGTAGCTCATACAATTCATTAGATACGTGAATAGGTGCAAGTTTAATTTTTCCACTACCGCAACAAAAACCTGGGGGCTCATATTCAAGTTTTACAGTACCCCAATGATTGCAATTAGAGAATTTTTTCAACTCATGCATCTCAGAAGACTCAGGTTCATAACTTCTTGAACCTAAAAGTTTGAAATGTATAAATACAGTAAATTTTAGTAAAGAAATATTAATAGTTTCTTTTATAATAATGATTAAAAACAACTTTAAATGTGTAACCTTCGGATTTATTTGGAATCATTTGAGCTCTCAAAAGCCAAGGGAATTTTGTTTTTTGGTTATTTTGGCTGTTCAAGATTGCACTTGAGGAGGCTGCACGCATCTTTCATTGTTTTCGCAATTCATTAACATGTTGAGTATATTTTTGTTTCTCCTCCTCATTCATTTTTTGGTAATGACTATTTTTCACCGGAACAATCGGTATATTCGTGTTCTGTGCTTTCTTGACCTCCTTAACTTGATGCATATGAACTTCTCTATTTTTATCGTTTTGGTTATTCAAGGATGCACTTGAAGAGGACTCATGCATCTTTCCCTACTTGCGCAAGTCATTAACATGTTCAGTATATTTTAGCTTCTTCTCCGCATTCATATTTTGGTAACGACTTTTCTTCACCCCAACTGTTGGTATGTCCATGCTCTTTGTTTTCTTTCCTTTCTTAAGTTTATCCATATCAACTTCTGAGTTTTGATCATTTTTGTAATTCAAGCCTGTAGTTGAAGATGATGCAAGCACCTTTCGTTCCTTTCGCAATTCTTTAACATGTTTAGTATTTTTTTTACCTCCTCCTCGCCTAAGTTTTGGTAACGATTTCTCTTTACCACAGCTTTTGATGTATCCATGCTTGTTGTTTTCTTCAACTCATTTACTTTATCTATATGATCCTGTCTTTCGCTACTATTGAAGTTGGCATATTTCCTTTTCATCAAATCCAATCTTCTTAGTTTTGAATACTCTGTTAAGCGTAACATTCATTTTTTTTTTTGCAATAACTAAATGTATGAAGTGATAGTCACCATTACCTGAGTTGGAATTCAATATGAAAAATTGCTTATGAATAACCATTTTCGGAAAGTCTCGCTGCAAAATGAACACTATGAAAATCTATTAGAACACCTATAGGGACTATATTTCTATCTACAAATTTTGTTTATAATGCCCTATTGAACAAATAATTTAGTTAAATACGTAGGACAACTTTGTGAATCATATTAGGCCCAGCACTCTTTAAGAACGTGGTTATTCACTTTATACCATAGAACAACTAAAATTAGTTTTTATTAGTGGATGATAGTAATTGATACTATTCCCACAGTAGACACGACAAAGTGAACTCAACTCTATATATAATATTCAAATATTCATAAATTAGAAATGATGGAACAACAAAGAGACTTTCTCAATAAACTCAATATATAAGTATCTTGGCATTGATATAATTAATTAATTTGAATGGTTGACACATTGTTTTAGATTTCACCTAATGGTGTATATTCTATTTCCTTAACCACAATCTAAACTCAAGTTAATTTAATTAATTGAATACTAATAATTATCAATTAAGAAAGAAGGAATTATCTGTTATCTAAAATCTCTTAAAGGATTTATTGTCATTATAAACATAAAAATTGATCATCCAGAAACTTACTTTAGAGTTTTAACATACAAATCAAAAAGAGAAAAAGTAAAAAATAGAGCTCATAGAATAGAACAAAAATAGAGCACTATACATACATTCAAAATCGGGATTCCACCTGAGACATGAGATAAAATCGAAGAATTAGTTTCTCACTTCAATAGTTTCAAGTTTTTGATTCAACCAAAAGACAATTATATATGTATATGTATATGTATGTATATATGAAATTCATACTCAACATAAAATCATCAGAATACTACTTAACTACTCTCGGTATTAAAATGCAATTCTTCTTTTGAATGTTTTGGGGTTCATAATGGTTCATGCTATTGCTGGAAACCAATTGACATTTCTACCAATATAAAATTTCCTTATTGACTATATATATACGCATGCATAAATCCAAATACAACGATAACTCTTCAATCTTGCTTGAAACAAATCAGATGGCGGCAAAAGAATGAAAAATCAATTAAATAAAATGATAATCTACATAGGAAAACAGACAAAGAAACAAAAAAGGGAAAAAAAACAAGGAAAAATCATCACCAATTGTGAAAAGTATAGCATTATTCAATGCATTTATAAACATAAAAATTGATCCTCCAGAAACTTACTTTAGAGTTTTAACATACAAATCAAAAAGAGAAAAAATAAAAAACAGAGCTCATAGAATAGAACAAAAATAGATCACTATATATACATTCAAAATTGGGATTCCACCTGAGACATGAGATAAAGCCAGAGAATTAGATTTTACACACTTAATATGAAATTATAGAAGACCCGGTTGATGGTAATTGCAGCAATTAACAAATGATTTGGCAGAGGTGACCTAGTGGCCATTGGCATGCTTGTCAACCTGCCTGCTGTTAAGATGGTAAAAAATTAATAATTAGATTGTAAAAAAATATTAATTACAAGTGCATGCATAATGTATCTTCTTTTTAGTTTTCATATTTTATTTAATATTTGATGATTAGGATAATATTAGAATAGGATATTTTGGTCCTAATTCAAAAGTTGTAAATCATGTAAATCACCCTAATACATTCAAAATCGGGATTCCACCTGAGACATGAGATAAAGCCAGAGAATTAGATTTTACACACTTAATATGAAATTACAGAAGACCCGGTTGATGATAATTACAGCAATTAACAAATGATTTGGCAGAGGTGACCTAGTGGCCATTGGCATGCTTGTCAACCTGCCGGCCATTAAGATGGTCAAAAATTATTAATTAGATAGTCAAAAAATATTAATTACAAGTGCATGCATAATGTATCTTCTTTTTAATTTTCATATTTTATTTAATATTTGATGATTAGGATAATATTAGAATAGGGTTATTTTGGTCCTAATTCAAAAGTTGTAAATCATGTAAAATCACCCTAAATCAATGTTTTGAAACACAATCCGGACCGGCCGGTCGAACCGGTAGAACCAGGAACCGGTTCTAAAAACGGCTCGGATTTGGAGCAAAAACCGCTCAAGTCAGAAAATCGTATTTTTTAGGAGAGAACCGTTCGACCCGGCGGTTCAACCATCGGACCGGTAGAACCGGTACTGGGTCGACAAAACCGGCCGGGTTGTGACTGATATAAAGTTAAGGGCTAAATTTGTAAATCAGGGTTGAGATTTCCCAATTCCCCTCTTCTCCTTCTCACGGCTTCATGCACGCACAGGAGACCCATCTTCTCTTTTTGCCCGATTTGCTGCTTATTCTTCAAACTTAGGTAATAATCTCTTGATCTTCTTCTCTTTCTATTGATTATTGAGTATTGAGTAATCTTTAGGTAATCTCAAGATCGATTTGCTGCTGCTTCTTCTTCATCTTCTCTCAAGACCGCTATTTTTTTATTTTTCATAGATTATTTGCAATTGTGAATAAATCTTGGACTCTCTTAGTTGTTAAATTATGAGCCATGGACATGGAGTATGGAATTATGGATACGGTTTCTTAATTTTCAGAATTAATTAGGAATTTGACAAGGAAAAAATTGTAGAAGATATGTTTTTTGTTCATATTTTTATTGTTTATAATATTTAATAGTATATTAATTAATATTTATTACGTAATTATAACATCACCGGTCCGACCGCGATTGACCCAACGGTCGAACCGGTGACCCTTAACTCGGTCAATTTTCCGGTTCGATGACCGGTCCGGGTTTCAGAACATTGCCCTAAATCATTCACTATTAATTAGATTGTAAAAAAATATTAATTACAAGTGCATGCATAATGTATCTTCTTTTTAATTTTCATATTTTATTTAATATTTGATGATTAGATAATATTAGAATAGGGTTATTTTGGTCCTAATTCAAAAGTTGTAAATCATCCTAAATCATTCACACTTTTAGAATATCCTAATAATAATAATAATAATAATAATAATAATAATAATAATAATAATAATAATAATAATAATAATAATAATAATAATAATAATAATAATAATTCAAAAGTTGTAAATCATGTAAATCACCCTAAATCATTCACACTTCTCAAAATCTCACTCAAAAGATGCTGAGTTGGAATCCCATTACATACACTGTCATGAGACAATTGAAGAGGAGTTTCTAAATTGATGCATTAAACAATAGAAGTTTACCTTTATTAGTTCGTCTGTGAATTCCCAATCAAATTCCGCTCTCTCTGCAAGAACAACCAAATGCACCAAAAAAATACACTTAAACTCCAAGACCCCAAAACTTAAATCCTTGAAACAAATGAAAATAGAATAAAAAAATTAGTGTGTAGAATTAGTGCATATTTCCAGTCTGAAATACCAAAAAAAAATAAAATTACTATAACTATTGTATTGAACTTTGGAAGCAAACAGGGGATCAAGGATTACCTCTGGCTGTGTTGATGATTATATTCTATTTTTCTCATTTCATCCGTGCATAGTATGACCACTGGAAAAATGAAATCAGACTACATAAATACAAAACAAAAACTTGTACTCCAAATGTGTAGCCTAACTTATGGGCCCGCCCCAGGCCCCCAACACAAATATAATATTTCACTGAAAAATATTGAACATTGAAATGAATACAAACCAATTGCAGTAGAGGAGGACCGAACAAATCTGATAATTTAAACTCAATAATCAAATTAATAGATTCCTGGCGGGAGCGGGACAAGCGAATAAAAATATATTGATGGAATAGAGAATTAAAAAGCTACAACACGAACAATTTGGAATTTTGGATGAATGAATTATACATAACCTTATTGAAGAGCAAAGAGCAAGGTTTTTTCAAAGTTGTGGACTTTGAACATGGACGTCAGCTTGCCATAAATTTGGATAAGTATGAAGATGGATATGATTTTCCTTTAAAGGATAATGAGAAGGAGCACATCCGGTGTCTTCTATTTAGTGCAAAGGAGATGACCCTATTGTCCATTGGAAGGTTTTTCAAACAGCTAGCCATTAAGAGTGTTAAAGAAATAATTAATTACAATTGGTGGAGATGACACTAATGTCCATTGGGATGTTTTTCAAACGGACATTAAGAGTGTTAAAAAAATAATTAATTACAAGTGCATGTATGATAACAATAATGTATCTTGTTTTTAATATTCTATTTTATTGTGCATGCATGATAATGTTTTTATTATTTAATTTAATATTTTAGGATAATATTTATTTTGGTCCTAACCCAAAAGTGTAAATCATGTAAATCACCCCAACTCATTCACACTTTTAGAATAGATATAGATTTAAGCCTGACAAGTTTTCTTTGAAATTTCTCCAAGCCCCTACAGTACATCGGCTCCTTCCAAGATGTCGCAACCGTGTTCAAAAAATCATCATGTTGCGTCCAAATATTGAGAAAGCGGAATGAAGATGGGTGTGTAAGGGTGTTATCTTTTAACGTTAATAGCAGAGGATTGTCATCTGAATACTGAGACCTTAGAAGATGATGGACTTTGGATATTGGAAATATCTCCTCCCAAATTTTATTATAGAAAACACGATCAAGACGCTCAAAAACACCTCGTTTCGCAAACCAAGTGTAAGTTGATCCCTCATATCCCGCATCTATAAGTTCACAATCAAGAGCCATGTTACAAAAATCCTCCATTGATCCACGCTTTGGAGCTGCTCCCCCTTTTTTCTCATCCGCATGCATAATAACATTGAAGTCCCCTCCAACCATCCAAGGCGCTGCCAAAGGAGCTATGTTACGCAGGCTATCCCAAAGAACTTGTCTCTCCATTCTAGTA
The DNA here is from genome assembly GCA_019426215.1 of Buddleja alternifolia. NCBI lineage: Eukaryota > Viridiplantae > Streptophyta > Magnoliopsida > Lamiales > Scrophulariaceae > Buddleja > Buddleja alternifolia. The sequence continues at coordinate 29,391,179 of CM033403.1, forward strand.
CATTTAGCATGAACCCAAGTACAGCAGATATGTCTCCGGATCAATGTTGAGCGGATACGTACATGAATGAATTGATCGTGATTAGTTAAGATATTCGCATCGTAATCATCATTAAATAGAAACCAAATATGATTATTACAATTATGAATAATATTTTGAAATCCAAAATCACAAGAAATTTGAAATTTGTCAATTATTGGTTCAATAATAACTAGGAATTTAAATTTGTACCTGTGACAAAGTCTTCGAATACGTCCCCCTGTTTTTGTATTTTCTATCCCCCTTACATTCCAAATTATTGCATTCATCATTTAAACTTATGTAAGGTAGTAGCTTTCACACTTCTTGTTATCATCCTTGTAGGAACCAATGCTTTAGAGTTGTAGGTAGCTTGATCATCAAGAGATGCTGCCCGTCGATGCTTTTTTGATAGCACTTCTTGCCAAGGTTCATTATTCAATTCAATCTCTCCTGACTCTATCTCCACCCCCTCATGCTCTGGAGCAAGAACATCTCCTCCTATGGAAATTATAGGGTATTGCTCATCTACATCACTCGAAATTACTTGTGGCTCCCCTTTGTTTTCAACCATTGAGTTATACTTTTCAAGAGCCAATTGAGCAAGGAATTCTTGAACAACCCTCCTGTTATAATTTTTGTGTAATTTTTCTTCATTTTGTGAGATGTTTCCTTGGTTATCTCAACTCGATTCATGGTCATCATCCATAGAGTTTCGATCATCACTATCTTGTACTTGATCTCCTTCCACATTGTCTAATTTATATTTTTCTATCCCTTCTTGTTCTTGATCACTCCAAAACTTTGACGGGCCACTCCTAGTTGGGTCAGTCAGACTCTCCATCACATTATTTGCATCTGATTTCTTCTCCTTTTCGATAAAATTATCGGTGCTCATGTTTCTTATAAGGATAATAGGGTTCACCATATGTCTTTTTCCACTCATCTTATCCAGCCTTGCACGAAGATCACCATTTCCCCTCCATTCTTGAGCATCATCCTTGTCCCCCTTCTCTACGTTTTGGTTAGTGACCTCGTCTTTATCTTTTCGAATAAGACAAGCAGTCATTGAGTGGCCCCTGTGACGACAAACTTTGCAATACTCCGGGATTCCTTCATATTGAATTTTTAAAACACAAGACTTCCCTTCCATCTGAATTGGAATTTCTGATATCAGATTTTCCATAACGTTCACTTCCACACAGATTCGCGCTAACGATGGATTATCTATTTCCGTTGTAGCTTCATCCAATTTTAGCGGTTTCCCTATCAAACTCGCTACATGGAATAGAAATTTACGATGAAACCAATGAGGTTTTAATCCCAACACTTTGATCCAAATTGGCATAATCGGGGATTCTTCCCTCGGGTCAAAATCTCTTGTCCACTTTAATACTCTCATGGGAAATCCATCGAAGTACCAAACCTGCTTCATCCAGATTCTTGCATAATCATTAGGGTCCAGTAATTTGATCCAAACATGTTTGTTATCCAATACGCCTATTTTGAAGCCCTTAAGTAACCCTACCGCAACAAACTTTGCCCGAAGCCTAGTCATCGTCTGGTATCCATGAGAAAACTTACCCATAAGAGAGTACTGATATGGGGCTGCCATAAACTCATCTTCCTCATTTGAAATAAAGATTGTTTTCCTCCCGTTTATGGTTGTTGTTTTACCAATTACATTAGAATTAATACCATGTATGAAAGCTTTTCTGGCAGCTCGTTCTGCTAATTCTTGCGGTCTAGGATTCGCTTTAAGAGTTTGAGCATATGAAACTTTTGTTTCAGATGTATTTCCGACGTGCATGGTGGCGGCCGGACCTGGAAGGTCCGCCGTCGACGGCGTAGACATCTTCAAGCCCTAGAAAATTATGATTTTTTTTTCTTTTTTTTTCCTTGATAAACTAGTTTTATACTACTTTTCTAACTTTTTTTGTTTTTTAGCAACATCTTTTATTTTCTTTGCTTGATATAATCTTCAATAAATCTTGATTAAATCAAGAGGGTGGGTACTGCAATGGGCCACAATAGAAGCAATTTCTCCTTCAACAAATCCCTTCACACCCATATCATGTATTCTTTTGTAAAGAATTGAGAAAGAAAAAAGAATGTAAAAATGAAAAAAAGTAAGATTAGGGGCTGGAAATAGAGTTAGATGCATAGTGAGTGAGAGAGAAAGAAATAGGAGACAAAGAGAACATGTGGAGGCCGAGCAAACAACAACGAAGAGAAAAAAAATGAACCCCATAGATACAAAACCCAACTATAGGGCTAGGCCCAACTGAAAATTATACCTTGCACACGAAATTTGAAGGAAAAAGAGGGTTATTCTTTTATGTTAACAACAATTAAAGAACGTCATATATATTTATACGTGTGGAAAAATAAATTTAAGATTCAGAAAAAAAAAAATTGGAGTTGAACAACTCGCAATTCAACACCATGAAAGTGGGTAAGAATTAGAGATGTGAAAATAATGAAAAAGAGAGAAAGAGAGGGAGAAAGAAAGATTTGTTGACAGAAATTGCTCTACACGAAGAGTGGGAAGGATAGAAAAAAAAAATTAGGGAGCCGGACGGGGTCAACAATGGTAGAGGCTGGCAGAAGCGAGAGATCGTGAGGGTTGAGAGAAGAAACCCTTTAGCTCGATACCATGTTGGATTAGAGAAAACTCCGTAGGAAACTTGTATTACTGAATAACATATATAGAGTTACATAGACTTAGTAAACAAGTAAACCCTAAACTATAAACAAGGAAACATAAATACAAGGAAAGATATAAACTCTACTTCCCGAAAGCTGACTCTCCTTTCTACCGAGCAAGCTCTAAACTATAAAGATAATACAAGGAAATATAAGATAAGAAAAGATCCTGTACTAATTTAGAAGATATATTCTAACAAAATGGAAGGATTAATATGTTTACCAAAATATACAAGCCTTGAAACATAGAATTTTTTCATACCAATATATATCTCATAAAAGTAAAAAGCAAAGGACAAAATTGCCCCTCTCCCCCTAAAACAAAGTTTATTTCGTCTTGAATCATCATATAATGATACGTGTACATGTTTATACAGTAACATGCAATGCATTCTAATCCATATTGCACCGTCTCAAACACACACACACACTGATATGCCAAATTATGTAAACGACCTTCGTCACTTCGTATATGGAATATATATATATATATATATATATATATATATATATTGTTAGACCTCTAAAGTACTTTGTTTACAAGGATACGAGGCAGATTAACAAATAGGTCCTTAATGCAATAATATTTGCATTACACTCTAAGATCTGCGTGTTTATATTAGTCCGGGTAAGGTCGACCCACCACCCGACCCTATGATATACAATCAAGACCGTCTGTTAAGTACACGTGTTACACATCCAGTTTGAGATATCCCATCTGTCATTCACTCTACAGTACAGAGTGAAAATTCTATAAATACCTCCATTTATTGAATTTCACAGACGGAGAATCTGAACAATAAATACTACGAGACATATTTCGTATAGTTCACGATAGTCCAAAAACTTGAGAGTACAATCCTATAATACAAATTATAGATACCTTCGGAATACGAATCATAGACATCACAACAACCTTATTTAAACTACGTTTAGACTTGATCCTGAGAGGTACGTAGGCAGTTTGGTCATATCCAAGTACAGTCTATAATCTTGATAGTACGTTCGTCAGTTCGTATACGAAGTCATGTTAACTGAAATAGTATAGAGTAGAAACCGACCTAGATCACACACACATAAACCAGTTACTAAACAAACTCATTCTCAACTTCGTCTCTCTCTCCAATTATTTCCCTGCAAGTCCCTTTCTTTTTGTTCAGAACCTATTTTCAGCTCAATTTCACAGTTTTGATGAGAATATTGGGACAACCGAGTGGACCCGGAGGCCCAGGCCCAGATTGGAATGGATCAAGACCCAGATTCAGGCTTGTCCATGGATTTTTCTACAACTTGTGCACTTCTATAACTTCTTGGTATGTGCTACTCTTCTTTGTAGCTTCTATTATCCTAGTTTAAAATCGGCTTTTAATACGCACGAGTATATTATGAAGTTTGGTAAAAATTATAACTAAAAATCTCTTCAAATAATATGAAAATGAGTAATATATAGATTTATATATTGATAGATGGTATTTGTACTCATGTTCAATCTAAGATAAAAGCATGTTGCATGTGTTGCTATATTATTTATTTGATAATTATATCAGAATAAAATAATTAGTAATTCAATGTCTTATAAATTATTAAAATCAGTATAAATATTTTCGTAATATTATATTAAATACTTATATTAGATGTAATATATTTTTCACTATTTAAATGAAATATACATTACTTTGTGTACTTAAGTATGATTCATCAAGTGTAGTACGTAATTCATATAATACTAAAATATCAAGAGTATTTTTCAATTTTCCCTATTTAATGAGATTTAATCTTATAGATGTATTTTATTTTAGTTTAGTTTGAATGAATCATTTACAAGATACATGTTATTAATATCAAACTGCGACAAGTTACAACTATTAAGAATTATTACAATTAACTAAGTTAACAACTATTATAAAAAGTAGTAAAAAATCCACGCGCTTTTGTTGGGAGTCGAAATCAAGACTTCTAATATTTTGGGTCTTCAGCTTTGCCAATAAAACTAGGCTTCATCAGCATATAGATGCATTTAAAGTTAACAATTTCTATTTTCATTAATTTCGCTTTTGCTTAAAGAGTGACACCAATAAATTTGGATATTGCAGCTTCTATGTATTCTGTTGTTGTTGGCTTATCGAAGACTGCTTTGTGGGCCGACGCAGTTTTCCTAGGCCTCCGTTCGGATCACCAGACCCGGCTCCGCCCCCCCATTCTCATATTGGGCCCGAACGTCATGGTTTATTGGGCTCCGTTTTCAGCCCATCAGAGCCATCACCACCGCCTCCTCCTCATGTTGGGCCTGTCTTATTGGGTTCCATTTTCGGCCCACCAGGTCAACCCGGCCCAGTTGGTTACCCTGGCGAACCTTCTCCCTTTTTTGATTATGCAGTTTATGATATAGCTAATGTAAATTGTTTCACTGGTTAGCAATCTGAGTTTCCTAATTACTTAAACAAGGTACATTATAAAGCCTCTTCCATTTTGCAACTTACAATAGAATATATATATATATATAATATATATATATATGTATATATATTAGTGGCCATTGTTGCTTCCAGCTCAGACCTTTTCCTATATGACATCATTTCCATTATGAGTTTTAATACTAAACCGAAAACAAAAAAAAACAATAATTGCAATCCAAAATTTAATAATCAGATAAACACCACAACCTAAAATCAGCGATTAATATACAAAAAAGAAAATCAATAGAAATCAGCAGAGAAAATCAATAGAAATAGCGATTAATACACACACTCAATAATCAATAGCAGAGAAAAGTACACAAATACAAATCTAACAAGTGTGAGAAAAAAATACCTTGTAACATTTATGGCTATTTTCCTAATTCCAGTCCGAGTGACGAAACGGGAATTTCACTTTTCCCTCTTTTTCCGTCGTCTACCTAATACCATTAATTGAAGGTTAGTCTATAATAGAAAAAGAGAGCAAACCACGAAAGAGAGGGTTGGTAGAGCTTTACTTGGGAGGAAAGGCACAACCGGCGATTGATCGAAGAAGATGAAGGATTTGGGGAGAAAAGAATGTGTTCTTTGAGGAAACCTGTTTCTTTTTTTTTTTTTTTAGTTTTCTTTTGGAGCAAAATTGTGGTCTATTAATTATAAAACTAGAAATAGTATTACTTAGAAAAAAAATTAAAAATAATATTAATGTGAGTGCAGGACCTTTTTTTCCTTTCATTATCCAATAATATTTGTATTATAAAACTAAATTTTTATCACAAAAATTGGAGGGAGATGGGAATTGGGTTTTGCCGCCCCATTCACTATTTTTATTTTATTTTCTATTATAAATACTTAATTTTTATCCAAAAAAATTGGAGGGAGATGGGAATTGGTTTTTGCTTATTCTTTTGCTTTGAAGGAGATGGCATAGTAATTGTATCTACTTTTACTATGACTTAAGTAAAATTGTAGGAATTGTATTCTAGTATATACTACGTGAGAAGATCATAGGAAATAGTTAAACTTTTACTATGAAATCAATAGGTGTAGTATTTATATAATGTGATTTAATAGTTTTTACTATGACTTGAACATCATGGTTAAAAGTTTGTTTTCACTACATTATTTTCAATGTAGTTAAAAAAATTGTAGTGAAAACCATATTTTCTTGTTGTGTGTTGTCCTTTTACTACATTAATCTTTTGTGCATTTGTTTTAATAAGCTAATATTTACTTGAAATAAATGGGAGTAATGTTGTCCTTTTCACTGGCTTCAGCTTTCTTTGATTTGTTTATGTTATGCTAGTATGTATCTGGTAAAAGTCTTTCCAAAATGATGGCAGTCAAAATTAATTGGTAAGAGTGGAACCACTAATGCGTATATTAAGCGAAAGGTATCAGGCAAAGAACGATAGTGAAAAATAGGATTTGACTTGAGATCTATCGATAAATTGACTTCAGTTTGTGCTTGTATACCTTTCGTTTTTGTTTGATGAATTTGAAACTCGACTCAATTAATCAAAAGTGATAAGATAAGTGGAAAACAATCGAGCTACCCCATTCTATTAGAGCGCTCTGAACTCAGTTAGATTAACAATTAGTAAAGTATTTGCAATTTAACATGATTAACAATTAGTGAATCAAGCTGAGCATGATATTTTTGTTCAAGCTACCCCGTATTGCAATTTTTCTCTCTCTTTTTGAGAGCTCTCTCTCTCTCTCTCTCTCTTTTTGAGAGTTTTTTTCTCTCTCTTCTTGGGAGCTCTCTCCACCACCTCCACAGCCTCCTCCACTGCGCCATCTTATCACTCCACCACCTCCATCGCGCCATCTCCCCTTAGCCTCGCCGTACCAGCTCTTTTCCATCACGCCGCTTCCATGCCTTCGCCGTCCACTGCTACCCTTGCCATCAAGTTTCGCCGAGGTCAGATCGAGCCGAACTCCATTGTCATGGAATTTTTGGGTGAACCAAAGGACAGATCCGACGTCTTTATGGCCGGATCTGAGTTCTTTATGGTCGAATCTGAGCTCTCTCCACCATGGAAGCCACCTCTTGACCGGGGCTGAAAGGACCCGTTTTGACCGAGAGCTTGGTCAACTCTTGGGTCGGATTTGGGACTCACCACATCTTCTTGATATGATTCTGTTGTGGTGTTCTTTGCGTCTTTCTAATTTCTGCTTTTTATTTGATTGTGTCATTTTTTCCTTTTTGTTTTGTTTGAGGCGTTGGGGTTTTGGTTTTTGCCAAAGGTGCTTCCTCGTAGGTGCCAAGTTTTTGGCCGTTCCAAGATTACATATTATTGATACAACTTGCATGCATTGGTCTCCGCCAGAAATTAGGTGGGTGAAAATTATCTTTGATGGAACCTGTTTTCCTGACCCGAAAGGTGTAGGAGTGAGGATTGTTGCCCGGGCATTGGCGTGTGTAGATGGGCTTACTACGTTGAATTTGCAAGGTTGGAGTTATGTGGTTCTCGAGGGTGATTGTCTTTCCCTCTTTCAGAAAATTAATTCACCATCGGAAGACATGTCTTCTGTGGGTCATTTCGTTTCTGTTTTTCGGTTGTTGTTTGTTTCGCTTAGAACTAGTATTTGTGTTGTTTGTTGTTTAGCACGTGGTGCTCATTTGTTTGTTCCCGGAGTTGTTTTGGGTTTGTTTGTGGCTGACTTAGCCTAATATATATTTACCGTTTTCCTTTCAAAAAAAAAAAAGGCAATATTTGAAACTCGATAATAAATCAAATAAGCTTGAACAAAAATATCATGCTCAGCTTGATTCACTTTGTTTACAACCCTAATACGAACACACTTAGTAAAGTATTTGACTTTTTATTTCAATAGCATGAGGGGAGGGTGAATCTAAGGCGTAAAGGGTGTGAATTCGGTGCACCAAACACCATTGAATGGAAAGACAAATAATATAATGCACTTAAATCACTTGTATTCGACAGTGTTAGGTGCATCAGATTCAACGAACTCGGATCCACCTTAAACTTTCTCAGGAGGGGATGATGTGTTACCTAGTTATAGTTGGAATTCAATGTTATCAATATTGTTGTAAAATAAAAGAAATCAAAATACTATTTAGACCCTTCAATTCAAGGGCTGACATCAATAGTGTCTTGGCTTAGCGGTAAGATTGAGGCCTTATAATTCACAGGTCAAGAATTCGATTCCACTAGATGTGTAAGCTGTTTATCTACTTATATAGTAGTTTATTGATTCCACTTTGTAATTGTGTTGGTTGACGATAATTGATTTGATAAATGATATAATAATGTAATTGTTTCATAAAAAAAATAAAAAAAATCACGGACTAACACTCAATTCATGTTGGATCCGCGACTTTTGTATTATTTTTTAAGGATTAATTACATGCACCCCCCTCACTTTAGTGCTAATTATCAAAGTTTTCTTGACTTTTGGTAAGTTACAACGAGATCCTTTAAGAAGTCTATTTGTAAGGTTTATAGATGATGAAATTTTAAAAATTCTTAAATGCAATGGGGGTGTGATTGTAATAATATTTTGACGTGATAAAAATTTTATGCAATTTCAGAACAATCAAAATTTTTTAAGTGATAAGCACCAAATTGATGGTGTACACGTAATTTTCTCTTTTTTAAAAAACCTGTCAAATTCTACAATCCCATCAATACGAGGATCCTCATCTTCACATTCATCAAGAAACTGTGGGTGATGTGTAAGTTCACCCAACATTCAGAGGTTTTGTGGCAGGTGGACCATCTTGTCTGTTTGGATACCACTCATTGTCATATGATTCATTAATTTCTATGATATAAATCCAATTTGCCATATTCAATCCATTAGGCACCAGATATCCATGTATATGAAATCAATTCCTGGGTATCCCAAACCCATTCAAGAATTATTGATATCCACAACTGGTTTATGATTTTTATGAGTTTATCCATTATTTGATTGGGAAAATCCACCGTCACTATAATTTTTGTTGAATAAATAATTGAGTTTGGTAAATATATATATATATATATATATATATATATATATATATATCTATCTGTCTCTATCTATATCTATACCTATAGCTATACATATACATACACTATACTAAAAGGTGGATCTCAAATTGTTTCTTCCAATTGTAAATTTACATTTATGCCCTTATATAATACCACTAATATTGATAATAAATGATATCAATAGTATACAATCAAATGATTGCTAAAATAAAAGAATAATAAAAAAGATTGAAGAATCATATATTATATATGTAGCTGTCAATTAAATAGCCAACCGCATTTTCTTGAAGCAACTTTCGGCCTTCACCATGTTTATTATGATTCTAATTATAATAATGTTATTTTGTAGCTTACTTTCAGCCTTTACAACACACACAATAAAAGTTCAAATTCTATCTTTCCACATTCTTAGCGCTATTAACATACTTAATAATTCAACCCCTCACCTTCCAAATGTAAATTCAAAAGTTTCTATATATAAACAGTTGAGCATATAATTCCATCTTACCCAAGGTGAGTGTTAATGGTGGTCTCTACTTGATAAGAATATTATATTATCAAGAAAAAGTCCACGAAATTCAAGAGACTGCAAAAGTGATCTTTATTTCTATCTACTTTTGGTCCACAATTAAATTGGTGTAGACTTGAGGCTTTTGATCTCGGATTTGTAAAAATTCAAGGGGCTGCTTGACAATATGGATCACAGGAGAAGACTCGTTGCTATTCTCTTTACTATTTTCAAATAATTTAAAAGATTCTCATGGCTAATCTTAGGCAACTTGTGGTGCTCATGCATATCCGGAAAAATTGCTCACTAATGTGTCAAGAAGAATAGGAAACAAATTGTAGAATGTGTACTCAGCTTCCTGTTGTCACCAACAATTTAGGTTGCGCAACCACGAGGGTGAATAAGCTCTTTGACAGCCTAGGGGATCACATAGTATGTAGTGCAAGTTTTTGTAATACAATTTTTTTCTATTTACACATGTTAAAAATATATCTACTGTTATATTGATATTTTTGACATTACAAATTTTACACTACTTCTCTTGAACATATAACTTATTTGTACATGTTAAGAATATATTTAACTGCCATGTATCATATTTTCAAGTCAAACTTTTTGGCCTTGACAAAGTAACTTACCAAATATTTGTTGAAGTATTTCATGGATTAGAAATAAGTAATAAAATATTAGATAAACTAATATATGAGCAAAACTTATTCTTAATATTTTCTAGCAATATATTAGACGTGCTTCAAATTTTTATATCATAGCTACAAATAGAAAGTAGAAAATAAACATGTAAATTAGTTAATTATAGGTAAAAATCTAGAAGAAAAAAAAATTACGAAACTTAAATATATTTGAGAATATTTGGAAAAGGTGATGAAGAAAATTTTGAGCTTCTCATGTGATAATATTTTAAGGAAATATGTTTGAACTATTATAGAAAAGTTCTAATTGAAGTGTTTAAGCGTAATAGTAACAAATTACAACAAAATCATCGTATAGGCTGCTATACTCGTGATGAATGTAAATCCAGTGTCTCATAGTGCTTCTTCTTGATTAAACTAATAATAAAAGGCTCATCCCTCAAAGACACTCATGTTGGAAGCTAAATCTGTAACAATTTATAAATTAGATGTGCTTGATGATATTACAATGAACAATTACCAAGACCTGTTGGTTTAGTGGTATCCACCTCCCACTTTATGTAAGAGGTCCTGAGTTCGAATTCAGGCTGCCACAAGTTGTGGTTTTCCCCTCCTTTATGGAGCTAAATGGAATTTTTATGGCTCAGAAGTATAACTATCAACCAAGGTTTGTCGGGCTAGATATGTAGGGTATTCCCCTTCATCTTGAATTAAAAAAAAATGAACAATTGACAATGAAAATTGATTTCTGATCTTTTCTATTTAGGCTAAATTGTATATTTGCATATATTTAGTGATGACTAAGATAAACTTGTTCATTCAACTTCTCTATGACAATGATCTTTTCTTAGGTGTTCTATAAATGATTCCTATCATGTATTTATTACATTTGCATCTACTCCCCCAGATCATTATAGAGATAATCATTTTGTGTTATAAAAGTACAAACAAATGAGAAAGTGAACGAGCAGTACAGAGGCACTGAAAGTAAAAATGAGTTGGACAATATGGAGTGCGAGTTGGAGGGTGGCAATTATGTGACATTTAAGGGTGGAAAATTAATAGGTGATCATTTTAATATTTTTCTTCATTTATACAAATCGTATAATACATTTAATATAGATAATGAGCAGATGTATATTATTTGTAGCGGTGAAAAAACCCATATGTATATAGACAGGGATGGAGCTAGGATTTTCAGCGAGGGGGGGGCGAGATTATTGTGATATAGCTATACATTTTTTTTTTGCCAAATAGATGAAGGATTGAAGGGGGGTGCCCCAGGCCCGCGGTACGGTACGCTATATTTATGAGGGAAAATCTAATAAGGAACTAGGTTCAATTACAATAAATTTGAATAATATAGAAGATAATTATGTCATTGAGGGGGGCGAAAATAGATATTTTGAAAATTTTATGGGTAGTAATGAAAAAAAATTTGAAGGGGAGCGAAAATGGATATTTTGAAAATTTTATAGGTAGTAATAATAAAAAAAAAAATTGAGGGGGGGGGGGGCGGTGGCACCCTCCACCCCCTCTGTATATAGATATTCAAGATGATGACAAATTAATTAAAGCATGCAAATTCTGTATTTATTATAGATTTTATTATAAAGATTAAATTTCTCTCACAATCTACCATTGATTAAAGTATTAATGTAAAGTGTCTTAAGTTGAATTCACTTGCTGCAATTAAGATAGATTAGTTTACCAGTTTCTGTAGAGAAATAGTTTAAGATAACATTTCTACTTCTATAAATGAAAAGAAACTGTATATAGTTTCTTGACATATATATTTCTTTTAGTTTGGCTTACTTAGAGTTATGAATAAAATTAGTACGTAGTTGCGAAGTGTATGTGATAGAGAAGATTATTTTCTTAATGAGAAAACATAAAAATAAATTTGTACACACACTTGAAGTTTAAAAGTTTTTCAAGGTATATTTTGCAGTAAAATAGAAGCATTTCAAAACTATGTTTGGAAGCTTTCTACTAAACACATTTAGTTCTCGAACAAAACCAATAGAATATTTCCTAGACATCTTCCAAGGCATTCTTTAAAATTATTTTTAGAAACATAACCAGGCGGAACAAACAATATCTTAGATTTTGATTTTGTATTTTTGGCGAATTGATGCTCAATTGATTGATGATGTTGGATATGTTAGCTAACTGTTCAAGACATGCAACGACAACATGACTATCTCATTAAGGGAAAATCAACAATTTAAACGAGCAAAAGGAAAAGGGATAAAAAGCAAACATATGAGATATTATTCATTGTTATTTATTTCCGGACCTTATATATAATATAGGGATAATAGCAGACACCCCCTCAGTTATGGGGTGATGTGCACTTTGCTCCCTAACTTATTGAAATGTGCACTTTGCCCCTTCGGGCAGTTCAGGCAGATTCGGGCACCACATTTATCATAAAAATTGGACTTTTGCCCCCTGACTTATGTGTCTTTGTAGCATTTTGTCCCCTGATTTATGTATTTTTGTAGCATTTTGCCCCCCCACTTATGTGTTTTGTAGCACTTTACCCCTGCCCGAGCTGCCCGAGGGGTGAAGTGCACATTTTATGATAAGTGAGGGGGCAAAATGCACATCACCTCATAACTGAGGGGGGTGTCTACCATTATCCCTATAATATATTAGATTTTGTGTTATTTCATTATCACTTTGTTATTCAGTAATCAATAATTTATTTATTCTTTTTACATGTACGTAACATATAAATTACAAAAAGTTCTCCTTGATATTCCAATATTTTAGGATAAGTTGTGTCCATAATCGCTTTATGCATAATATATCTTTACGTACAATACACGTACTTTTTACTAATATATATATATATATATATATATATATATATAAAAGTATGTATGTATGTATATGTATATGGGAGCAGATGTATTGGATTATTGGAATTATTTGGAATCCAAATTAAATTAATTTGATAAAGGTCATAGTCATTTGTTGTTAATATGATCACATCACAGTACAATCAATTTGACAATTACGTTGTGGCCGACCATATTTAAATTGTGAGGTGTCTATTGCTGGCACGAATTTCTCTATTTAGAAGCCACCAGTGACATTTTGAAAATAAATAAGGGGGTAATCATGGAGTGTTTGAAATTGGAATTTGAAATAATCGTAATTATGTGTGATAAGACATATGAAATTTACTTCATCAGATGATTGTAATATAGAAATTTAAGATTGGAGTTTGAAATTTGCTGCATTTGATTGAAATAGAATAATGAGTTATTCATACTTGTATTTAAGATTGGAATTAGAAATAATGGTAATTATTTATGTCATAGCATTTACATGGAGTTTATTGTAGTCGGATGATTGCGATATGAAAATTTAAGCACTGTTTGATTCTTGAATTTTGTTGAGAAAAAAAATAAATAAATAGAATGCTAAAAAATAAAATACGAAGTGCAGTAGCCTTAGTTTTCCGAGACTTCAAAGTTAAAGATTTGGCAAGAGAAGACCGCCTTGTTAAAATTAGCTTTTTCTATCATCATATATTGGAGTAGTCTTGCAGATAAGGCGTGCACGCAAGTAGTAAAGATTGAACTCTTAAATGTTCGACTTTGAAGTTCAACTGAAAATGTGAGTGTTTATTATACATTACTCCAATCACAGAAAGATATTAATGAACGTATTCACTATTGTACTTATAAGAGAAACTTTGTTATAGCCATTTCTGTACATTCAATGTACTCTACGGATAGAGGAATACATAGAGTTGAACATAGTAAAATAAGAAATTGAAAGATTTCGTTGAAATTGTTCGTTTGGAAATTTCCCGAAAAGCTAATCATAGGTTCTTCTCTCCAGCGGAACAATAGGGCCGTTATGCTCATTACTAAATTTGTTGAAGAGATGAAATATAATCAAGGTATATCTTTTTGATCAGAACCAATAAAGATTTCTTTTTCGATTCATCCCTGCCTCATTCAAGAATTGTTTTTGATCCAATCCGTAGGAATCAATAGAAAAGGCAAATCCCTTATGATACACCAGACCCGACTCGGTTATTGATAGAGTGAATCACTTCTTTAAGATAATATTCACGTAACCCATGTCATTATGAATGTAATACTTATCCTATTATAATTTTTCTATCAAAATCAATGTAGATTAAATCTTATTTACTTTTCGTATGTCATACTATATGAGTCAATCAATGTATTTGAGAATGACTGTGTTGAGATAATATCAAACCTAATTAACAATAGGGTAAAAAATATTTTCTACCCCAACCTATATCGATTGGAGTACTTTGGTACATAATTTATTAATTTTTATACTCGAGTACTCAACATTTGTAAATTATGACAAATAAGTCCATCGAATAAATAACTTGAAATATTCCCTCCGAAAAGTCTGTCAAGTATCTTAGACATGACTTAAATTGTGTACCAAAGTGTGCATATCATGCAATGTATAGGTAATCGGGTGCACAAAATATCATAGGATATGATACACAGTGCACATATCATGAAACATATAGGTAGTCAGGTGTTTAATTATTCCTCCAATGGACTTGTTTTTCGCAATTTATAAATGTTTGATACTCAAGTGTAAAAATTAGTAAATTATGTACCAAAATACTCGGCACGACATAATTTGGGATTAGAAATATTTTTTTAAATCTAAAGAGAACAAAATAACCACTACTAGCTTCAATATTGGTGAACCATTTGGAGGAATGACATCTGTCGTCGTTAATAAATAGTAATGTTCAATTCTCATCGCTACACTTTTACCGTTGTAAATAAAATAATAATAATTCAACATTCTAAATTGGTGTAAATCCTAAGCAATGAGTCGATGCCTCATCCAAATTCAAATATAGTTGGCTGTGAATTTGAGGTTAATAATTAATGTATGGTTCCATGGTGGGAAATCAGAGATCCAATGAATGATGAGCAAGAGTTGGAGGCATGCAAATGAGTCAGCTACTAGTCATCTCGCACCTGTGCTTCTGACACGTGTCAGGAACATAATAATATTATTATCAATTATTATGGTTAAATTGGTTACTAAAAAATAAATGTAATTCCAAATTTTTGTTGTACATGTCAGCAAATTTTTTCCAGTGTATATTATCCACAAGAATATATATCCACTTGTCCAAATTGTCCTGACACGTTTTGGGTGTGAATCTATTACTGATTTACTGGACTCTGGAAATGATAATTTTATTTTATATTCATAATAATTCAGGAATAATATAACTTTCCACTTTTAAAGGTCGATAGTTGACTTTAGAATTTTCTTGTCGGCTCATTTTTTTTTTCTCCAAAATGACAATTATCATTTTGTCCGGGTGATTTTTCAATTAAAGTAGAGATATAATCGCAATTATTTGTGATATTTGTAAAACTCAAAGTCACGAAATCCATTGCTTTTTTATTGTAACTGTAAAATAATTGTAATTGGTTTATTTAAAGAAGCCAAATTTGCTTGGATCGACAAGCTAACTCAACATTCAACAATATAAACAATTTTATCCAAGTAATATTGATACTAATTCAGCTTAAGTAGGGACACCAAATTTGTAAGACCTATGTATGAACATGATAATGGCAATTAAAAACGGGACGAAACATAAAAAATTAAAATCCAAAATGACATGCTAATAGTAGAGTTCTCAAGCGGTGCTTGTAATTTATAAACCACTTGAACTCAATCATTTTCAATGATAATTGAATTCTGTTCAAATCAAACATTTAGCTTAATAACTTCCTCAGTAGTTATCTTTCTTTTTTCCCGATAAGTTCCTCAGTAGTTTTCACTAGCTTGATCTATGCATATAACCGCTTCAAGAAATGAGTATCCCAACTCAAATTTGATGAGATGAAGACGAGTGATTCATAAGTTTTTATATAGCATTTTAGATATTTTGTTTAATATTTTATCACTAGCTTGAAAGAGAGTTACGTCTCTCCTTGAATAGGAGTTGTACCGAAATTTTCTTGTATTCGTTTGTGAATTCTTAGGCTACGTATGGTCATGTTTTCAGAATTGCATTTTCATTTTCTGGATCACCAGAAAATGAAGATGCACACTTCTAGGTAAATTCTACAGAAAATACTCAAATTTTAAATCCTACTACACATTCCCCTATACAACAACCAATCATTTCATCCTTTCAATCAATTCACAATCTTTCATCATTAATTACACCATCTCACTTTTCAACTAATTATCTTTCTTATTTTATCATATTTTATAATAACTAAATATATGTGTATATATATATATACATACACACACATACTTTATATCAAATCATTTATATATATATATATATATATATATATATAAACACATTCATAATTAATTCAATCACTTCATATATCAAATCCCAATAAAATTCAACTTTATGTCACATCAAACACTACTTCCAATTATTTTCTAAAAATACATTCAAAGAAACAAGTTAATATTTTCACACGAATTTCTATAATACACATTTTTCAAAAAAAACTCAGAATTTAACTCAGAAAACATAACCATAAGATTTATTATTTTCAAAAAACTTGATAATTGGTGTTTCAGATGTTCTTACTACATTGTTTGAGCTGATATGAATTGTTTTGTTTCAAGCATTATAAACTTTTAATTGAATGATATATAAGACCGATTTATTCAAGAAAAATAATAATATGCCCTATCAAAAATAAAAACAGCCAAAGAATACAAGAAGCGAAGATACCTCCACTTAATCCGCTTAATTGATTTAGCTTCCCCACTTAATCCGCTTAATTGATTTAGCTTCCTCAATTCCAAAGTCAAATACTATTTCCTATTAATAGGTCTTTAATAGTATTCCCAAATCCCAATCAATTGAATTTGTATTCAATTGTTCAATTCAAATTTCAAATATTCAAAAAATAAAAGTAGTACTTTTTTGCCAAAACTTAGAAGCGTGTAAAACTTGTTATACGGCTGAAATTTGTTCCATTCTAAGCACAAACACGTGTCATCTAAGCACTTTCCCTTTTTGCCCTTTTCCTCCAACATTACAAATTCATCTATATATATACATACAATTTCTTACAAATCTCTCAAATCGAAACTACTCTTCTCTCAATCATAACTTTATCCAAATCAGACCCATTCAAGATAAACAACCCCCTTCTCAATTTCACCCATATCTTTGACCTAAATCCCGTTAAAAAATTCAATCTTTTTCGCTTTTTCTTGACCTAATTTTGCTTTTTGAACCAAAAAGTATTTGTTATAAATTGTTTTTATCATCTGGGTTTGTCATAAATATGGAGATTTCAGTTATTGGAAGCTCACAGGTGAATGTTGGGAGAGTAAATGATATTGGGTTCTGTAATTTTAGCAAGAATTTGAATGTTAAAATATGTAATTTGAAGAATAATAATTATTCAAAGGGCTTCAATTTGGGTGAAAATTTGAGCTTTGTATTGCCATCTAGATTTCCAATTGGTTGCTGTGTTAAAGCATCTGCCTCAGCTCACAATCAAGCTGCTGTTGTTTCTGAGAAATCTCCAAACTTTACAAGAACCAAGCATGTAAGTCTTATATATATATATACATATATATATATATATATCTATCTTGATCTTTTTCATTTTTTTTTATGAGATAGTTTTTTTGGGTGCATGGATGTGGAGAAAAGTGGAATTCACTATTTTTGTTGTTAAATGTTTGGTTATTATTATTATTATTTTTAATAATTTCATGATTTTTCATCCATTTTGTGTTATTTATGGTTGAAATTGCCTTGATTGTATTAAATGTTTAAGCAACATGATAACAGGAAGTTAAATTTTTCACCTGGGATTTCTTTGTTTGGTAGTGATTAACTCAATTTGACTTGTGTATAAAGAATTTCCAAAAATATAAAATTGACTTGGATTATATATACTTGTCATGAATATTGTTAGGTGGAATACAAATACGTCATTTTGAAATATAAAATTTGAAATGATGTTTAGTGCAGTTTTACATTTTTGTCCAAAGTTATCTCCACACCACCAAATATGCATATCTGGTTGAATTTTTGAATATGTGATGACCTAAATCATAGCAAAATAAGCTAAAATATGTCGCTACCGCGTCCCCGTACAATATTTTCTTGCAAAGGACCTAAAATTCAGGATATACAAGTACAAGAAAAGGTGGTTTTGGTTATTTTTGTTGAGTATACTTTTTGTTGCAGAGTATACATGTTCATCTTAAATCTTGAAGCTTTTTGATCAAGTTTTGAGAATGTTTCCTTGGAAAATATAGCATTCGGCTTTTGTAAGAGCAGATTATTGTGATTGTTTTTCTGTCACAAGCAGAGAAATGTTTTGTTTAAAAGGAATTACTATTAAAAATACCAACAAAGATAATCATTGCTGCTAGTTGCTAAGTTATTTGTTGTTATAGAAAATTCTTCGTCTAGACTTAAAAAAATTGTTAATGGACTCAGTTATTTTGTTTGACATTTCTTTTGCGCTATGTCTGGTTCTTGGATTTTGATAACACATGGTAGTACGTTGTGCTTTATTTTGTTATACTTTGCCTTTTCATCACCATAATCTGTGATCCAAACATACCCTTACTGTTTGCTAGATGGACCAAAATGAAACTTTGCTCCTTTTGTCACTAACTGGTTTCTTACTCGATAAATCACGCGTGCTTAACAGCTCCCATGTTAACAGATTGATGAAGAGATTAATAAAATACGTTTTCTTTCAATTCCCTTGCAGAATGATGGTGTGAAATTATTCGTCGGACTTCCACTTGATACTGTCTCCAACTGCAATACAATAAACCACGCACGAGCCATTGCTGCAGGGCTAAAAGCTTTGAAGTTATTGGGCGTAGACGGTGTGGAGCTTCCCGTGTGGTGGGGAATTGCTGAAAATGAAGCCATGGGAAAGTATAATTGGACCGGCTACCTTGCTATTGTAGAAATGGTCCAAAAGTTGGATCTGAAGCTTCATATATCTCTTTGTTTCCACGCCTCTAAAGAATCCAAAATCTCACTTCCACAGTGGGTTTCTCGAATTGGTGAATCTGAACAAAGTATATACTTCACGGATCGGTCGGGACAGCAATACAAAGATTGTCTATCATTGGCTGTGGATGATGTTCCTGTTTTAGATGGAAAAACTCCACTTGAAGTGTACAAAGAGTTCTGTGATAACTTCAAATCGTCGTTCTCGCCTTTCATGGGCTCCACAATCACGGTAAGTGGCTATTTGTTCTATAGAGTAGAATGTGACCATATTTTTTTCAAGATCGCCATAGTCACTATGATTTTCTAAGCGCGCCATAGTCATTATGATTTTCTAAGCGCCCGACCATCATCCCTTTCACTTGTCTATGATGCCGAATTGTATTATGTAAAATTAAATATAAACTCAAAATTTTGTATACATGAAATTCCTAAATCACTAATGCGGGTCAAAACATATAGGGTAAGATTACATGACACCCCTTACATCAGACCCTAATTACGAAAAATGCCCCAAGATTTTAGAAATTACTGTAACTTTCTTTGTCTGTCGGTAAAAGCATATTACAATTTCATCTCTTATCAATAAAAATAAATGACAATTTCACCCGTATCAGTAAAAACATTTACAGATTACAATTTTACCCCCTTTTTTTTGTTTTTCAAGTTATCAAGGATCTATTCAAGATGTTTTTGTAATGTGCAAAACGTTATGCGCTCGTGGTAATTACCAATAAGCGAAATAAGTGAAAGGATGTGCATGTAATTATCCCAAATATATATTTGTCCCTTCTAATTTTGGTTTATCCTTTCGTATTTGACAGGGCATATCAGTCGGTCTCGGACCAGATGGCGAGCTACGATATCCATCTCACCTCAATTCCACAAGAAAGAACATTCATCACGGAGCTGGAGAATTCCAATGTTACGATAAAAATATGCTCAACAATCTCAAGCATCACGCCGAAACACACGGGAATCCTCTATGGGGTCTTGGTGGGCCCCACGACGCCCCCGGCTACGACGAGTCCCCAATCTCCAGAGGCTTCTTCACAGAAAACGGTGGATCATGGGAGACCCCATATGGCGATTTCTTTCTTTCTTGGTATTCAAGCCAGCTCATACATCACGGGGATAGAGTCTTGTCACTTGCCAACTCAACCTTCAAAGACGCCCCCATCACATTGTCTGGTAAAATCCCGCTTATGCCCTCGTGGTATAAAACCCGGTCCCACCCCTCGGAGTTAACAACTGGATTCTATAACACGGTCAATAGAGATGGTTATGATGCCATTGCTGAAATATTCTCGAGAAATTCATGCAAAATTATACTCCCCGGATTAGACTTATCAGATGAGGACCAGCCAAACAAGTCTCGATCGAGCCCAGAATCTTTACTTGCACAAATAACATCTTCATGCATGAAACATGGAGTTGAGATGTCTGGCCAAAACTCATTGATTTCTGGCGGTTCGAAGGGTTTCGAGCAAGTGAAGAAAAATTTGTTGGGTGAAAATGCAATTATTGATTTGTTTATGCATCAGAGAATGGGAGCTTATTTCTTTTCTCCCGAGCATTTCCCTTCGTTCACTCAATTTGTTCGAGGGTTGAACCAACCGGTTCAAAGCTTGGATGATTTACCAGTGGGAGAAGAAGATAATGCAGAGAACAGGCCTGCTATGAATCTCCACATGCAAGCTGCTTAGAGTAATACTAGTTATCGATGTAAATACGGGAGCTGAACCCGACTTGATTAATCATTTTACGGGGAGCTGTAATAGTATTATTAATGATAAACGGATGCTGGTTTGTAGTTTAGCTTTTTCTTAAGTTATTAACTGTAGACGAAACCTGTAATTTCTGAGGTCTGTGGTTAATATTTCTGTTTTACAAGTTAAAAACACTTGATTGTCAATGTACCATGCTTATATAGGAATAGTGTTTTAGGACTATGGAACTTGAAGTTGAAAAGTAAGAATAGACGAGTGATTTTTAAAAATTTCATGACGTAGTATGTTACATTTTTTTGCGTATGATGTATTTTATGTAGTCTCGACCTGTATAAACGATAGTGATGATTATAAGACTAGAAGTCTCATGAGCCTCTGAAAATGACGCAACAAGTGCAGGGACGGATCCAGAATTCATTTGTTGTGTTACAGACAGAATTATTGAATTTGGATGTAGTATGACAATGAAGAATTAGATTTAGCTATACTAGAAAGAATGCTTCAACAGACTGATCCGATTTACGTATTATGTTTGAGAACGAACCATACATATCTTTATTTGTAAATTAAACAATTCTGGGGTAAATTGCATTTTTTTGTCCTGTAATTGTGTCCGAGTACACTCTTAGTCCCGAACTTTATATAAATCTTACGGAGTTGATTGTTAAATTTTGGATGGAATATTCGATTGGACATTTAACGAGTTATGGGACGCAATGTGAGGTTTATAAAGTTCGAAACTAAAAGTGTACTCAAACACAATTACGGGGCGAAAAATGAGATTTTCCCAACAGTATTGCTAGATATTCAATTGTACATTGCTTAATACTCGAGTATTTGATGAACACAACGATGAACTCTAAATCAAAGCTATATATACACTATTATTTTCAGCACAAAGTATGTCGACAACAAAATATGAATTATGACTTAAAACAAAAAAAACTATTACCCTAAAAAATGTCTTCTCGAGTGATTAGGATACTGCAATCAAGAATGCGCCTACATAGAAAATAAAAATATCAAAATTGAAATCGAGATGAAAAATGGATTTATTTTCAATCCACAATGATATGTGGGACGTGGGAAATCTTGGGCCATTCAGAATGATAGAGGTGGCTTTCTGGATTTTTTATCCCCTCAAGCAATGGACAACCTCTAATATTGATCCAAAGCAAATGTGTGAGGCGCTGCATAGCTTCCTTAGATGGTAGATGCTTTAGCCTTTTGCAATTGTGTAGCAATAAACGTACTAGAGATGACAAGTTCCCACACCAATCTGGCAAAACTTCTATGCCAAAACCTTCTAACTTTAAATAAGTGAGAGCCGTGAGATGTTGAAGTTGATCCGGCAGAGAGTCCCACTGCAGCGATCCATATAAATATAAATACCGAAGCGAGCGCAGTCGTTGGATGCCTTCGAGAGCCTCACAGAATGAAGTGAAACTCACTTCTTCAGGAAAGGGACCAATGAACACTTCTTTTAAGTGGCTAAGACAATCTATATTCTTGGGCAAGCTCCTCAGCTTGGGACAATTGTAAATTTGCAAGCTATGCAGACGTGACATTCTCTGACAGTCTATTGGAAACGAACAGGCCAGTTCATCACACTCTGATATCTGCAAATGCTCAAGCGACGTACATGACTCTAGCATTTTACTCGGAATGTCTGTCAGCTCTTGACACAGTCGAATTTCCAAGGTTCGAAGAGAAATTAAGTCTCCGCTTGAATATCGAATTGACTTGAGATTTTCGCAACGATATATTTGTAATTTTTGAAGAGACCTGAAATTGTGTGCATCATCCTGAAATTCAAGATGAGTTAGGCCACGACAAGAATATATATACAGAGATTCAAGGCTTTGGTTTCTGAAAAATAGCCTTTCAGGAAGACATGTGAGGTCTCCAACCCTAAGGATTGTTAAACTAATGAGAGAGTTGCTGCATAGCTTATCCAAAAATAGCGAGCCTCTGGCTACATTATCAATCCTCAGTTCTTTAAGAGATGGAAAATCATGACTTGGAGCAATGATCATTTCGTTGCACCCCTCAATTTCCAAATATTCAAGGTTAGGAAAAGCATCAACTCCAGATGGTTCAATCCACTCTACCAAATTCGTCATACCTGTTAGTTCGAAATGTTCAAGTGCTCGAAATGGTGGAGGTTGCGGGCCACTTTTGCTGCTACTTGACTCGTTTCTGCCACAGGGATGATAAAATGAATGACCCATTGATTTTACGCATTCCAGTCTACTCAACACCAATATCTTGAGCATGGGTAGATGACCCAATGTTGGAATCTCTTGGCATCTAAGGCAATTCACTAATTTGATCTCAATTAATGTGTTGAGCTTGAATGCCTCACCAACAGCTAAGTTCAAGGTCCATGATGGAAAATTATCTCCAAGAAAATTTTCAATGGTTAAGCTTTTTATATTTTGATGAGGTTGAAGCCCTTCCAACACCTTTTCATCATTGTTGTTTCCTTTTCTTGATGGACTCCAGATGAACACTAATTTGAGTAGGTTTGGCTTTTCAATCAGGCATGCTCTACCGGCATCCTCATTATCACTCACGCATTCAAGATTGAATATCTTGAGTTTTCCATTCAGATTCTTCAAAGACCCCAACTCTTCAATTCGACGACCCTTATCATGCCCCACCTTGAAGAAGTCTAGTGTCCGAAGACAAGTAAGCTTTCCTATTTCAAGTGGCATTTCGAAACCTTTAGTATTCGATAACATGAGATGTCTCAAGCTAACTAACTGCTGGAACCGCTTTGGGAGCCTTGCAAGGGATGGGCAACGAATAGCCATCAAAGTTTGCAAATTAAAAAGCTTACAAATGGAATCAGGAAAAGCTCTCATCTTATTGGAACTGGAAGACACATCAAGAAATCTCAAATGTATCAGCTTGCCAATTGAGTTTGTCAATTCAATGGATTTTGCCCCTTGTAGATTTAGAACATGCAAGTTTTTGAAATCTTTGAACATAATATCAGATATCTTGTCGCCTCCCAAGAATAAAGTCCGCAAATAAAGTGCTCCCTTTTTCATTATGTTGTGTGCTTCCTCATCAAATGATTCGATGGCCAAATATTTAACTTGAGGAGGAATGGTCTTTGCAGTGTTGTTTTCGACATTAAAACTTTCCGCTTCTGAAATTGAGGATGCCAAATCATGCACCAGATCATGCATCTTTGAGTGCGCTATATTGCCAAACTCATCCTTTACCGGTTCTTGCAAGAAAGAATTTTGCAGCAAAATATCATAAACTCTGCTCCCCAATTTCTCCATATCATCTCCATCATTTTCTATAAGAAATCCTTCGGCCATCCAAAGTTGGATTAGCCGCTCTTTCTCTATTTCTGCATCCTTTGGGAAAATGGAACAATATGCAAAACACTTTTTAAGTAAAGGAGAAGGCAAACGATCGAAACTCACCTTTAATACTTGAAGCACCCCACTTGAAAATCCAGTATGCAGAAACGAGGTCCAATCATCACTTTCCTTCCCTTGCAAAGTCGCTCCAACCATGGTTGCAGCTAACGGTAGACCTCCACATTTAGAAGCAATATCCTTCCCAATGATTTCAAATTCTCTAGGAATTTCCTCACTGGAAAAAGTTTTTGCTTTAATTATTGACCAGCAATCATCATCGGACAATTTATGCAAAGGATAAGCAGCCTTTGGGCTCACAATTGAAGCTACGTCTGAACTACGCGTAGTCACAAGACAGAAATTGCCTTTATTTGGGTTGATTCCAAGAAGTGAACTCTTAAAATCTTCCCAGTCTCTTCTTTGATCATTCCACAAATCATCAAGAATGAGTAAGTATCTTCTATCTTTCAGTTTCTCTTGAAGGTTATTGAGTATGGTTTCCTTCTCATCAAACTGAACAACATTATTTGTTAATGTTTCAAGAATTCTCTTGAAAAGCTGTGTAGTATTGAAATTGTCGGATACACACACCCAAATCCTTTGATCGAAATGCGCCACGATTCTCGAGTCTTTACAGATGAATCGAGCAAAAGTTGTTTTTCCAAGCCCTCCCATCCCAACTATGGGAAGGACTGAAACAACTTCATCGCTCGGATTAACCAACATATTAATTATTGCCGACACATCATTTGCTCTACCAAGAACAATCGGATCAACACTAATGGAATCAGTTTTGTTGATCGGAGGAAGATAAATAGCAGAATCAACAACTCTCTTCTGAAGGTCATTTCTAGTAGCCTCTTCATTGACCTTTCCCAACTTCATATTCACATTCTTGATCTTATGAGCCATGGTTATACGAAAGATGGCAGGATTGTAGGACGAGAAAAAGAAGCACACCTTTCGCTTCTTTTGGTTTCTGATATGCACCTTACGACAAATGATTTCATAGTTGAACTCATCCAACAATTGATCCGCTTCGTAGGCGACATCTTCAAGTTTCTTAAGCCACAATATCACGTGTTCGTCTTCAACTTGGCGCCTTGAGGCATCGTGCAGGAATGCTTGAACCGTTTTCAATGATTCCTCTAGCGCTTTCATATCATTCTTGACACCCAAAGCGAGGCCGATCTCTTCAGCAGCAACATCTATAAGCTTTTTAACCAAAACTTCCACAGAAGCACTGATCACAGTTTCAGCCATTTCGTCTTTGTTTTTTCTTTTTTCTTTTTGGTTTGGTTTGAGATAAATGATTCAAAGGTTGTCTGTGTGTGAGTGTAGATGCATGCAAAGAAAGAGATTCAGCACAGAAAGAAATTAAGCAGATGCAAAGATTTCTAAGGTGCGAGTAAGGACTACGAAGTTGTCTCCGTCCTTTTATAAGGGATAATTACATGCAGACTCCCTCACTTATTGTGTAATTATAAAAAACTCCTCTCACTTATTGAAAATTACCAACACACTCCTCATGTTAAAGATTTCTTACAATTACATCCCCGTGTATTTAAAAATTATTACAATTTTACCCATGTAAACCTTACAAATAGACCACTTAAGGGGAGTGCTGATAATTTTCAATAAGTGAGGGGTCTGTGCATAATTTTTCCTACATTTAGTTAAGCTGCAATAATGCATATTGCTTTACCATAATCATAATTTTATCTCTTCAAGTGGGAATTAAATTGAAATTGTAAAAAATCCTTAACATGAAGAGGTGTATTGGCAATTTCTATCATGTGAAGAGAGTTTTTGGTAATTACACAATAAATAAGGGGTCTCTGTGTAATTTTCCCTACATGTATCACAAGTCCTGTGAGTTGAGCAATAATAAATAATAAGACAACTTTCTGATGCAAAGGAAGATTCAGCACAGAAAGAAATTAAGCAGATGCAAAGAAAAAGTGCTGAAGCGAGTATGGACTAAGAAGTCGTCTCCGTACTTTTCTAAGGGATAATTACATGCAGACTCCCTCACTTACTATGTAATTATGAAAAACTCCTCTCACTTATTGAAAATTATCAATACACTCCTCATGTTAAAGATTTCTTACAATTACATCCCTGTGTATTTAAAAATTCTTACAATTTTACCCTTGTAAAACCTTACAAATAGACCACTTGAGGGGGGTGCTGATAATTTTCAATAAGTGAGGGGGATTTTCAATAATTACACAATAAGCGAGAGGTCTATGTGCAATTTTTTCTACATTTAGTTAAGCTGCAATAATGCATATTGCTTTACTATAATCATAATTTTATCTTTTCAAGTGGGAATTAAATTGTAATTGTAAGAAATCCTTGGAGGGGTGTGTTGGTAATTTCTATTATGTGAAGGGAGTTTTTGGTAATTACACAATGGGGTCTCTGTGTAATTTTCCCCACATAAACGACAAGTTACGTGAGTTGTTTTGCAATAGAATGATTTCCGGGAAATTGTTCAATCCCCAGTTTCCACCACTAAGGAATTTGTGATCAGTAATAAGACAACTTTGAATTATCAAAAGGTGGCTTATGGGAGGAGTGAAAAGTACATTTCAACAATGGTGAGCTAAATTGGAATCGACTATTAATCTTAAGAAATTCTTAACATGAAATAATGTGTTGATAATTTTCATTAAGTGAGGGGAATTTTTGATAATTACACAATAAATAGCAGGGTCCGTGTGTAATTTTCCAACATATATCACAAGTCCTGCGAGTTGATAAGCAATAAAATCATTTCCAGGTAATTGTTCAAATCCCCAGTCCCCACAGCTAAGGAATTTCTGATCAGCATTAAGCAATAATAAGACAACTTTGAAATTTGAATTTGATGGAGGTGTGAAAAGTACATAATTTCCTTCCACAATGGTGAGTTAAATGGAATGGACTATTGATTTTGAGTGAGTTAAATGGTTTCATTGTAAATTTTCAAATATTTCTAAAGTTTCATGATTTCTTTCAAATTGAAACCGAAATTTTGAGTATTCCCAAAATTTTCATCGACATTTTCGTAAATTTACTACACGATATCGACACCGATACTGAGATTTAATACTTTGGTTCTTATATAGGGAAAATTGCACTTTTGGTCCATAGGAGTCGCCTCAAAACACTTTTAGTCCCATAGGAATAAAAAAGTGACACTTTTGGTCCCAAATGGACGGAAATTGGACGGAAAGTGAAGGGTGAGATACACGCGCTGGTCGTTCGTGTTAATGATTAAAAAAAGAAATTTAAAAATTATCAAATATTAATAAAATAATAAAATAATAAAAAAAACAAAAAAAAAAAGGAAATGAAAAATGGAGGAAGACGAACACTTCGTCTTCCCCCTCAAACCACCCCCCAAACCACCACCTCCACCCCCCATTCTAATCGCCGCTGCCGTCGCCGGCGATATGTGGAGTTAGCTTTGGGGTTTGGTTTCGCCGTCGGTTTTGGGGTCTCGGGGTTGGGTTCGCCGTCGGGTTGGGGGTTTCGACAGGTTGAGGGTGTTTTCGCGGTGGGGGTTTCGACCGGTGGAGAGGACGGCGATGATGGCAGCGGCAGCGGGTGGTTTCACGGCGGGGGGGTTGGGGGGGAGGGGGGGATGGTTGGAGGGAAAGATGAAGAAGATGAACAGTATCATCTTCATTCTTCATTTTTCTTTTTTTTATTATTTTATTAATATTTTTGAATTTATTTTAATTTTTTTTGGAATTTCTTTTTTTCCTCTCGCTACAGTAACGGCGCGTGTAGCACAACCGCCAATTTCCGTCCATTTGGGACCAAAAGTGTAACTTTTTTACTCCTATGGGACTAAAAGTGTTTTGAGACGACTCCTATGGGACCAAAAGTGTAATTTTCCCTTCTTATATACTATGGGGATATTAAATTTATTCTACTGTCCAAGCGAATTTTTTCGAGGTAGTTAGCTGAAAATCTTAAATAGTCATGTCAAAAGTAAAAGAGATAATAGCAGACACCCCCTGCACCTATAGGTGGTGTAGCACTTAAACCCCTCTGACGGAATATTCTATAATTTTGTGGGCGTAAAATCGTTACTTTGGGAGCAAAGTGCTCTATAGACTATACACCATAGGATTGAGGGTTTTCGCTGAAACTTGATGTTTGAATTTTAATTTTTATAATATTCAAGATTTCTTTTATATTTTTAGTAAAGAAATGTGGATCATGCCATATAAAAAAAATACTTGAAAACTAATGAAGAATATGTTCAAAAAAAAAAGAACCAGAAAAATGAAGGGAAATTCGGAAAAATAAGGATTACAATAAAAACATTCACTGATTACAATTTTACCCCTTGTTTCGAACAAGTGAAGAAAAATTTGTTGAGTGAAAATGCAATTATTGATTTGTTTATGTATCAGAGAATGAGAGCTTATTTCTTTCTCCCGAGCATTTCCCTTCGTTCACTCAATTTTTTCGATGTTGGTTTGTAGTTTAGCTTTTTCTTAAGTTACCTTTAGACGAAACCTGTAATTTCCGAGGTCTATGGTTAATATTTCTGTTTTACAAGTTAAAAACACTTGATTGTCACATGTACCATGCTTATATAGGAATAGTGTTTTAGGACTACAGAACTTGTAGGTTGCACCTGAATCGTTATTCTGTTGCTGTACATGGAAAAGTAAGGATGGTCTATATTTTGTTTGTACGAGGAAGCAAGAATGTCGGGACGATTGATTTATAGAAATTTCATAACGTAGTATGTTACATTTTTCTGCGTATGATGTAACTTACGTAGTTTCCACCTGTATGAACGATTGTGATGATTGTAAGACGTGAAGCCTCGTGAGGTGAAAATGACGCAACAAGCGCATGGACGGATCCAGAATTCATTTGTTAAGTTACAGACAGAATTATTGAATTTGGATGTAGTATGATAATGAAGAATTATATTTAGCTATACTAGCAAGAATACTTCAACAAATTG
Organism: Buddleja alternifolia; assembly: GCA_019426215.1. Classification (NCBI taxonomy): domain Eukaryota; kingdom Viridiplantae; phylum Streptophyta; class Magnoliopsida; order Lamiales; family Scrophulariaceae; genus Buddleja; species Buddleja alternifolia. Next base: position 29,420,619 of record CM033403.1, read on the forward strand.
ATCCCATTTACGTTTTATGTTTGAGATCGAACCATACATATCTTTATCTGCATATTAAACAGTATTGGGGTAAATTGCATTTTTCGTCCCGTACGTAATTGTGCCCGAATATACTTTTAGTCTCTATCTTTATATAAATCTCACATTTAGTCCCCAACCAAATTTTCTGCTCAAAATTTAAACGGTTAACTCCGTTAGTCAACTTTTTGACCAACTTTTTGGAGAGATTTTGTGTGTGAGTAACACTTGATATTGAATGGAAAACATTGTGATATTGAATATAATTCATGTGTAAGTGCGTTCACACATGAATTCTCCCCAAAAAAATGATCAAAATGTTGACAAAAAAAATGAGATTTTTCCAACAATAGTATTGCTAGATATACAAATGTATATTGCTTAATACTACTCGAGTATTTGATGAACACAACCAGGGACGGATCCAGGAATTAATAGTTGGGGAGCCGAATTACTATTAAAGTCTGACAATTTTCTTACATAAACGTTTATTTTTAGTTTTAATAGATAAGTGAAATAAAAATTTCTAGTGTAAAACAAAAACTGGCTTTCAAAAAAATTAAGGTAGATTCAAATATATAATTCTTGTTTATTGAAAAAATTATCGAAGTTGGACTCGTTATTTGAGTACCTATCATCGTATGATTGTATAAGTAAACACACATATTAAACTCTAATTTGCTACCTAATTGCTCATATAGATACTTATTACAGTATTATCAAGAGATTTAACAGTTAAACTTAATATTTAATTTATTAGTGTTAGAATATTTCACAATATTTTTCATCCTACTTGATTTTCCATCTCACTTGATTTTCCATCTCATTTTATTTGGAGTTAGTGACTCTGTCTATTTTATTCTTAGATACAAGAAATTAATTAAAATAATAATAATAATGATACTTTGTTCATCACAAATCAATCTACACTTAACTGAAATGGAGAAAATAACATTAAATCAAAAAATAAAAAATAAATCAAACGCAAATTTCAACAATATTATATAAAAAAATTCCAAAAGAATACGAAGTAATGACTATTAACATCGATGTAATTATTTTAATCTTAATTTCTAATTAACAATGTTTCTTATGGGTCTTAGAAAAAGTGCTCACTAATTTTAATTAATGTAGGAAAGAAGTCCAAAAGAAGATTTAGAACTGTTCACAATTTAACTCCTTTTTTCATTTTTGGTAATGGCTATTTTTCCCTCTGTTTACTTTACTTTTTGATTTTTTAATTTCTTTTTCAATTAAGAGCAAGTAAACTCTAAATAAAAAGAAAAAGAAACATTAAGAGTATATCCTTGGGGTGGCCATTTAACAAAAACATATATACCCGACTAAGAAAATTTCAAGTCTCGGGGGGAAATCCGTCCCTGAACCCAACGATGAACTCTAAACTGAAGCTATATATACACTATTATTTTCAGCACAAAGTATGTGGACAACAAAATATGAATTATGACTTAAAACCAAAAAAAAAAAAAAAAAAAAAAAACACTATTACCCTAAAAAAAGGTCTTCTTGAGTGATTAGGATACTGCAATCAAGAATGCGCCTACATAGAAAATAAAATATCAAAATTAAAATCGATTATCAGCAAATCTTAAAAAAAGAAAAACAAACGGAAATCAAATGAATGTTTAATGAGATGTTACCTGGAGATGAAACTGAATTCAAATTCAACAAATCTCGATTTCTGGGACATGGGAAATCTTGGTCCTTTCTGGATTATTCATCCCCATAAGCAGTGGACAACCTCCGGCATTGACGCGTCTCAATTGGGTGAGGCGCTGCATTGCTTCCTTAGATGGCAGATGCTTTAGCCTTTTGCAATGGTATAGAGATAAACCTACTAGAGATGACAAGTTCCCACACCAATCTGCCAAAACTTCTATGCCAAACCCAACTATTTGTAAATAAGAGAGAGCAGTGAGATGTTGAAGTTGATACGGCAGAGAGTCCCACTGCGGCGATCCATGTAATAGTAAATTTCGAAGTGAGTGCAGTCGTTGGATGCCTTCTAGAGCCTCACAGAATGAAGTCAAACTCACTTCTTCAGGAAAGGGACCAATGATCAATAATCTTAAGTGGCTAAGACAATTAATATTCTTGGGCAAGCTCGGACATTTGTAAATATCCAACTCATGCAAAAGCGGCATTTTCAGACAGTTTATTGAAAAAGAAGATGCCAGTTCATTGCAGTTTGATATCTCCAAATTCTCAAGCGATACACATGACTCTAGCATTTTACCCGGAATGTCTGTCAGCCTTCTGCAATCTGTAATTCTCAAGCTTCGAAGAGAAATTAATTCTCCGCTTGAATATCGAATTGACTTGAGATTAATGCAAGAAACTAAATTTAATACTTGAAGAGACCTCAAATTGTGTGCATCATCCGGAAATTCAAGATGAGTTAGGCTATCACAAAAAGATATATACAGACGTTCAAGGTGTTGGATTCTGCAAAATAGCCTTTCAGGAAGACAAGTGAGGTCTCCAACCTTTTGGATTGTTAAATCAATGAGAGAGTTGTTGCATAGCTTATCCAAAAATAGCGAGCCTCTGGCTACATTATCAATCTTCAATTTTTTAAGAGATGGAAAATCATGACTTGGAAAGATGATCATTTTGTTGCACCCCTCAATTTCCAAATATTCAAGGTTAGGAAAAGCATCAACTCCAGATGGTTCAATCCACTCTACCAAATTCGTCATACCTGTTAGTTTGAAACGTTCAAGTGCTCGAAATGGTGGAGGTTGCCGGCCACTCCTGCTGCTACTTGACTCGTTTCTTCCACGGGGATGATAAAATGAATGACCCATTGATTTTACACTTTCTAGTTTATGCAACTCCAATATCTTTAGCATGGGTAGATGACCCAATGTTGGAATTTCTTGGCATCTTTCACAATCCACTAATTTGATCTCAATTAATTTGTCGAGATTGAATGCCTCACCAACAGTCAAGTTCAAGGTCCATGATGGAAAATTATCTCCATGGAAATTTCGAATGGTTAAGCTTTTTATATTTTGATGAGGTCGAAGCCCTTCCAACACTTTTTGATCATTGTTGTCGCCTTCCCTTGATGCACTCCAGATGAACTCTAATTCGAGTATGTTTGACTTTTCAATCAGGCACGCTCTACCAGCCTCCTCTTTATCATTCACACATTCAAGGTTGCGTATCATGAGTTTCCCCTTTAGATTCTCCAAAGATCCCAACTCTTCAATTCGAAGACCCTTCTCATGGCCCACATTAAAAAATTCTAGTGTCCGAAGACAAGTTAGCTTTCCTATTTCAAGTGGCATTTCGAAACCTTCAATATTCGATAACATGAGATGTCTCAAACTAACTAACTGCTGGAACTGCTCTGGGAGCCTTGCAAGGGATGAGCAATGAGTAGCCCTCAATGTCTGTAAATTAAAAAGCTTACAAATGGAATCGGGAAAAGTATCCATTTTATCGGAAGATACATCAAGAAATCTCAAATGTTTCAACTTGCCAATTGAGTTTGTCAATTCAGTTACTTTTGCCCCTTGTAGATTTAGAATATGCAAGTTTTTGAAATCTTTAAACATAATACTAGATACTTTGTCGCCTCCAATGAATAAAGTCCGAAAATAAATTGCTCCCTCTTTCATCATGTTGCGTGCTTCCTCATAATCTGATTCGATGGCCAAATATCTAACTTGAGGAGGGATGGTTTTTGTAGTGTTGTTTTTGACATTAAAACTTTCCACTTCTGAAACTGAACATGCCAAATCATGCACCAGATCATGCATCTTTGAGTGCTTGATAGTGCCAAACTTATTCTTTACGGGCTCTTGGAAGAAAGAATTTTGCAGCAAAATATCATAAACTCTGCTCCCTAATTTCTCCATATCATCTCTATCATTTTCTATAAGAAATCCTTCGGCCATCCAAAGTTGGATTAGCTGCTCTTTCTCTATTTCTGCATCCTTGGGGAAAATGGAACAATATGCAAAACACTTTTTAAGTAAAGGAGAAGGCAAGCGATCGAAACTCACCTTCAATACTTGAAGCACCCCACTTTCTTCTCTATTGGATGCTGAAAATCCAGTACGCAGAAACGAGGTCCAATCATCACTTTCCTTCCCTTGCAAAGTTGCACCAATCATGGCTGCAGCTAACGGTAGACCTCCACATTTAGAAGCAATATCCTTCCCGATGATTTCCAATTCTCTAGGAACTTCCTCGCTAGAAAAAGTTTTTGCTTTAATTATTGACCAGCAATCATCATCAGATAAATTATGCAAAAAAGAAGGAGCAGCCTTTGGGTTCACAATTGAAGCCACGTCTGAACTACGAGTAGTCACGAGACAGAAATTGCCTTTATTTGGGTTGATTCCAAGAAGTGAACTCTTAAAATCTTCCCAGTCTCTTCTTTGATCATTCCACAAATCATCAAGAATAAGTAAATATCTTCTATCTTTCAATTTCTCTTGAAGCTTATTGAGTATAGTTTCCTTCTCCTCTACCTGAACAACATAATTTGTTAATGTTTCAAGAATTCTCTTGAAAAGGTGTGTAGCATTGAAATTGTCGGATACACACACCCAAATCCTTTGATCGAAATGCGCCACGATTCTTGGGTGATTAAAGATTAATCGAGCTAAAGTTGTTTTTCCAAGTCCTCCCATCCCAACTATGGGAAGGACTGAAACAACTTCATCGCTCGGTTTAACCAACATATTAACTATTGCGGACGCATCGTTTGCTCTACCAAGAACAATCGGATCAACACTTATGGAATCAGTTTTGTTGATCGGAGGAAGATAAATAGCAGAACCTGCAACTATCTGCTGAAGGCCAAAGTCCTTGGCCTCTTCATTAACCCTTTTCAACTTCATATTCAAATCCTTGATCTTACGAGCCATGCTTCGACGAAAGATTACAGGATTTTTCGATGAGAAAAAGACCTTTATGGTCTCTACCTTACGACGAATGATTTCATAGTTGAAGTCATCCAACAAGTGATCGGCTTCATAGACGACATCTTCAAGATTCTTAAGCCACAACTTCACTGCTCGGTTTTCCACTTGTTGCCTGGAGGCATCGTGCAAGAATGCCTGCACCATGGTCAGTGATTTCTTCAGTTTTGTCAGCTCATTTTTGACACCAAACACGAGGCCGATCTCTTGAACAGCAACACCGAGAAGCTTTTCCAACAAAACTTGCAAAGTAGCACCGATCACAGCTTCAGCCATTTTTGTTTTTTTTTTTTCAATTTGGATGAAGGATTCAAAGGTTGTCTGTGTGTGAGTGTAGATGGATGCAAAGAAAGAGATTCAGCACGGAAAGAAATTAAGCAGATGCAAAGAAAGAGAGGTGGTGCGATTAAGGACCAAGACAAAGAGATTCCTGAGATATTGTTCTTTACGATGAGTGGTTGTGGCTTGTTGGGGTACTTACAATTTGAGAAGTTAATTTGGGGTTTTTTTTTTTTTTTTTTAATTTTAGACGGAGGGAATACCCGTGCCACCTGGGATAGTTTTTAATCATTGAAATACAGACTTATAAGACTTCTTTTAGTTTATGATAATTCTTGGATTTTCTTTTTGGAAAATTACACACAGACCTCTCACTTATTGTGTAATTACAGCACACCCTCTCATGTTAAGGATTTCTTACATTATACCTCCTGTGAGTTTAAAATTGTTATAATTTAACCCATGTAAACATTACAAATAGACCCCTTGAGGGGTACTTTGGTAATTTCCAATAAGTACGAGGGAGTTTTTGTAATTACACAATAAATTAGGGGTCTATGTGTAATTTTTCCTTTTTTTCTTTTTTATCCTTCTTATGGTATGGTTCACTTGAATTACATTGGGCGAATGACACATGTAATGCTTAAATTTTTATTGGACACGTGTCATATACATAATACACTACAACAGAGATGCAAAGTCGTCTCCGTCATTTTCTAAGGGAAAATTCCACGTAGACTCCCTCACAATATTATCAAAAACTCTTGCTTATCGAAAATTACCAGCACACCCCATGTTAAAAAAATTACAGTTACACCCAAATGTCTTTAATGGTTTACATAAGTAGACCCCTAAGAGGTGTATTGGTAATTTTCAATAAGTGAGTGAGATTTTTGATAATTACACAATAAGGGAGGGGGTCTATGTGTAATTTTCCTACAATTAATAAAGCTACAATAATGCATATTGCTTTACTATAATGATGATATTATATCTTCAAGTGGGATTTAAGATTTTAAGAATACTTTATAAATATAATACATAATACTTTATTTTGGATAAACGACTCAAAATATGTCTCGGAGTGAGATCAGATGCGACTAAATATAATACATATATGTCAAAGTTACACATTGACCCCTCACTTATTGTGTATTCATCAAAAGTTTTACCACTTATTAAAAATTACCAACGCACCACCTCGGGTCTATTTGTAAGTTTTGCAAAAGTAAAATTATTAAAATTTTTAAACATATAGGATGTAAGAAATTTTTAACATGGGGGAATATATTTGTAGTTTTTATTAAGTCAGGGGAATTTCTAGTAATTACACAATAAATAAGGAGGTATGTGTGTAATTTTCCATATATATATGACAAGTCGGGAAATTCTATGCTGGACAAGAACCATTGGTCTCGATCCAGTTTTCACCACCAAATCCAATGGTAAAAACTAGACCGAGACCAATGGCCTCCGTCCGTATAGAATTTCACTGACAAGTCATGTGAGTTGTTAAGCAATAGAATGGTTTCCAGGTAATTGTTCAATCCCCAGTCCCCACCACTTTATGGTCAGTCATCGATAATAAGACAGCTTTGAATGATCAAAAAGTGGCTTATGGGAGGTGTGAAAAGTACATTTCAACAATGGTGAGCTAAATTGGAATTGACTATTAATCGTAAGAAATGAATGTGTTGATAATTTTCATAAGACGCCGATTCACTACCATCTCTAGGATGGATTCAGAATTCATTTGTTGGGTTATAGGCCGAATAATTGAATTTGGATGTCATGTGATAATGAAGAATTAGATCCAGCCATACTAGAAAGAATACTTCAAATCCCGTTTACGTATTATCTTTGAGATCGAACCATACATATGTCTATCTAACTAACCCCTATATAAATGTGTAAATAACTTCATTGTTTGTTTCATTGTGAAAAGACTTTCATATCCGCCATCACTATTAACAAATAATATTAATAATTGAATTTATTAAGTAAAAGAATTCATAGAATAGTTAGAAACCATTTAGAAGTTGAAGTTCAATTACATTATGAGTAAAAAACGTTTCTATGGATATATCTGTATTATTTTATATATACATAAATATGGTAGGAAATCATTTAATAATAGGACTCCAATTAAACTAATAGGAATAAATCTAAATGTGGACATATCTATATATTATATTGATGAAAATTAATTGATTACCTCGAATCTTCAAACTTCATGATAATCACGTAATAATTTATAAACTAGAAGAGTACCTGAATCCATAGCGATGAATTTCACCGAATGATTATAGCTTTCAGTTGATCGTACACCGTAGAACCTTTCTTCGGATGATGAGATTCCAGAGAAAAAGGACTGTATGAACCGAAAAATTCTATTTTTGTCGTACATCAACTAGGGACCATAATCCCTATATATAGCTGAAATATGACTTATTTGCAAATCAGCTCATCATAAATTGTAATTCAGTCCTCAAGGTCTCTACACATTAATTATAACCACATACTAAATAAGATGACTCGGGTGTATAAAACTTGATTGGATCACTTAATTAAGGCTCAAACTTTATTTAATATATGATATACAATTCAAACTGCAGTGCAGACACGTCTGCTTGCCCGAATACGTATGATTGTGATATGCACATAATATAAGGAAAAATTAAATTAATAATATAAAAAAAAAGAAAAATCAGAAAATGTTTGAAAAAGGGGGGGAATTAGATAATGGTATAAAACGACATAGGGTATGTTGTCTCTAGGTATGTCGTCTCTTATATCTTTTTTTAAAAAAATTTAATGAGAGACGACATAAGGTATGTCATCTCTCATTAAATATTTAAAAAAAAAAAAAAACTGTTATCACGGTTTTTAATTTTTTTTTCTTTTGCTTGCCGTTTTTTTTTTTATCAGGTCATCGAAATGAGTCCATTTTTGTGTGGTTACAAAATTTATATGAAAGTCTACAAATTATATGTTTGGGTCGAGACCCAAAAATGAACGAAAAATGGAGAAAAATGAGCCGAAAAGAAGGGAAAAAATTATTATTTTCTTAAAAAAATTCTTCTAGTGCTGCTTTTTTGCTTGCCGTATTCCTTTATCTTGGAATCAAAATGAGTCCATTTTTATGTAGTTACAAAGTTTATATGAAAGACTACAAATTATATGTTCGGGTCAAAATTCAAAAATACAAGAAAATAGGAGAAAAATGACACAGAAAAAATATTATTATTTTATTAAAAAAATTGCTCTAGTGCTGCTTTTTTGCTTGCCATATTTCTTTACTGGAGCCTTGAAATGAGTCTATTTTTATGTGGTTATAAAGTTTATATGAAAGTCTACAAATTATATGTTCGGGTCGAGACCCAAAAATGAACGAAAAAAAGAGAAAAATGAGCCGGAAAAAAGGAAAAAAATCATTATTTTCTTAAAAAAATTCTTCTAGTGCTGCTTTTTTGCTTGTCGTATATCTTTATCCGGGCATCAAAATGAGTTTATTTTTATGTGATTACAAAGTTTATATGAAAGTCTACAAATTATATGTTTGGGTCGAAACCCAAAAATGCAAGAAAATGGGAGAAAAATGACAAGATAAAAAATTATTATTTTCTTAAAAACATTGCTTTAGTGCTGCTTTTGCTTGCCGTATTCCTTTGCCCGGGCATCGAAATGAGTCCATTTTTATGCGGTTACAAAGTTTATATGAAAGTCTACAAATTATATGTTTGGGTCAAAACCCAAAAATGCACGAAAAAGAGAAAAAAATGAACCAAAAACAAGGGAAAAAAAAATGATTTTTTAAAGAAAATAATGGTTTTTTTTCCTTGTTTTCGGCTTATTTTTCTCCCTTTTTCGTTCATTTTTGGATCTCGACCCGAACATATAATTTGTAGACTTTTTATAAACTTTGTAACTGCATAAAAATGGACACATTTCGATGCCCGTGTAAAGGAATACGGCAAGCAAAAAAGCAGCACTAGAGCAATTTTTTTAAGAAAATAATGATTTTTTTCCTTGTCACTTTTCTCCCATTTTCGTGCATTTTTGGGTTTCGACCCAAACACATAATTTGTAAACTTTCATATAAAATTTGTAACCACATAAAAATTGACTCATTTCAATGCCCAGATAAAGGAATACGACAAGCAAAAAAGCAGCACTAGAAGACTTTTTTTAAGAAAATAAGGATTTTTTCCTTCTTTTCGGCTCATTTTTCTCCATTTTTCGTTCATTTTTTGGTCTCAATCCGAACACATAATTTGTAGACATTCATATAAACTTTATAACGACATAAAAATGGACTCATTTCGAGGCCCCAGTAAAAAAATAAGGCAAGCAAAAAAGCAGCACTACAGCAATTTTTTTAAGAAAATAATAATATTTTTTCTGTGTCATTTTTTTTCCTTTTTCGTGCATTTTTGGGTTTCGGCCTGAACATATAATTTGTAGACTTTCTTATAAACTTTGCAACCATATAAAAATGGACTCATTTCGATGTCCGGATAAAGGAATACGGCAAGTAAAAAAGCAGCACTAGAACAATTTTTTTTCTTTTTTTGGGCTCATTTTTCTCCCTTTTTCGTTCATTTTTGGGTCTCGACCCGACATATAATTTGTAGACTTTCATATAAATTTTGTAACCATACAAAAATGGACTCATTTCGATGACTTGGTAAAAGAATGCGACAAGCAAAAAAAATTAACAATTTTGTTAAAAAAAATATTTAATGAGAGTCATTAAATTAAAAAAAAAAAGGATAATAAGAGACGACATAGGGTATGTCGTCTCTTAGTTCGTTTTGTTCCATTATCTGATTCCCCCCCCCCCCCCCCTTTTTCAAACATTTTCTGATTTTTTATTTTTTATATTATTAATTTAATTTTCCCCATAATATAAATCCAACATATAAGTCCAAAAAAAAATTCCAACATATATTATATACATAAACATACTTAAAATCTTTGGTGTATTGAAAATGTAATTATTATCTGAAAAAACGACAGCCAAAGAAAGAAAGGACTTACAAGAAAGATAAGAGAAAGCAGAAATAATTTCACCCAATTTCAAACCAACAAATCAGCCAAAGAAAAGAAAACTGAAAAAGTAAAACACCCTTGAGATTGTAGCATTAATACCGATTACACCCTTATGATTGTACCGCTAATACTGATTAATTGTAAACATTTACGTGAAATTAATGTAAGTTAAATTTTATATAATTACATGATTCCCATAAATTTTGAAGTTCATGATTTTCACATAACTTTAATAAATAAGACTAACCTTTTATCCATAGCGTTCATTGGTAGTCTTTTATCATTGATTTGGTGTAAAGTGTCTTGAGGAAAATTGATTTCTCTCCCTTGACCCCTCTTCAGTGATGGAGAATATAGCGTATACTTTTATGAGAATGTTTTCTGCCTTTTACGTAATGTGTAGTGTAGAGATGTGTAGGGGTAGAGAGATGACCAATCCTCTTTATATTTAAACTCTAAGAGTTGTCTTCCATCAAGACACTTCTTCACTTAGAGTCATGACTTTGCATTAAGTAAAGTCATGTCTTTTCACTAACCAATTAGGATAATATTACTTCATATTATAACATTAATTATTTTATCAAATAGACTTTAATATTGATAAAATAATAACATGTAATTTATAATATGTGAGCCATATATTTCTTACAATTGAAGGTTACATAAACAAATGTGAATATTCTTGTCAAATATTAATTTTACATTAAAATAAATAAAAGATTTGTGCATTCTTAAATACGCCTTAAGTAAAACAAAAGAAATGTTGATTAAGGAAAAACATAAGCTCATAAATATGATATTATTCTATAGAAAGAAAATAAATATTTAAGTCTCAACGTGTCTAAAATTACTTAGGTAACGCGTTAAGAAACTCAATTATATCACCATCCCCTAAATAGTTATATAGCAAAATATATGATGCAGTCTCACCAAAAGTATAATAAATTGATCTTAATATTACACTTTTTAGGGGGAAAAAATGTCAAATAGATATTTATCTTACCCTTAGTCTCATTTTGATCTCATTCATAGTCAATTAATTGAGTTGGTCATGGATTCCTAATTGGTGTCAATTTCATCACATGAATCTCCAAAATTTGAAAATTAAACACAATCAATGTTGTTTGGGAAAAAAATGACATAAAAAGAGGATATGTTAATATACATTTAACATATTGTATGGACAATTGGGATAAAATTGTTAGAGTTTAAATTTGGGGGAGAATACCCAAAGAGAATCCAATGGGCGTTATTTGGGTAGAAATTAACATTGAATAAGAGGATATACATGTTTACAAATGTACATTCAATATATTATATTTGGATTGACAATTTGGGATAAAATTGGAAGAAAATTGTAAGGGTTCAATTTTGAACCATTTTTAGAACAAATTGTTAGGGTGGACAAATTGCCATAAAGCTAGAAAAAATTGGGAAGAAAAATCAGAGAGATTTTTGAACCATTTTTCTCCATTTTTGAAACCAATTCTGATCTAAACATATAATAAATTGAGTGTAATACATGCATATTCTCTTTTCGAACATCAATTTATGCCCAAACATAATTGAGTTATGTTTCATGTTTTGGAGACTCATAGGCCGAAATTGACATTATTTGAAAAGTTAGGTGCTCAAATTGGTTGATTGAATGTGAATCAGACCAAAGCGAAACTAGAAGTGAGTTAAGAATCTAATTTGATAATTTTTATCTACTTTTTTCTACATAGAAGGTGTTAGAGATAAATTAAGAGAGAAATTAACCACAAAGCTCGCTCTAAGAATGCACTACTTTCATTTCAATTTTATAGGTCTATTTTTTATCAATAAGTTCTAAATGAGATTCCGAGTGTGACATGTCTTAATATTTACATATGTTTAATCTTTATTAGTATCATAATTCATATCATTATATTAAGTGAGCACTCTAGAAGAAAAAAAAGCTAATTTGGGCATGAAATACAACTTCATGTATGCGTGAAGTTGTATTTATAGAACATGTTAGAAATAAAATATGAATATTTTTTGTCAGAAATGTATTTTACGTTCAAAGGTCATAATATTGCTCATGTTTACGGACGTGTCTTAAGTATAATAAATAAAGCTTGATTAAGGGGAAAAAAAACTCTCAATAGTAGGAAGCTCTTTGATTAGAAGATAAATATTTAGATTTTTGCATTGTCTAAAACAATTTAGACAATACACTTAGAAAACTTAATTATATACATGAGAAGATGGGGATAATTTCACTTTTGGTCCCATAACTTAGGCTTTTTTCAATTTTTGTCCCATTGTTTACGAGTTTATCACATTGTATCCCATAATTTGCAATTTTTATCAATTTTGGTCTCATTAACGATTTCCGTCCAAAAATTAACGGAGTTGACTTGTGCTCCGTTAGTCAAACCTTAATTAAAAAAAATCTAAAAACCTATTTTTTATTTTTTTATTATTTTCTATTTTTTATTTTTATTTTTCCTTTTTCTTCTTCATCTTCTTCCCCAAAAATTATACCCTAAACCCTAATTTTTTAATCTCTACACCAAATCCATACCCAACATCATAAACACCACCTCCACCGCCGCTGCTAGTGCCGCCGCCACCGACCTGCTGCACCGCCACCGCCACCACCACCACGATCTGCTGCACTGCCACCACCACCATTCTCACCACTAGATCTGCCGCCACCACCATTTTCACCCCCAAATCCGCCGTCCACCACCACCAATCTCACCCCCCACAACCCGCAGCCGCCACCCTCACCAATCGCCGCCGCCACCACCCTCATCACCCCCAAATCCGCTTCCACCACCACCAATCTCACCCCCCACACCCACACCCCCGCAGCCGCCACCCTCAACAATCGCCGCCGCCACCCTCATCACACCAAATCCGCTTCCACCACCACCAATCTCATATGTATAGACACACACATAGATATATATAATATGTATATATACACACACAAAATTATATAATATATTATATATAAAAATTAAATTTTAAAAAAAAACTGAAAGTGATGAACAGTGACGATGAACAGTAACCAATATAAAAAAAATCTTTTTCTTTATTTATATATATATATATATATATAATTACTTATATAAAAAAAAAATTGGCCTTTCACTAACTGACACGTGGCTTCTCCGTTAGAAATTAACGAAAATTGACGGATAGGACCAAAATTGAGAAAAAATACAAATTATGGTATACAATGTGATAAACCCGTAAACAATGGGACCAAAATTGAAAAAAGCCTAAGTTATGGGACCAAAAGTGAAATTTTCCCTAGAAGATGTAAGGAAAATAGGGAAAATTTCACTTTTGGTCCCATAACTTAGGGTTTTTTCAATTTTGGTCCCATTGTTTACGGGTTTATCACATTTGGTCCCGTAACTTGCATTTTTTCTCAATTTTGGTCCCACCATCTAAAACAACTAATGGGGAGATGACACGTGTCCGTTAGTCAACTAATTTTTTATTTTTTATTTTTTTATTATGTTGACTAACGGACACATGTCATCTCCCCATTAGTTGTTTTAGATGGTGGGACCAAAATTGAGAAAAAATGCAAGTTACGGGACCAAATGTGATAAACCCGTAAACAATGGGACCAAAATTGAAAAAACCCTAAGTTATGGGACCAAAAGTGAAATTTTCCCAAGGAAAATATAATAGAGTTTATAAATTTGTAGGTATTGGATAAAAGTTGAGAGGAAAATCAAGGGTAACAAAAGCTCGCTCATCTAAGATATGATTCCTTCCGTCCAAATTTTATGTTTTAAATGAGATTTGAAAATGTAAATTTTTTCCGTATTTCATAGTGGTCAATTGCTAGTAATTAATGGTATCTATCTTTATTTTAATTGAGAAGTATACCACAAAAGTCATTTTAAGATGACCTCTTATTTTGGCACATGCCATACAAGTAATAATATGAGATGTGTGAAATATTATATTCTGATACTAAATACATAGATGTACATTCTGAAAATAATGATGAATTAAAATCTTATATAAGCATTTATCAAACTCTTTTAATAGATGTATAGTTGTATACGACATATGAGGATAGATAGGTTAAATTCAGCATACTTGCACAGGTGAATTATCATCTTATATGTAGAAGTTGTATTTTTCTGGTCATGTAAATCTGGAGGTTTACATGTAAATGGAGTGATTAAAATGAACAAAAATGTAAAAAAAGTACTTGAAAATAAAACCAAAGAAGTGATTTAAGGGATAATATGATACATTTTCTATTGAATTTATGGGGAAAAAAAAACATATAGACACAAGTATTCATATGTATCTGATGTTTGGATTTATTTTATTTTTATAATCTCATAATAAAGAATGTATTCGGTGTTACTGTATGTAGAAATATGAAAACTTGTATATTTTCTATTTTATTAGAAAGACTTATAGGATTAAAGAAAATGAATTACTAAGCGAGCACAAAGAGACAATGATATTGGCAAATTAAGAAATATACATAGACCGGTGATTTATGCATAAACATGCTAAAAATAATACTAATATTATTTAATTTTATCAAAAGTTTAATTTCCTGAAATATATTTAGTTAAAGACACATGGTCACTGTGAAGCCCCCCAATTTGGCGTCCCACGTAGGAAAAATGTGAGATGTTTGATAATATATATAGTGGGCCAAATGATTCAAGTGTAACAATGGATATTCATTTTGGGTCGTGATTCAAATGTCCAACTCAAGGTTACGCTCAGTGGGTTCAGAGGCATGCTTCATGTCCAACGGGCTCACGAGCCCGGGGCATGAGAAATGGTATCAGAGTGCTCACCAGCCGGAACATCGGGAGCTGAGTGCTACACGGGGCAAAGTGCTACATGTTGCGGGAGCCACCTCCTGAGGCTGCGGCACAAAGTGCTACGCGCGTGGGAGCCACCTCTTGAGCCTGTGGGAGTCACCGCTAGAGTCCCAACGCCTGGTAATGGGTTCAGGATATTGTCATGTTGCGACGAGAACGTCGCTTTCTGAAGGTGTGGTGATTGTGAAGCTCTTTGGATTCCATTTCGCTCCTGAACTGTTGACTACATATCAAACACCCCCATCAACAACCAAATGTAACATTTACCTCCCTAACTCATACAAAATAAATATGATTTCTGCATCAAACCTTTATTTTATCTTTTGTTTTTTGCTATTTTTCTCTTCTTCACAATTTTGTGCTTCTTTTTCCACTTATTCTTCCTTCTAACCTTGGAAATTACGTTGTCATTGAAAATTATAGCATATTTTACGTATTTCAATGTGAGACTTATTTTGATGCACAATGATTTGGTATATGGTAGATTATTCAATCCGTTTTAGTTGATTTTAATACTATTATTAGTGAAATGGATAAAATAATTCAAAAAACCTATTTAGGAAATGTGAAAGCTATTAAAACGTGTAGCTTCATCTTTAATTGATAATTCATTTCCATGTCGAAGGGTATTTATGTGTATTTAATAACATGGGAAGACAATAAAATTTAGGGAGCCAATATAAATTTCCCAAAAAGATGATGAAGAAAGAAAAGAGAAAATATAATTAGTTAATTACTAAACGAATTAATGAGAATTCATGTTATATTGAGGTGTCTAAATGGCTTACCAAATTATTGAGGGGGGGTTGATACTTTTGGTAGTCTAGGGGGGTATTTGATATACTTACAGTTCAAGGGTGCAAAATGTATTTTACCCTTAATTTTATTAATCCATATAACTTCTGAGTTATAAAAATAAACCAATGAATGTTATTTAGAATTTACCAATTCTTATTATAATGCTATATGGTAAAGAAAAGATGAACTTATCGATATAAAAAAGGGAATCACTTTTGGTCCATCATGTTTAATGTCGAAATCACTTTAGTCTCTCATGCTTAACTATGATTGTATAATCCCTAACATTTAAACTTGGTTTCACTTAAGTCCTCGTGGACATATTTACCCTTCAATTTGATTTAATTTTAGTCCCTTTATACGAGTAATGCGCACTCATATTTAAGGGTAAAAATATCCAAAGACTTAAGTGAAACCTAATTCAAACTTTGGAGATGTTAAAGTCACAATTTGAACTTGAGAGACTAAAATGATTCTAACATTAAACTGAAGATGAAATTACAACTATTCATAAAGAGGAGATTTTCAACCGAAAGGTTGCTTCCTCATGTAAACTTCAAAATTGAACAAGTAATAATGATACGTAAACTGGATCCATAGTATGTAATTTATTAGTTATGATAAAAAAAAAAGGTCATAAATATATCTATTATTATACAAAATTCACATGACATACCATTGATCTCACATGATAGGAATCATATTATTTTGGAGAAAATAAATAATATGATTCAATCAATCACTTTTATTAAAAATCTCATCACTAAGTAAACAAATATTATATAAAGTGGCTTACCAAAGAAAAATTATATAAAGCGATAGGAGAAAGAGGACATATAAATTCCTCACAAGTTTCATCTACTAACAAGATCATATTTCTCATGTTTGAATTTGTTTATCTAAAGTTTACGAATATTATTTTTAATTTAAAATGATATAGTACTTCATCAATGTTCTGTTCATAATATTTAGATTACAATTCTATATCGGAAGATTTTTTTGTCATGTCAAAATTCACCAATTTTGATTATTGAAGAGAAATCACACAAAGTTCTCAATCACACTAGAAACCATGTAATTTGTAGCAAATGTAATAAAGAAGACATAGAAACCACCCGAAGGTAATCACTAAGAGAATCATCTTCGGAAAAAAAAATGCCTATTTGCACATATGATTGTTGAACATTGTCGCGTTATCTATTGGCCCGGGTGTAGATTGATTTTAAATGTTGTGCACGACGACAACACATATATAACAATATTTGAGGATGTTGCAACCATATTTGTTGGATGCTCCCTAAATGAATACATAAGATCAATTTAAGAGATAGTTTTATATTACTATAGATTGTTTATGTAACTCTTTATATATGTTATTTAATTTTAAAATATATTACAGTATACATAAATTACTAAAGCCAAAAGGTCTTGTATCCGAGACCGATATCCATAAAGTATATAAACTTGAGAGATCCATATACGGTCTCAAGCAAGCATCTAGAAGCTGGAATCTTCGTTTTGATGAAGTAGTAAAGGGATATGGCTTCATTAAGAACGAAGATGAACTAAGTATTATCGATTGTTGAGTCTACAAGCATCAACTGAATTACGCTTTCTCATTGCACTTAATAGAAAGGCACAAATGAATAAGGGAAGACTTAGTGTATAGTGGATGCAATTGAAAGACCACAATAGAAACTAAAGGAGAAAGAAAATCAAAAATGGTTGAGAGAAGAATGCAAGGGAACTCTTCAAAAAATATCTACATAAAAGGAAAATAAAATTAAACACACCACAAATTCTGAAGAAGGTGAAGGAAACGTATAAAGGAACTGACAGTGAACAATAAGGAAGAGGACATCAACTAACATAATTTCAGCCTTCAGGTGATCATGAAGAGACATTTTTGAGAAAGAAATTCGTGAAGTTAGATGAAAAATTGCAACGTCCATCAAGATCAAGCAAGTACCAATGAGACCTTCAAATGAGATTAAACTTTATTATTTATATTTACGCTATTCGAAAATTTCAATCTTATCCGTTCAAGTACTTAATTTATATTGCAATTATTTTAATAAATTCATATGAATCACGTGCGATGCACGTGTTCTTTACTAGTACCCTAAAAAATGTCTTCTCGAGTGATTAGGACACTGCAACCAACAATGCACCTACATATGGGGAATAAGGTCTCAAAGTGGAAATCGATTATCAGAAAATCTCAAAAAGAAAAGATTAGTTGGAAATGAATGTTTAATGAGATGTTACCTGGAGATGTAACTGAATTCAAATTCAAAGATCATTGATATATGGGACATGGGAAATCTTGGTCCGTTCAGAATGATAAAGCTGGCTTTCTGGATTATCTATCCCCTCAAGCAATGGACAACCTACAATGTAAACGTTGCGCAATTGCGTGAGGTGTTGCATAGCTTCCTTAGATGGCAGATGCCTTAGCCTTTCGCAATCGGCTAGCCACAATTCTCGTAGACATGACAAGTTTCCACACCAATCTGGCAAAACTTCAATATAGCATTTTTCTTACCAAAAAGTGGCTTATGGAAGGTGTAAAAATACATTTCACAATGGTGAGCTACAATCGGATAGATTATTGATTTTGAATGAGTTAAATGGTTCATCCACGCTAAAAAAAGTACAAGCTCTTTAGCTCATCCGAGTTAAAAAAAAGAAGAGACGAGCTCTTTATCTCAGCCGTGTAAAATAAGATAAGTTCAAACCCACCCGAGCTTTTTGTCCCATCTTTTTAGTATATACTTATAGCTAGGTAATGTCGAATAGAAGGATAAAAAATTATATATGTTAATAATTAATTCCTAATAAAAGAATAGAAACAACTACCTTATTTTGATTGTTATTATTTAGTTAATATATACTAATAGTCAATGTCTAAATAAAATGATAAAAATAATATTTAGTTTTTACTCATTAGATAATTAAAAGATTGCCTGATGATTCAATTAATTAAGTTTTATTAATAAAAATAAAAAAATCACAAATTAAAAGATAATTATAATTGAGTTGTTTTAATTTCTATAATAAGATAAATATTTTAACAAGATAAGTAAAAATTTATTAATTATTAATTAATTAAATATTTATGACAATAAGAAATTAATTATTTATTATAGAATAATAACACTTAATTACATTTTTATTGGAAAAAATTCACGAATATTCTGGAAACAATTTATTTTAACTTGTTGCATACAATTTATATTAAACTAGCGGGTACACGTGCAACACACGTATTTTTTACTAGTTCTTCCAAATACGAGTGATCGTCGCTTGCCAAGGGCGCTGAAGGAGGTCACAAATATTCTGGATAATCCCAAAATAACAGTGACCATAAGTAGCGTTATCAATCTCTTGTAATGTCGTCCAACTATCTATTTTCACAATAATTCTAGAAAGCTTCAAATTCCAAGCATCTTCTCATCCTTTCTATATGACTTGGGGCTCGCCATGTAGGCATGAACTTTGCCACAACTTCCTTGGTGATCCCGCAATAGCCTTCCATTTCCTATAACCGATCCATCATCATTATGACTGTGAGTCAGGGCTGCATCCACATTCATTTTGAGGGAATTTTGATCAGGTCATCCATCCCACTTGCAAGGTGTGCTCCAGCAATATCCCCGTGCGACACACACCTTCAATAACTCTTATAAGATTTGTTTGTACACTTGATTCTAGACTTAGTTGGTTTACAAATAACACTCCTACTTCTATTTATACTAATCCACACCCCTAATAGACGGTGGAGATTCATTTGATCCTACAAATAGGAGAGACTCTTTAGAGCACTCCAATAATATTCCTTAAAGTATTCTCTATCCAAGAATCTCTCTATCATATTCATATGTTTCTAGATAGGTCCACACATCTCTACGACATATGCTTCTGCTATTATCTAGAATAATCTAAGACTATTCTTGATCTCTCCGTAAAGATGTACATTCTTCTAAAGTATTTTGGT
Organism: Buddleja alternifolia; assembly: GCA_019426215.1. Lineage (NCBI taxonomy): Eukaryota > Viridiplantae > Streptophyta > Magnoliopsida > Lamiales > Scrophulariaceae > Buddleja > Buddleja alternifolia. Next base: position 29,440,568 of record CM033403.1, read on the forward strand.
ACTTTTAAGAGTCTTCTAGACTTTTTTAAAATTTTCTAGACCTTTCCAAAATACTCCAATAGCCTCTAGACTTCTGTCTATGAAAAAAATAACACGTCCCAATCGCCTCAAATATTTCAAACTGTCGTGGAATGACAGTACATCCAAGTTATTTTAGCCTGAATATAATAATTTTGGGTCCTTACTGACTTATTCTAACTCTCAAACCAAAGTCCACCATTTTTGGAGGAAAACGTGTTAATGAATTAGATAATTTGCAAACCAATGGTGTTAATGAAGTGAAAAGTTTAGAATTGGGAGCCAATGATGAAGATAATGATCTTAAATAAGAGTTTTAGGCATAAGTTGCACTCGAACATTATAGCTCGCATGGTTGAATGAATATATATACATATATATATATGTATAACTCTATCTTAATCTTTTTTCCTTAACTTTCCATCAGCGTTTGTAATTTTCGCTAATTTGAATCAATTTTTAAAATTATTTTATATTTATTAATATAAAAAATCAAAATTCACGGGGCTTACACCTTGCCTTGAGAGACCAGAAACGTCCAACCCCATGCCGTCGCCCTTTAATACGCTACTTGTGAGTGCAAATTCCAAAATCAAACACCGTCTCCAATTTCCAAAGTTGGTGTCCCCATCAATACAGCTTTTCTGTTGCAAAATGTCTCATTTTTGTTAATGTATATTACTTTCCATTACTTTCCAGCAACACACTCCATGTTTCAGCCAGCAACACTCCATGTTCCAGCAACAATCCATCAACACAATGAATTGTAAAGTATATACTTTCCAGCAACACTATGATTTGTAAAGCAATAGTTATAGCTATATAGATGTTTGTATCATGTAATGATTTTACACAAGTTAATATACACACAAGAATACATCTCTAAAATAATTCTTCTGCAATTATTCTATCATGGTATCAGAGCAGGTTCTTACCCTACCACTGACGCCGCCGTCGCCGTCGCTGCCATTGCCGGCGACCTTCCGCCGCCGCCGCCGCCCGTCTCCGACACCACCGCCATTGTTGACCAAACTAGCTCTTCTCTTCTCACCACCACCTCTTCTTCTACTCTCTCTTCTCTATCTCCTCCAAATCTCTCCATATTCACGGCCCTCAATTCTGCCGCCGCCGGTCCGCCGCCGGAAACAGTCACCTCACTGCCGGAAACCACCATTAATGGTGTTCTTCATCTCCTCCATCAACTCCTATCTTCTCCCTATAATTTATCTCCCAAAGATGTTGCATCTCTTCTCACCACAAACAATCATAGTCTCTCCTCCCTCTCTCTACAAACAGCCAACGCCCCATCCCACCCGTCTGCTGCCGCCGCCTCCAATCTCCACCAGTCAGCCGCCACCGTATTCTTATCCTCACCACCAGTCAGCCGCCACTCTCTCTTCCCTTTCTCTCCCAAACCCTACCAACTCCACTACATATATCCCTTATATACACAACTTTCACCCAACTTCTGAAAATTACCAAAATAACCCCAATGTTCCTCCTCTCACTCCAATAGCAGCCCCACCTCTCGCTGCTCACTCGTCCATGAACAGTGCCACCACCGTAGCACTTTAAACTCGGACAGCCGCCGCAGCACTACCCCCGCCGGCCACCGCCGCCGCTCCTCCGGCCGCCGCCGCCGCCAACGCATCGGTATCACCTTACTTCGCATCGCATAATTCTCCCATTCACAACTCTAATATCACTTATCTTATATCCATAAAATTAGATGCTGAAAATTACTTGTTTTGGAAATCACAATTTCGTCCGGTACTCATAAGTCATGATCTATATGGCTACGTTGATGGTTCCCTTCCATGTCCTTCTCCTTTTAGTCTTAATGGATCTAGTATTTCTGTCCCAAATCCAGACTAGTCTGCTTGGATTCGTACCGACAATAGTCTAAAATCATGGTTATCAGCCACGATGACTCCAGCTATTTATAAAGAAATTCATAATCTATCTACCTCTCGTGAAATCTGGACTACTTTAGAGTCACGCTTTATGCAACAGTCTGTTGCCAAGCAATTGCAATATAAAAGTGAATTCAGCAGTCTCAAGAAAGGGGCTCTCACATGTGACGCCTATCTCTGCAAACTTAAAACTTTGGCTGCTAATCTCGCTGCCGTAAATTCTCCTGTTTCCTCAGTGGATCTAGTTTTGCAAGCACTTCATGGTCTACCTCACGACTATGCCTCTTTTATTACTGCCGTTTCTCTAAAGTCTACATGCATCACTTTTGATGATCTCCGAGCCAAATTACTTCAATATGAACAACTTCTCCTCCATTTTCACCCTCCATCCACTATCTCTCCAGCCTTTGTAGCATCCTCTCAATCTTCTCAGAACTCTGGTGGTCGAAATGGTCGTGGTCGTGGTTCCGGTTATGGTAGAGGTCGTGGCCGTGGCCACTTTCATCAACAATCACCTCAGCACTCACAGTCTCGGTTCCCTCAGTCTCGTCCCCAGTCACCTTTTGGGTCCTCTAATGCCGGACTCTCTTCTTTTCGTTACTCTAGTCGTCCTGGACTTTTACCGACACCCTCCACTAGTCAGCCCTGTCAGATTTGTGGCGTGCCCAGCCATTTTGCATTGTCATGCTCCCAGCGGTACAATCATGCATACATCACTGAAGAACTACCACAGTCTTTCTCAGCAATGTCCACTTCCGAGACCTCGGACATTGCTTGGTACCCAGACAGTGGTGCCTCTGCGCACATGACTCCGAATGATGGTTTGATTTCTCATCTTACATATACTGGCACAAATAAAATACTCGTCGGAAATGGTTCATTATTACCTATTAAACATGTTGGCTCCTCTGTTTTACATACCCCTGCACATACTTTCCAATTATCAAACGTATTACATGTTCCAAACCTTTCTCATAATCTTTTATCTGTTCGTAAACTTTGTCAAGATAATAATTGTCTTATTGAGTTTTCTGATATTGGTTTTTGTTTAAAGGACAAAGTCACCGGGAGAGTTCTTCTGGAGTCCCCCTCCACTAATGGTCTCTACCCTCTTCCCTCTAGCTTGGTGTCTGCTACATCTGGTGCTCTCGTTGCCCAAACTGTCTCGGGAGATACTTGGCATCGTCGTTTGGGTCATCCCAGTCAGTCTGTTATTCAAAATTTATCTAGTAGTGGTGTCTTAGGGTCAAAATGTAGTGGTTTTAATTTTTGTGATCAATGTCAGTTAGGTCGGTCTCACCGACTACCGTTTCAGCGTGTTGAAAGGCGTAGTACTATGCCATTTTATTTAGTTCACTCAGATGTATGGACTTCTCCGATTGCTTCTCCCACTGGTTTTAAATATTATGTTATTTTTATCGATGATTTTTCTCGTTTTACTTGGTGTTATCCAATGCGTACGAAATCTGAAGTTTTCACTCACTTTTGTGCTTTTACCAAATTAATTGAAAACTTATTTTCCACAAAAATCAAAATTTTTCAAAGTGATGGTGGACGTGAATTTGATAACTCTCAATTTCGTACTTATTTCTCCACTAATGGAATTCAACTTCGTCTTTCTTGTCCATACACTCCTCAACAGAATGGTGTAGCAGAGAGAAAACATCGACATATATCTGAGCTGATTAGGACTATACTTCTCACAGCTCATCTTCCTCCCACCTTCTGGGTTGATGCTTTATACACTTCAGTATATCTCATCAATCGTCTTCCTACACCTACTCTACAGCAAAAGTCTGCTTTTGAATTCTTATTTCGTCATACCACAGATTACTCTTTCTTTGGTGTATTTGGTTGTGCTTGTTTTCCTTACATCTCTTCTGATGCTCGTCATAAACTTGCACCACGATCGATTTCCTGTGTTTTCCTCGGGTACGCCCTAGACTACAAGGGTTATCGATGTCTCGATCCTACGACTGGCAGGATTATTATAAGTCGTCATGTTATCTTTAATGAAGTCAATTTCCCTTATCCCACTCTCTCATCTCCTCATCCTCGCTCGGTCTCTCCCGAGTCTTCTCCAGTACCGCTTAACCTACCACACCCTCCCTATGTTGGCGCTAGTCTTACCTCTCCTCCTATATCTGCGACCATTCACACTACCCCTATTCCCTTACCATCTACACTTCCATCTGTCACTCGTGTGCCTACTCCTGTTGCCTTATCCCCACCTACATGCTCTATCTCCCCACCAGCATCACCTGCACCCACTCCTAGTTGCTCATCTTCGACTAATGCCTGTATCCCCTCTCCAGTACATCCTTCCTCTAGTTCTACTCCTCCTATCTCTCGCCACCCTATGGTTACTCGCCTTCGTGCTGGTATCCGTAAGCCACGTACTATACCTTCTCTCATGGTCTCTACCACACCTATTGAGCCAACATGTTTTTCCCAGGCAGTTAAGGATCCCTTGTGGCGTGCTGCTATGGCTGATGAGTTTAATGCTCTTCAGGCAAACCACACTTGGATACTCGTACCATCTCATCATTCGCAGAATCTTGTTGGTTCCAAATGGGTGTTTCGTGTAAAATTGAAACCTGATGGCTCAGTTGACCGGTACAAGGCTCGACTTGTTGCTCAGGGGTTTAAGCAGCAGGCTGGTATAGATTTTAGTGAGACTTTTAGTCCAGTAGTGAAGCCCGCAACTATCAGGACTGTGCTATCTATTGCTGTCTCACGTCACTGGATTATTCGACAAATAGATGTAAAGAATGCTTTTCTTCATGGTGATCTCACTGAGATCGTTCACATGGCCCAGCCCCGTGGTTTCATTCACCCCAGGTATCCGAATCATGTCTGTCAGTTACAGAAAGCTTTATATGGTCTAAAACAAGCTCCCCGTGCTTGGTTTCAGAAATTTGGCTCATACCTTCTCCGCCTTGGCTTTGTCAGTAGCAAGGCTGATATGTCTATGTTTGTGTTCCGCTCTGGCTCTGTTATGATGGTTCTCTTGCTATATGTTGACGACATTATCCTTACCGGGAATAATTCTCAGGCTATTTCCACTTTGATCTCACAGTTATCTCAGGAGTTTGTTATGAAGGATTTGGGCAATCTTCATTATTTTTTGGGCATTCATGCAACTAAGGACTCTGATGGTCTCTTTCTTTCACAGAAGAAGTATGCAACTGACCTTCTTCAGCGTTTTCACTTGATGGATGTGAAACCCGTTGCATCACCTCTACCTGCAAAGACTACTCCATCTGCTTTTGAGGGCGATCTCTTCTCCGATCCGACTATGTATCGAAGTATTGTCGGTGGTCTACAGTATCTTACTCATACCCGTCCTGATATTGCTTTCTCGGTAACATTAGTCAGTCAGTTTATGCATGGTCCACGCACAACACATTTTCAGATGGTTAAAAGAATTCTTAGATATCTACGGGGCACACTTGATTTTGGGCTTCTTCTTCGTCCCTCATCTCTGGATTCTATTACGGTTTATGCTGATTCTGACTGGGCCGGATGTCCAGATAGTCGACGTTCTACCACGGGCTATGCTGTTTATCTAGGGGATAATCTTATCTCTTGGTCTGCCAAGAAACAGGCTACTGTCTCTCGATCGAGCACGAAATCTGAGTATCGTCTGTTGCATATTCTATGGCTGAGACTTGCTGGGTTAGATACATTCTTCGGGATCTCGGTGTATTCTTATCCAGACCAATTTTCATCTACTGTGATAATATTAGCGCGATTTATTTAGTTCTAAATCCAGTATTCCATGCTCGTACGAAACACATAGAGATCGACTATCATTTTGTTCGAGAGAAAGTTGCTGCAGGTGATGTTTTGGTCAAGTATGTTCCTACTTCTGACCAGATTGCAGATATTTTCACTAAAGCTCTTTCGCCAACTAAGTTCGCTCAATTAAGGACCAATCTTCGCGTTGGTCCCAAGGCTCAGATTGCGGGGGGATGTTAATGTATATTACTTTCCATTACTTTCCAGCAACACACTCCATGTTTCAGCCAGCAACACTCCATGTTCCAACAACAATCCATCAACACAATGAATTGTAAAGTATATACTTTCTAGCAACACTATGATTTGTAAAGCAATAGTTATAGCTATATAGATGTTTGTATCATGTAATGATTTTACACAAGTTAATATACACACAAGAATATATCTCTAAAATAATTCTTCTGCAATTATTCTATCAATTTTGTATCCCCTTTTTACCTTTTTACATATGCACGACAAGTACGTAAAATATTTATTTAAAAATAACTAAAAAAGTATTATAGACACGTGTGGTATAGATATGTTACGGAATATGAGATAAAAGATCATTTTCAATAATATACCAATTGATCTCCCAATTCTAAGAATATACCCGTAACAAATCTTCTATACTACCGTCGCGTCAGCATAAACTCATAAAATATATCAAGGGAAAGCCACAACAGATGTTTAGCAAAATGAATAAATTAATTTGCACAGTGAAAGAAAAAGATAGATATACAGATCAAATGTTGATCAACATTTCACAACATGTCTGGTTCCTTTAAGCAACTAAAGTTCAAAGAAAAGCTCTACAGCACAGAAAGAACATTAATGTTATTTACTTGGCTTCTCCGTCTTTTATTTGCATTTCTTCGTTCCCTGTCCCCGTAGTTCTAAGAACAGAATAACATTATCCTGCTAAAGACCGAAATTATATAAATAACTGTACTTGGATTAAGAGTAACAAACAAATTAATCATGCAAGTTATATTATGACAAGGTAGTGATTCAGAGCTGGCAGCAAAACAAATACGAGAAATTCTGTAGCTATATCCAAACGAGATTATTAGAAAAATGTTTCAAGGAGCATTTATGAATACAACAAGCTTTTTTATTATAGTGTAAAATTAGTAATGTCTCGAGTCTTGACTAATATGAACCAACCCTCCAAAATCAACCTAGATCTTATCTACTTGTTGAGTATGTTAAGTTACTATTTAAAGGGTGATGTCACTTTTCGTCCCTCATATTTAATGTTAAATGTTCGAAGCACTATAGTAAATCTCGACTCCCTAACGTTCAAATTTGGTTACATAGTTCTTTTTGGACATTTTTACCCTCAAAATTTGCTGCAAAATGCATGCTCACATTTAAGGGTAAACACGTTCAAAATGACTTGAGTGGAACCAAATTTGAACGTCAGTGAGCTAAAGTCACGATTTAGACTAATGTGATTATAACATTACACATGAGGGACCAAAAGTGAAATTATAATTTGACATACCAATATAAGAATTTAACATTATCCCACACACACATATTGAAAAATGCAATATGTCTACGCCGGTGAGGGGAAAATATGTCTGTGTTGGAGCAATGCCTCCTGGTTTAATTGAAGATGCTGGAATTGCATCCAGTATACAATGCATCCGTCTTGGTCCTCTGCATGTAAACATCATTACTCATACAATGCTAACTAACTGCTGGAACCGCTTTGGGAGCCTTGCAAGGGATGGGCAACGAATAGCCATCAAAGTTTGCAAATTAAAAAGCTTACAAATGGAATCAGGAAAAGCTCTCATCTTACTGGAACTGGAAGACACATCAAGAAATCTCAAATTTATCAGCTTGCCAATTGAGTTTGTCAATTCAATGGATTTTGCCCCTTGTAGATTCAGAATATGCAAGTTTTTGAAATCTTTAAACATAATACTAGATATTTTGTCGCCTCCCAAGAATAAAGTCCGCAAATAAATTGCTCCCTCTTTCATTATGTTGTGTGCTTCCTCATAATCTGATTCGATGGCGAAATATCTAACTTGATGAGGTAGGGTCTTTGCAGTGTTGTTTTCGACATTAAAACTTTCCACTTCTGAAAATGAACATGCCAAATCATGCACCAGATCATGCATCTTTGAGTGCTTGATAGTGCCAAACTCAACCTTTACCGGTTCTTGCAAGAAAGAAGTTTGCAGCAAAATATCATAAACTTTGCTCCCTAATTTCTCCATATCATCTCTATCATTTTCTATAAGAAATCCTTCGGCCATCCAAAGTTGGATTAGCTGCTCTTTCTCTATTTCTGCATCCTTCGGGAAAATGGAACAATATGCAAAACACTTTTTAAGTAAAGGAGAAGGCAAGCGATCGAAACTCACCTTCAATACTTGAAGCACCCCACTTTCTTCTCTATTGGATGCTGAAAATCCAGTACGCAGAAACGAGGTCCAATCATCAATTTCCTTCTCTTGCAAAGCTGCGCCAGCCATGGTTGCAGCTAATGGTAGACCTCCACATTTAGAAGCAATATCCTTCCCAATGATTTCAAATTCTCTAGGAACTTCCTTACCAGAAAAGGTTTTTGCTTTAATTATTGACCAGCATTCATCATCGGACAATTTATGCAAAAGATAAGCAGCATTTGGGTTCACAATTGAAGCCACGTCTGAACTACGAGTAGTCACAAGACAGAAATTGCCTTTATTTGGGTTGATTCCAAGAAGTGAACTCTTAAAATCTTCCCAGTCTCTTCTTTGATCATTCCACAAATCATCAAGAATGAGTAAGTATCTTCTATCTTTCAGTTTCTCTTGAAGGTTATTGAGTATAGTTTCCTTCTCCTCTACCTGAACAACATAATTTGTCAATGTTTCAAGAATTCTCTTGAAAAGGTGTGTAGCATTGAAATTGTCGGATACACACACCCAAATCCTTTGATCGAAATGCGCCACGATTCTTGGGTGATTAAAGATTAATCGAGCTAAAGTTGTTTTTCCAAGTCCTCCCATCCCAACTATGGGAAGGACTGAAACAACTTCATCGCTCGGTTTAACCAACATATTAACGATTGCTGCTCTACCAAGAACAATCGGATCAACACTTATGGAATCAGTTTTGTTGATCGGAGGAAGATAAATAGCAGAACCTGCAACTATCTGCTGAAGGCCAAAGTCAGTGGCCTCTTCATTAACCCTTTTCAACTTCATATTCACATCCTTGATCTTATGAGCCATGCTTCGACGAAAGATTACAGGATTTTTCGATGAGAAAAAGACCTTTATGGTCTCTACCTTACGACGAATGATTTCATAGTTGAAGTCATCCAACAAGTGATCGGCTTCATAGACGACATCTTCAAGATTCTTAAGCCACAACTTCACCGCTTCCTCCTCCACTTGTCGCCTGGAGGCATCGTGCAAGAATGCCTGGACCATGGTCAGTGATTTCTTCACCTTTGTCAGCTCATTTTTGGAACCAAACACGAGGTCGGTGGCAGGCCATTCTTAAAATTTGGTACATCCTCACTGGACCATGGTCAGTGATCTCTTACACAGAAACACCGAGAAGCTTTTCCAACATAACTTGCAAAGTAGCACCGATCACTGCTTCAGCCATTTTTGTTTTTTTTTTTTTCAATTTGGATGAAGGATTCAAAGGTTGTCTGTGTGTGAGTGTAGATGGATGCAAAGAAAGAGATTCAGCACGGAAAGAAATTAAGCAGATGCAAAGAAAGAGAGGTGGTGCGATTAAGGACCAAGACAAAGAGATTCCTGAGATATTGTTCTTTACGATGAGTGGTTGTGGCTTGTTGGGGTACTTACAATTTGAGAAGTTAATTTGGGGTTCTTTTTTTTTTTAATTCTAGACGGAGGGAATGCCCGAGCCACGTGGCGGATAGTTTTTAATCATTGAAATACAGACTTATAAGACTTCTTTTAGTTTATGATAATTCTTGGATTTTCTTTTTGGAAAATTACACACAGACCTCTCACTTATTGTGTAATTACAGCACACCCCCTCACTTATTGAAAATTACAAGCACACCCCCTTATGTTAAGGATTTCTTACATTATACCTCCTGTAAGTTTAAAAATTGTTATAATTTAACCCATGTAAACCTTACAAATAGACCCCTTGAGGGGTACTTTGGTAATTTCCAATAAGTACGAGGGAGTTTTTGTAATTACACAATAAATTAGGGGTCTATGTGTAATTTTTCCTTTTTTTCTTTTTTATCCTTGTTATGGTATGGTTCACTTGAATTACATTGGGCGAATGACACATGTAATGCTTAAATTTTTATTGGACACGTGTCATATACATAATACACTACAACAGGAGATGCAAAGTCGTCTCCGTCGTTTTCTATGGGAAAATTCCACGCAGACTCCCTCACAATATTATCAAAAACTCTTGCTTATCGAAAATTACTAGCACACCCCCATGTTAAAAAAATTACAGTTACACCCAAGTGTCTTTAATGGTTTACATAAGTAGACCCCTAAGAGGTGTATTGGTAATTTCCAATAAGTGAGTGGGATTTTTGGTAACACAATAAGCGAGGGGTCTGTGTGTAATTTTCCTACAATTAATAAAGCTACAATAATGCATATTGCTTTACTATAATGATGATATTATATCTTCAAGTGGGATTTAAGATTTTAAGAATACTTTATAAATACTAGTAAATAGCACGTGCGTTGCACGTGAATTATTTGACCTCGTTAAGATAATTATTGTACATACATATTGTTCAACTTGAAATCATTATATATTTGGAATTTCAATAATAATTTAATTGAATGAGTTATAATTCGATAAAATATAATTATTTGTAAAATCATATATTGATTGATACGAAAAACTTAATGAATACACAAAGCACTAAATTTATTGAAAATTGAAACCTAGATAATAGTGTAAATAAATAAATTCTTACGTAACTCGTGTTTTATTTGTTTCTTCTCAAGCTCATTCGATGTGTCTCCATTTGAACCTCAATTACAGTCTTCGCGCAATCACAATATGTTACACGTAAAAGCCTTAATGTGCAATAGAGAAAGCAACAAAGGTAAATAATCAAGACCATCTTCATTAGGTATTAATGTTGGAAGGTCATGATAGACATGTCGTCCTCGGTTAAAAACCTCTACCCCATCAGCCATTGTGATTGTGGAAAACCTACAAGAAAAACCCTCTCCACAAACTAATGGAGTGTTGTACACGTGTCCAAATTAAGAATATGAAAGTTTTTTTTATGCAAAATATACCTGTTAAAAGACGATTTTATGCCTTAAATTTAAATAAAAATAAATAAATATTAAATTCAGGTAGGAAATGTTGGATTTGGGTGACCTAAACACAAACCCCTATTTTATTTTATTTTCTAATTTTTTTCCCTTTCCTTCCATTCTTTTTTTTTCGTTAACCCTACCCACCCCTTTTTTGCCCCACCGTTGTTGCATCACCTAACCCTGCTTGAAGCGCACCCTCTGCTTGAAACCCTCCAATCTGCATTGTTTCCTCCTCCTTCCCTTCAGCCCCACTATCGTCTGCTCCTCCTTCTCTCGCAGATCCACCTCTGTATGCCCCTCCCTCTCTTTAATATCTACTGACATATGCCCCTCCCTCTCTTGCATACTTTCATCCATGTCCGCTCCTCCTTGTTTTGCATATCCACTGCAATCTGCTCCTCCCCCTCTCGTATATGTCCACCCATTGTTCTCTTTCCTTTCTCGCATATCTGCTAATGTTTGCTCCTCTTACCATCGTCCGATCCACACCGATGTCTATTGGCCTCTCTCACCAGTCTTAAAATGAATTTTTCATGGTTTTTCATTTTCCTAACGTAATTCCTGTTATCATCGTAATTTGGATCCAATTTATGTATTTTTACCTAAACAAAGGGCTAGTTATATGCCAAATAAATATTCTTCTACTGACATTGATATTTTTGTTTAAAAAAAATATTAGAAGATTCTCCTTGATACACACGGACTATGTTCAACACTTATTAATGTCACAAAGATTTATATGAACAAAATATGTAATGCCTTTCTGTAAATAGGTAAAAAGTTGTACAACATAAAACAGTGCCCTATATAATCTAATTCCTCGTTGGCATCGAGGGCACGTACACACCTAACAATCGATTATTTTAATTGGACGTAAAAACCAAATCTTGCTACAAATGAGACACATCGTTACTTTTTTATATCAAAATATTAAAATAAATAATAATCGCCGTGTCATCTAATACTTAATCTCACTATGTAAATATTTAATGATTCACATCATTCATACATCACATAATAATTGGACATAAAATACATGTTTTAGTTGTCAGTCTCCTAAAGTTTGTAGGAAGTCTTTTAAAAAATTGAAGTTGAAATAAACGTTGAAGGTATTAACAAATCATTAAAAAGTACTATTGATTCTAAAAAAAATGCGGTGGAATACATAAAATCAACCACTACTATGTAAACTTATATATATATATATATATATATTAAATTATATCCAATTAAAAATAATATATGCAAAGTTACTTATGACTTATGACTTATGAGTAAATCAATCAACAACATAACTCTTTTATTATAGCAGTGTATATAATTAACAACATTAATGTCTTCAAGAAGCTAATTTAAATCAATAATAAATACGGTCAATTTATTTACTTAATTAATCTTGTTTTTGTTTCCTAACATAATATTCATATATAATTATTTTAATCTCCACAAAAAATTTAAGAAATATAAATCATTTCCTATCATTCATAATTTCATAATAACTATAGAATAAATACATAAAGAATGGAAAGCAATTCAATTAGATCAATATCCTATGAATGTCAAATCTATACATCAAAGACAAAGTTGTGGCTCGTGTGCACAATATGCATACGACACCTCTCAACTCCTATATCTATTCCTTCGCATGATAATAGGAGTTTATAAGTGCTCAACAGTCACTTAAATCTTAAACTAACACAAAACAATATTGATGTACAATAAATATTTAAAAATTTGAGCTTGATATTATAGTGTTCAAGAATCAATCACAAATGAAATTCCAATAAGTTGAATAAAATTCAAAGTTCAATGAAATAATATTAACAAAAATAAGTTGACTCTACAATAATCATAGTAGTAAATATTGCAAAATCTCTTAGAAGCCACTATATAATAATGTATTATTATTATTGTTCCGCATTCTTTATTCCCGGACCTCCTAAGAACCACAACACTATTTGCTATTAGAGTATATATGCCCTGAACTTCTTTGGTAATCAACTAAACATATACGTACATCTTATGTAGTATTTACATTAATGGAAAAACCAAAGTTTGAGTAGAATTTCGTACCATGTATAAAAAATTTCAATAAAAAGTTATGGAAACTTGATTTTATCAACTTTGGCAATGGACCTCTGCAGACTACAATAAGCATTAGCAGTTTGAATTGCAGCCTGCAGTTCTTCCTTTGCTATCACTATTTGTAGTAGGAATACCAAAAATGTATATGATTTTTATTAATAAAAATCATATGATTTGTATGAAATTTTCTATTTTTTTATCATATGATTTTTACCTAAACATATTTTATTTGTAACGCTTGCTATTGCAATAAATGGCTTTTAATTAGCAGTTGCGATAAAGCGCCTCCTTTGTTACAATATCTTCCCAAAAGTAGTTTACCATGAGACAGTATTTGTAGTAGAACAACTATGATAAATTAAATAATAGAGAAATTGTCACTAATATGGCTTATAGTTTCATTTTTGTATCACTTTGGTACTTAAAGTACTAAATGTTACGCTATCATTCCTAATGTTTAGTTTGTATTTCACTTTCGTCATTCGAGCATTTTTCGATGAATTTTGGACGGATGGGGCAACATGTGCGCCTCACATGTCTAACAACAACATATGCACCTCACATTTGCGCCTAAAAGATGGCATTTTAGGTGCATATGCTACCCAATCCCTACCAAATTCACCAAAAAAGGTCTGAAAAACAAAATTGGAACACAAATTAAACTTTATGGACTATAGTGTAACATTAGGTACTTTAATGATCAAAGTGATACAAAGATGAAACTTGAAGGAGTATTAGTGACATTTACCTAAATGTTAATTTGATGACATGCATGGTAATTATAATTATCGAGATAATGAAACTACAAAGATAAGTAACAAAATGCTATGTTAGAATTGCAATATAGCATTTCAGTATCAAAGACTACCAAAGAATATCCAACCCAACAATTCATGGTAAAAATAGTCTTAATTCATTTATGACATAGGACATATCTATATAACAAACTAAAAGTCCCTCTCCCAAATTGCATTCATCCACAAAAGGAATGTGTTAATGCACAACTAATGATATCGTGGACTTGGAATCATGATATTTATGACCTTTTACATTGTTACACAAAACAATCATAAACATGCTAAGTTAACTTGAATTTTATCTTAAACAACATAAAAATAAGTAGAACATTGTGACTAAAACCAAATCAATTAGATTTCAATTGTCAATGACACTATTGAGCATCAAAACTATTTTGTTTTTAAGCTTAGAAATAGAAAAAATCCAGCAAAGTGCTTACAACAAAGATCCCAAGAAGAACAACAACAATGATTTACATATCACAAAAATAAAATTTCAAATCAAAGGACATTATAGTGATCCTTGTTGATTATTGTTATTTCTCTCTACGGTTGGTTTGACTCCTCCTCTTGAATTTGTTGTTATGCTATATTCTTTGACTTTGACATAAAATACATTGAACAACAAAATTATATAACAACCTTTCAGTTTTTTTATCTTGATAAATTTGGGTTGATAGCACCAAAAAGATTAAGGTATTTATAAACATGTCCATCATGCTTTTGAATAGTTAAATAATTGAAATGATCATATAGTATATTATTTACATGGAAACAAGTCAACATTACCTGAGTTTGAATTCAATACTAAAAATTGTTTATGCATTACCATTTTTTTAAACCCTTTTTGCAAAGTGAACAAAATCATAATTTTTAAGTCTCAAACACTATAATGTAATTTGGTTAAGGAAAAAGTAAGGAAATTCTATCAAAATATAAATACCTTTAAAAGATAAAAGCTAGTAATTTTTTAAGTATATGTTTCTTGATAAAAGTTTAATGCAAGAGTACTTAGTAAACCATTCAAATATAAGATCATATACATGACTTATTAAAAAATTGTGAAGTAGTATGTTCTTTCAGTCTATCAATGAAAGTTTGATTTGAAGATCATTAACAATATTTTTATATTGATAATTGAGAAGTTAGAAGGAAAATAACAAAAAAGTTAACTATAGAATATATCTAGCTTAAACCATAAATAATGCACCTCACTAAGAGCACTGGGAAATGGGAATACCAAAACAATTTCTATTCAATTTAATTGCTGGTTAATATTATTATTGTCGGGAAACCTAGAATCAGTTAACAGTTTGAATATGCAGAATGAGCAAATAAGTATTTAACAGTTTGAATATGCAGAAAGAGTCTATTGTCTTGTATTTTAAACCTCAACAAATTTGAGAGTGATAAGAGTGTAAGCAATATAAAAGATAACTATTAAATATTTCGAATATATCTTGATTTTCACCAAAATAAATAAAATAAGAAACTTAAAGTTATTTGTACTTTTATAATAGTAAATTAACATGCAAAATGAGATACGTCACCAACAACCCAACATTTTTTTCCTTCAAGTTTGATTTTCAAATTTTCCCATGTTATAGAATTCATAACGAATAAACATCGAAAATTGTAACATATGATATAATTTATTTAAAATTCATTTAAATTTTTTATTTATGTTGCTCATTCGTCAAAAAAGAATTACATATTCTAGAAATATTTGTGGTGAAAGACAATAAAGAAAAAAAAATCAGGCAGGTACCCGACCCAACCAACTCAAAAGTCTGAATTTGAATCAGTAGACATGATTCTCAGATCCTACGGGTCCCTAATTGGATCTCGGAATGAATAAATGAGATTTTTGTTAAGAAGCCCAATCAGGGTCTTGAAATCTTTGTATTTGCACGCTCACATTTTACAACAATCGGCAATTTAATTTTTGTACACCAGAATTTGCTAGATTGGTCTTCTATCACATACCACGCCTCAAGTACTGATGGAACTACATACTAAGTGCAATATAAGATGAATCACAAATTAAATGAAATATATAACGTGCAAATTTACATGTTCTTTGCTAGAATGGGAATGCCCTGTCATACAAAAAATATGAGTGTATTTCAGATTTTTTATTCAAATTTACTGTTTCATCTTCTATTCTACACTACTAATCCCAGTTAAGTGTATAAATTCTCCCTTGAATTAACCCCTTAATATAATCCACAAACATATGTACTATATGACAAGATTAAGCGGCAAATTCAAATACTCAACCAAAGTGAACGAATGATGGAACTCAGATTACCACAGATTACGGAAATGTTGCAATCATCATACTATTGCCGAACAATTTCACTTATGTTAAATAACACACTTAATTCATGTTGGAATACTTAGAACTGAATCCTTCAAACAGAAAGTAATCAAGTTAATTAAACTCGAACCGAAATTTTCTTAATTCAAATTTTCAACAGAAAATGAAAATGATCAAGGTGATGAGCCTACTCTTGTAAAGCCTTTTTAGCAGCAGCATCTTCTGCTTTCATCTGTCTCTCCCACTTTCTCTTCCTATAATCCGCTAATGTCTGTGGCATAGCTTCCATGAGTTCAGCAGTACGTTCTCGTTTTTCAGCAGCTAACCTGTCAACCTTATGCCCTTTCCTCTTTGTCTTCATCTCCTTTCTTTCTGGATCATATTCCCAATCTCCTCCCGCAAGAAGGACTTCTTTGTGAAGACGGGCCCCGCGATGTGCACTAATACAGAGAGGTTTCCACGCCCCGAGCTCCCAATAACCCCACACACCCTTTGATAGCTCATCCTTGTACTTTGTTAACTTCTCTCGCCACGGATATTGGTACTCGCCCACGGCTTTTGCAATATTTTTTACTGCTTTTCCAGCCATTTATCTTCAAAAAGAAGCCATATTTGCACATTATATAAGTAAACCAAGCAATACAGTATTTAGTAGAGCAAATTACATACACCCTTTATTACGAAAAACACACCAGTGTTTGACAAATTACAATAACGTCCACTAACAGTAAAAAGATATTACAATTTCCCCCATTGTTGTTAGGGTTGACAGGGGGTGTTTTCGTAATTTGTGAAACCTCAGGGGCTCGTGATAATTACACAATAAGTGAGGGCGTGCATGTAATTATCCCTATTTAGTATCGTACAAAAGTGAGACGAAAAAACACAACAAAATGAGTACAAAAGCTAGTCCTATAAATCATTTAGAGAGATCTTGGGATCAAAAGTTGTTTCATACGTCTTTAAAATGCTAAACTATCAATAAAAGGAGACCCGTGTTGTATGGTACAAAAACAATGTATTCATGGATTCGGTTTCAGTGAGTTTTCTACTGCTATAGTTTTGAACCCTTTCCGTACCTCTTTGTCAGATATTTAAGATCCTCCGTCCAAATTTGAACGAACCACATACTAATTCTCATGTCATATTCTTAATTATTGTGCCTAACTTCTAGCAAATTCAAACGGTCCTCTTTCATATGTTATGTTAAGGTACAAATTAAAATCAAGGCATATGAGGATGTTATATTTAGTGAACCGCAGAAATTCAAGCATCAGGATCAAGCAGCAATGTAGAAGGGCTGAGGAGCTCTTGAGAGCTTAAATCTCGGCACAATGACAACCATTCGTATATGATGGACCACTACGTGATGCTTGTGATTGTGCCTCGACTCGAAGGGCAAAAGCTCCTACTATCAACACGGAGACTGAAACAACATCAAAAATGCTCAACCCCTTCAAACTTCCGTTTCAGACATTTTCAAAAACACCTTGACTACTAACCAGTAATCACCTTTGTACTCAAAACAATTTCAAAATATAAGAACCCTTTAAGGAGCAAGCAATATGGAGAACATAGATACAAACAACATCCAAACCAAAACCTAATTTACTATCTCAAAAGGAGTAGGACTGTTTAAACTAATTTGAAACTAAGCGACAGAAGAATGAATATTTATACATTAAACATTCTTTTAGATGTACTAAAAATGGAACTTTACTTCTGATCGAGTAAGAATTTTTACCCTGTTGAGGTCTTTTTTTTCCGCGTGAATATGAAGGCTTTTGATCAGATAACGGCACCTGAAAAATCAATCAAATTAATGAGAATTACCAACAAATCAAATAAAAATGAAAGAACAGCAGAAAATTGACGAAACCTTTTCTCCGAGGGTGAAAATGACGAGCTTCTTCTCGACAGAGATGGAGCTTCACATTGCCTTCGAAAATCCAGCGTCTTGCTCCATGATGTGGTGGGCATTTCCAATTGCCGACTTGTGCTTGGAGGAATCAAGGTATTTGCACAATAGGCCTTTCTCATGCTCTGCAGCAAGACCATTCATATTTGTTTGTCAACTATTAGCATTCTTATTAAAACTCCACCTAATTAACATATACATTGAACAAACTTATTAACTATTAATATTAATTAAGTTCATGCACATTCATTTAATATAATAATAATAATAATAATAATAATTTTTTATTAGAGGATAATATTAATTTATTGCTATAGGGTTATTTTAGTATTAACAAAAAAGTTAAGAAATGTAAATCATCTTAAATTATTTATACTTTTAGAATAGTTATTATTATTATTATTATTATTATTATTATTATTATTATTATTATTATTATTATTATAGATAGATAAAAATTGATCCTCCAGAAACTTACTTTAGAGTTTTAACATACAAATCAAAAAGAGAAAAAATAAAAAATAGAGGTCATAGAATAGAACAAAAATAGAGTACTATACATACATTCAAAATCGGGATCCCCCCTGAGACATGAGATAAAGCCAGAGAATTAGATTTTACACACTTAATATGAAATTACAGAAGAGCCCGTAGATGGTAATTGCAGCAATTAACAAATGACTTGGCAGAGGTGACCTAGTGGCCATTGGCATGCTTGTCAACATGCCGGCCATTAAGATGGTCAAAAATTATTAATTAGATTGTAAAAAAATATTAATTACAAGTGCATACATAATGTATCTTCTTTTTAATGTTCATATTTTATTTAATATTTGATGATTAGGATAATATTAGAATAGGGTTATTTTGGTCCTAATTCAAAAATTGTAAATCATGTAAATCACCCTAAATCATTCACACTTTTAGAATAGACTAGAAAGAATCACGTGCGATGCAAGTGGTTTAATTTTCCCGTGATGACTAAATTGAGCATATCAACAATTTTTGGAAACAAATTTAACTTATTTCTATAGATATAATTATTAGTTTATTAACAATTCTTTAGAAGAAAATTGATTGTATGTCACAGGTAACTTTTTGTTTTCTTCGTTTAGTCATTCAATATAATCACGAATATGCATTCTTAATTTGATCTTTTTAAATGTAAAATAAACATTGAGAAAGAAAAATAATATTATCTCTAGTATATTCATGCATATGATCGTCAATCTACGTATCTTTCCTAATTTATCTCTAGTATATTCATGCATATGATCGTCAATCTACGTATCTTTCCTAATTTATCACTAAACACTGCATTCTGTTATCTATCCAAGTAGATCCATGTCTTTCATCCCATCACTAACAACGTGAAAAATAAACTATCAATTCTTATGCTATATTCTTTATTATGACATTATAAAAATAAAACAAATGTGGACATCACATTATATTAAAGAGTACTCATTTTTTGACTCCCGTTTCAAATTAAATAAAGAATACATCATTTTCTTTCAAATTACTTATTAGATTTTATTTTCAACCATTTTTTAAGTTTATTGTTCATTCTAATAACTTCAAGTATAAAAATAAATAAATTCAAGATATAAGATGATAATCCACTTGTGCTAGCATGTCAAAGATTTAACTTATTTATCCTTATGTCCATATTTTAAAAGAGTTTAATAAATGCTATTATATGATAAAATAATTCAACGTTATTTTCAGAATATATGTCTATGTTTTTCACATCAACGTATAAAATTTGGATCAACAAAGAGGCTATATGTTAGAGATCTTTTGTTATCATTGATTTTTCTCTCAACTTATAATCCAATACACCGTATTTAAACACTTATAAATTTAACTATATCATATTTTGTTACATCTTCTCATGTATATTTAGGTTTTTTATGTCTTAGCCAAGTTTAGAGAATGTAGAAATCTAAGGTTGTGTTTGTTTGTGTTTCCATATTTGTATTTTCATTTTTATTCTTATTTGAAAATGATAATACACAGCTTACACCATTCTCAACTGAAAAAACACTTATTTTCATTTCCACTTTCACATTCTCTAATAATTACCTTTTACTTTACCAAATCACATTCACATTTTTCTCTCTCACCTCTCCTCCTAAAAATCCACATTTTCGGCAACAAATGTGGTGCTATAGTAGAATAAAATACATGGTCTTAACCTTCATAGGCTCGTACACATTTTAACACCCATTTTGAATATTTTTAATGCTTTTTTTGGGTCGATTTTTATCATTTTTACCTGTTGGTCTAGTGGTATCCATCTCTCACTTTATGTGAGAGGTCCTAGGTTTGAATCTAGGCTGCCACAAGTTCTGGCTCTCCCCTCCTCTATGGAGCTAGATAGAGTCTTTATGGCTCAGTTGAAAACTATCAACCCGGGTTTGTCGGATTAGATATGTAGTGTATATCCCCCTTCCTCTTGAATTAAACAAAAATAAAATTTAGAAACACAACCAAACATGCCTATATTTTCAGACGAAAATCAAAAAACTCATTTTCCTATACATTTGAGGAAATGACGGTGTGAAAACGAAACGAAAAAACATCCAAACATAGCCTAAACATAGCCTAAATGTCTATTTTTTTTCTAACTTAAGAGTTTCCTACCACTAATTTTTTTTCTTTTCTTGATATACCATAATTTTTTCTTCTTCTTTCTTTTTGGGAAGTGCCATTTTTAATGATCATTTCCTTCTAAACGACTCACTCAATATAATATTTTTTTATTAATAATGATTAACAACTATCAAATACTAAAAAAATTATATGTTCAAATTTCATTCAAAACTTAATAATTTGGTGATGAGTGGGAGGATTGTTATCTAATATGAGCGGGCTTTTTTTATTATTGATTTTTCTTTCAACTTACCTCTAAAATGTCATATTTGAAAAATATAATTTTCAAGAACTCAATAATTTCTTTTGTCACATATTTTCATTTTTGATTGAGTTTTTTAAATACATTATCTAAGTAATTTAAGACAATGTAGAAATTCATACTACTAAAGATTCCTTTTTCCATTTATCAACCTTTGTTATGTTCTACTTAAGCACGTACAACATTTCTATCTACCTTACTGCAAAATGAACTTTTAACAAAGTTTATCCCTTTTTTTTTAGCATTTTTCGTGTGTATGATTATTAATTTACGTATATTTCTTAATTTGTGAGTAACATTTGTTTTGTTCCTCATGATCCACAAAAAATAATTATTTTGTTTTCCATATCACTCTTCCTAATAATAATGAAAGTATAATATAAACATGCATATCTTTATACGTAGTAATTTATAGAGCATATTCTCTAATATAAGATTTTGAAGAAAAAATAACTGTAAACATTATATTATGTAAACAAATATCATTTTTATGAATCTTCTTCCACGAAAAATACAAATTATAATATATTTTCATAATATGTGCTATTAATTCTAATAACTTCAAGTACGTACGAATTGTTAGATATATGATGATAGTTTTAACTTAGTGTTCTTCTATGTATCCATAAAAAGGTAGTAAATGCTTTTACGTAACGAAATGAGTCATTAAAATTTTGAATATGCACCTATATTTTTAATAGTAAATAATTACTTCATATGTCTCATAATTATTACTTTTTTAGGATAAGCCAAAATAAGATTGAATTTCTTGATACCCTTTTTTTAATAACTCAATCAAAGTAATGATCTGGAAACAATATCTTTTAACCACTACTAAATACTTCAAATTTTTAGACAATTTAGGATAGGATTATCAAATATAAAAATTAAATATATTTATGTTTAGTTAAAATATTGGTGTGGGTAGAATCTGAACTTGCATGTTCAATATGAATTTTAGACCGTAGGACACTTTTATTTAACGATATTAATTTCCTCATATAATATTGAGCGAGTTGTATATTATTGTGAGTTAATTGTTTATACAAAGTAGAATTCTATTTCATTTTATTATATTATATTAAATAGTGTCCTACTACTAACATGCTTCCTTTTTCTTTTTGTTTATTTATAATCATTTAAATAGTTTCCAACTACTAATTTTTTTTTAAGTTAAGTAAGGGTATGTAAGTCTTTTCACAATGGAACAAACATATGAGTTATTCACACATTTATATAGGGGTTAGATAGATAGATAGATATAGATAGATATAGATATAGATAATACATAATACTTTATTTTGGATAAACGACTCAAAATATGTCTCGGAGTGAGATCAGATGCGACTAAATATAATACATATATGGGAAAGTTACACATTGAGGGATATGTTTGTAGTTTTTATTAAGTCAGGGGAATTTCTAGTAATTACACAATAAATAAGGAGGTATGTGTGTAATTTTCCATATATATATGACAACTCGGGAAATTCTATTATGGACAAGAACCATTGGTCTCGATCCTGTTTTCACCACCAAATCTAATGGTGAAAACTAGACCGAGACCAATGGCCTCCGTCCGTATAGAATTTCACTGACAAGTCATGTGAGTTGTTATAAGCAATAGAATGGTTTCCAGGTAATTGTTCAATCCCCAGTCGCCACCACTTTATGGTCAGTCATCGATAATAAGACAGCTTTGAATGATCAAAAAGTGGTTTATGGAAGGTGTGAAAAATACATTTCAACAATGGTGAGCTAAATTGGAATTGACTATTAATTGTAAGAAATGAATGTGTTGATAATTTTCATAAGACGCGGATTCATTACCATCTCTAGCTAGAAAGAATACTTAAACAGACTGATCCCGTTTACCTATTATCTTTGAGATCGAACCATACATATGTCTATCTAACTAACCCCTATATAAATGTGTAAATAATTTAATTATTTGTTTCATTGTGAAAAGACTTTCATACCCACCATCACTATTAACAAATAATATTAATAATTGAATTTATTAAGTAAAAGAATTCATAGAGTAGTTAGAAACCATTTAGAAGATGAAGTTCAATTACATTATGAGTAAAAAACGTTTCTATGGATATATCTATATTATTTTATATATACATAAATATGGTAGGTAATCATTTAATAATAGGACTCCAATTAAACTAATAGGAATAAATCTTACTGTGGACATATCTATATATTATATTGATGGAAATTAATTGATTACCTCGAATCTTCAAACTTCATGATAATCACGTAATAATCTATAAACTAGAAGAGTACCTGAATCCATAGCGATGAATTTCACCGAATGATTATAGCTTCCAGTTGATCGTACACCGTAGAACCTTTCTTCGGATGATGAGATTCCAGAGAGAAAGGACTGTATGAACCGAAAAATTCTATTTTTGTCGTACGTCAACTAGGGACCATAACCCCTATATATAGCTGAAATATGACTTATTTGCAAATCAGCCCATCATAAATTGCAATTCAGTCCTCAAGGTCTCTACACATATTAATTATAACCACATACTAAATAAGATGACTCGGGTGTATAAAACTTGATTGGATCACTTAATTAAGACTCAAACTTTATTTAATATATGATATACAATTCAAACTGCAGTGCAGACACTCCTGCGTGCCTGAATACGTATGATTGTGATATGCACATAATATAAGGGAAAATTAAATTAATAATATATAAAAAAAGAAAAATCAGAAAATGTTTGTGGGGGGGGGGGGGGGGAATCAGATAATGGTATAAAACGACATAGGGTATGTTGTCTCTTCTAAGAGACGACAAACCCTATGTCGTCTCTTATTATCTATTTTTTTTTAATTTAATGAGAGATGACATAAGGTATGTCGTCTCTCATTAAATATTTTTTTTAAAAAAAATTGTTATCACGGTTTTTAATTTTTTTTTCTTTTGCTTGTAGTTTATTTTTTTACCAGGTCATTGAAATGAGTCCATTTTTATGTGGTTACAAAGTTTATATAAAAGTCTACAAATTATATGTTTGGGTAGAGACCCAAAAATGAACGAAAAAGAGAGAAAAATGAGCCGAAAAGAAGGAAAAAAATTATTATTTTCTTAAAAAAATTCTTCTAGTGCTGCTTTTTTGCTTGCCGTATTCCTTTATTCAGGAATCGAAATGAGTCCATTTTTTTGTAGTTACAAAGTTTATATGAAAGTCTACAAATTATATGTTCGGGTCGAAATTCAAAAATACAAGAAAAAGGGAGAAAAATGACACAGAAAAAATATTATTATTTTATTAAAAAAATTGCTCTAGTGCTGCTTTTTTGCTTGCCATATTTCTTTACTGGAGCCTCGAAATGAGTCCATTTTTATGTGGTTATAAGGTTTATATGAAAGTCTACAAATTATATGTTCGGGTCGAGACCCAAAAATGAACAAAAAAGTGAGAAAAATGAGCTGGAAAGAAGGAAAAAAATCATTATTTTCTTAAAAAAATTCTTCTAGTGCTGCTTCTTTGCTTGCCATATTTCTTTATCCAGGCATCGAAATGAGTCTATTTTTATGTGATTACAAAGTTTATATGAAAGTCTACAAATTATTTGTTTGGGTCGAAACCCAAAAATGCAAGAAAATGGGAGAAAAATGACAAGAAAAAAAATTATTATTTTCTTAAAAAAATTGCTCTAATGCTGCTTTTGCTTGCCGTATTCCTTTACCCGGGCATCGAAATGAGTCCATTTTTATGCGGTTACAAAGTTTGTATGAAAATCTACAAATTATATGTTCGGGTTAAAACCCAAAAATGCACGAAAAAGAGAAAAAAATGAACCAAAAACAAGGAAAAAATGATTTTTTAAAGAAAATAATGATTTTTTTCCTTGTTTTCGGCTTATTTTTCTCCCTTTTTCGTGCATTTTTGGGTTTTGACCCGAACATATAATTTGTAGACTTTCATATAAACTTTGTAACCGCATAAAAATGGACTCATTTCGATGCCCGTGTAAAGGAATACGACAAGCAAAAAAGCAGCACTAGAGCAATTTTTTTAAGAAAATAATGATTTTTTTCCTTGTCACTTTTCTCCCATTTTCGTGCATTTTTGGGTTTCGACCCAAACATATAATTTGTAGACTTTCATATAAACTTTGTAACCACATAAAAATGGACTCATTTCAATAAAGGAATACGACAAGCAAAAAAGCAGGACTAGAAGACTTTTTTTAAGAAAATAATGATTTTTTCCTTCTTTTCGGCTCATTTTTCTCCTTTTTTCGTTCATTTTTTTGTCTCGATCCAAACACATAATTTGTAGACATTTATATAAACTTTATAACCACATAAAAATGGACTCATTTCGAGGCCCCAGTAAAAAAATACGGCAAGCAAAATAGCAGCACTACAGCAATTATTTTAAGAAAATAATAATATTTTTTCTGTGTCATTTTTCTCCCTTTTTCGTGCATTTTTGGGTTTCGACCTGAACATATAATTTGTAGACTTTCTTATAAACTTTGCAACCATATAAAAATGGACTCATTTCGATGCCCGGATAACCGAATACGACAAGCAAAAAAGCAGCACTAGAACAATTTTTTTAAGAAAATAATGATTTTTTTTCTTTTTTTGGGCTCATTTTTCTCCCCTTTTTCGTTCATTTTTTGGTCTCGACCCGACATATAATTTGTAGACTTTCATATAAACTTTTTAACCACACAAAAATGGACTCATTTCGATGACCTTGGTAAAAGAATGCGACAAGCAAAAAAAAAAATTAACAATTTTGTTAAAAAAAATATTTAATGAGTCATTAAATTAAAAAAAAAGATAATAAGAGACATAGGGTATGTCGTCTCTTAGTTCGTTTTATTCCATTATCTGATTCCCCCCTTTTTCAAACATTTTATGATTTTTTATTTTTTATATTATTAATTTAATTTTTCCCATAATATAAAGCCAACATATAAGTCCAAAAAAAAATTCCAACATATATTTTATACATAAACATACTTAAAATCTTTGGTGTATTGAAAATGTAATTATTATCTGAAAAAACGACAGCCAAAGAAAGAAAGAACTTACAAGAAAGATAAGAGAAAGCAGAAATAATGTCACCCAATTTCAAACCGACAAATCAGCCAAAGAAAAGAAAACTGAAAAAGTAAAACACCCTTGAGATTGTAGCATTAATACCGATTACACCCTTATGATTGTACCGCTAATACTGATTAATTGTAAACATTTACATGAAATTGATGTAAGTTAAATTTTATACAATTACATGATTCCCATAAATCTTGAACTTCATGATTTTCACATAATTTTAATAAATAAGACTAACCTTTTGTCCATAGCGTTCATTGGTAATCTTTTATCATTGATTTGGTGTAAAGTGTCTTGAGGAAAATTGATTTCTCTCCCTTGACCCTTCTTCAGTGATGGAGAATATAGCGTATACTTTTATCAGAATGTTTTCTGCCTTTTACGTAATATATAGTGTAGAGATGTGTAGGGGTAGAGAGAAGATCAATCTTCTTTATATTCAAACTCTAAGAGTTGCCTTCCATCAAGACACTTCTTCACTTAGAGTCATGACTTTGCATTAAGTAAAGTCATGTCTTTTCACTAACCAATTAGGATAATATTACTTAATATTATAACATTAATTATTTTATCAAATAGACTTTAATATTGATAAAATAATAACATGTAATTTATAATATGTGAGCCATATATTTCTTACAATTGAAGGTTACATAAACAAATGTGAATATTCTTGTCAAATATTAATTTTACATTAAAATAAATAAAAGATTTGTGCATTCTTAAATACGCCTTAAGTAAAACAAAAGAAATGTTGATTAAGGAAAAACATAATCTCATAAATATGGAATTATTCTATAGAAAGAAAATAAATATTTAAGTCTCAACGTGTCTAAAATTACTTAGGTAACGCGTTAAGAAACTCAATTATATCACCATCCCCTAAATAGTTATATAGCAAAATATATGATGCAGTCTCACCAAAAGTATAATAAATTGATCTTAATATTACACTTTTTAGGGGGAAAAAATGTCAAATAGATATTTATCTTACCCTTAGTCTCATTTTGATCATTCATAGTCAATTAATTGAGTTGGTCATGGATTCCTAATTGGTGTCAATTTCATCACATGAATCTCCAAAATTTGAAAATTAAACACAATCAATGTTGTTTGGGAAAAAAATGACATAAAAAGAGGATATGTTAATATACATTTAACATATTGTATGTGTTAGCATTTGTGTTATGTTAGAGTAGTATTTTGTGTTAAGTTAGTATTTGTAAAATGTCCCACATAGGAAAACCATCTCTATGTCCCTTGTATTAGACCTTATATAAAGGGACTAAGCTACTTGTTTTTTACTTACCAATTCACTATCAAATAATATTCATATTCTCTCTTCTTTGCTCTTGTTATTGCTTTGTAAGGATTCATGAATTGTATGAATTCTAACATGGCATCAGAGCCCAAGTTAATTTTTTAAGCTCGATCGCGGGGGGCAGCGCGCCCCTGCCGGGATTCGGGGCAGAGCCCCGAAACATTTTTTGGCTGGCTTGTTCGTTTTTGCTGGCTTCGCTTCTCTGATTGGAGAGTTTGTTTTTTGTTCCACCACTTCCGCATTTCCTTGGTGAGATCTGCTCTAACTCTGGATTTCTTTGTTGAGGTTGCATAACTAGTTTCTTATTGGATTTGTTGGGATTGTTGCTTGTTATTTTGTTGCTTGGGATTGTTGCTTGTTATTTGGAATTTTTTCTGTTTACGTTGTTTTCGATGGCTGGAGGTGACGATTCATTGCAATCTATTGGTGTTCGTTTAGATGGAAAGAATTATTCGTATTGGAGTTATGTGATGATAAATTTTTTAAAGGGGAAAGGACTTTGGGACTACGTTTTTGGAAAAGCCAAATGTCCTAAAACTGGAGATGAAAAATTTGACGAATTGTTTCGTGTTTGGGAGGCCAATAATTCAAAAATTATTACTTGGATCAACAACTCTGTTGAACAAAGAATTGGAGTCCAATTGGCCAAGTTCAACAATGCTAAAGAGATTTGGGATTATTTGTCAAGACTGTTTGTGCAGAATAATTTTGCTGTTAAATATCAATTACAATCTGAAATTCGTGCACTAGTACAGAATGATTTGGGTATTCAGGATTTTTTTTGTGCAATGACTACTCTTTGGGATTAGTTAGCTTTGACAGAATCTGTTGAATTACAAGCATGTGCTGCTTATATTAAATGTAGAGATGAAGATCGTCTTGTTCAGCTACTGATGGGTCTTCGTCCAGAATTTGAAAATTGTCGTTCAGGCCTTTTGCACCGCAAACCCTTACCATCTGTTGAAGATGTGGTAAATGAACTTATGGCTGAAGAAACTTGTTTGAAGAGTCTAAAGGGGGTGCATACTGCTTCTACTTCGGTTTTGGCAGCTTCTTCATCTGGATCGGTCTTTGCAGCCCCTACACAACAGTATAAAGCATCTGTCATAGGCAATTGTAATTATTGCAAGCAACCAGGGCACTGGAAGGCTCAATGTCCTGAGCTACGTAAGGCGTCAGGTTGGAAGCCTCCGCAGTCAGGGCAAGGTTGGAAGCCTCCACAGTCAGGGTCACAAGGACGGAAGCTTTTGCAACAACATCATGGCGGGCAACAGAAGCCATATTCTGGGGGTCAGTCCCAGAACTTTTATACACCTACTCAGGCTGCCTTCGTGCCCTCCATTGATCACTCAGCTTCAGGAACTTCTGTGAGTCCCAATATTGATTCCGTAGCTGACCAATTTCAGAAGTTTCTCACCTTCCAGCAGTTTCAAAGTAATCCTCAGTCATATGCTCTTTCTGCACCATCTTTTGGCCCAGGTATCAATTCGTCTTCTTGGATTTTGGACTCTGGAGCTGGAAATCATATGTCTCCTGATTCTTCTGCTTTTATATCCATATCTTCTGACCCCTCCTCCACTTCTGTTGTGACTGCTGATGGCACACCTATGTCATTAACAGGCATTGGTACCATTCATACATCTACTATATCTTTACCTAATGTTTATTGCATTCCAAAATTACATATGAATCTTGCTTCAGCTGGTCAAATATGTGACTCTGGATGTTTTGTTGGCCTTTTCCCAAATTCTTGTTATGTGCAGGATCTAAAATCCAAGAGAGTGATTGGGACAGGGCGTAGAAAGGGGAAAGGTCTCTATGTTTTGGATGAGCTGTATCTTCCTACACATGCAGCAGCTATGCGTGTTAATTTATCTTCTTTTCATTTGACACCTTCTTCCTCGAAATTTTATTTGTGGCACTCTAGACTCGGTCATGTATCAGGCTCTCGCCTACGTTATATGTGTACTACTGGTATTCTTGGTGATTTACCTTCCGATGATATTTCTGATTGTAGTGGATGTAAACTTGGAAAATTTTCTGCTTTGCCTTTTAATTTGAGTACTTCTACTTCTTCTGCACCTTTTGATCTAGTTCATTCTGATGTTTGGGGGCCGGCACCTATCTCCACTAAGGGAGGCTCTAGATATTATGTGTCTTTTATTGATGATTACACTCGTTATTGTTGGGTTTATTTGTTGAAACGACGTTCTGATCTTGTTCATACTTATACTGAATTTCAAGCCTATGTGAAAA
Organism: Buddleja alternifolia; assembly: GCA_019426215.1. NCBI lineage: Eukaryota > Viridiplantae > Streptophyta > Magnoliopsida > Lamiales > Scrophulariaceae > Buddleja > Buddleja alternifolia. Next base: position 29,470,294 of record CM033403.1, read on the forward strand.
CTCAACATTCTGCCATTATTAAATGTTTTCGGGCTGATTTAGGGGGTGAGTATACTAGTGGAGATCTTTCTGGTATTTTCAAAGCTGATGGTACAATACATCAATCTTCTTGTACTGATACCCCACAACAGAATGGGGTAGCCGAGAGAAAGCATAGGCATATTGTTGAAACAGCCCGATCTATGCTTTTGTCTGCTAGTGTCCCTAACGAATTTTGGGGAGAAGCTGTCCTTACATCTGTTTATCTTATTAATAGGATCCCTACCTCTCATAATTCGGGAATTTCTCCATATGCTAGACTATTTGGTCGCACCCCACTGTATTCCCATTTGAGAGTTTTTGGCTCTACATGTTTTGTCTTACGTTCGCATGCAGAGCGCACTAAGTTATCATCTCGTGTTGCTATTTGTGTTTTTCTTGGATATGGGGATGGACAAAAAGGTTACCGTTGTCATGATCCAGTTTCTGGAAAATTGTATGTGTCTCGTAATGTTTCCTTTATTGAGCATGTTCCTTTCTTCTCCATCCCATCTACTTCACATAGCATGTCAAAATCTGACCTTGTTGAGATTGATCCTTTCACTACAGATTGCACATCTGATTCTACACCTATATCACCTGTTACTTCTCAGTCTTCTGGCAGGTCCCATGATATTGATACTCAACCCCCTCCTACGACTGTTCCAGAACCTCTTGTGATTGCGGATCCTGTTCCACCTCGCTATCCTAAACGCATTCCTCGATCTACCCAGGTATCTGATTATGATTATTCTTGCTATTCTCCATCATTCGCCTCCTTTTTAGTTTCTATTAATTCTATCTGTGAGCCTACCTCTTACTCTGAGGCAGCTTGTGATCCTCTCTGGCAAGAGGCTATGAGTGAGGAACTGTCTGCTTTAGACAGAACTGGTACTTGGGATTTGGTTTCTTTACCGTCTGGAAAGAAAAGTATTGGTTCTCGATGGGTGTACAAGATTAAAACCAAGTCTGATGGTTCTATTGAGCGATATAAAGCTCGTTTGGTTGCAAAAGGTTTTGCTCAGGAGTATGGTATGGATTATGAGGAGACTTTTGCACCGGTTGCAAAAATGACATCTGTCCGGGTTCTTATTGCAGTAGCCTCTGTTCGTCGTTGGCATATTTCACAAATGGATGTTAAAAATGCCTTTTTGAATGGGGATCTTCAGGAGGAAGTCTACATGGTTCCTCCACTAGGTGTTTCTCATAGTCCAGGGCAGGTGTGCAGGCTTAAGAAGGCCTTGTATGGTCTCAAACAAGCCCCACGAGCTTGGTTCGACAAGTTCTCCACTGTAGTATCTTCTCTTGGCTTTATTTCAAGTAGTCATGATTCGGCATTATTTGTTAAATCATCCCATGCAGGTCGTATTTTGCTCTTGTTATATGTTGATGATATGATCATTACAGGTGACGATATTGATGGTATCACAAACCTAAAATCTACTTTGTCTCGTCGCTTTGAGATGAAAGATTTAGGTCATCTACGTTACTTTTTAGGCATTGAGGTGGCTTATTCTGAGAAGGGATATCTTCTCTCTCAGTCTAAGTACACTACAGATATTCTTGAGCGGGCTCGTCTCACAGATACTCGTATGGTTGACTCTCCTCTTGAGTCAATGTTCGTTATACTCCTACTGACGGGGATCCTCTTCCTGATTCCACTTTGTATCGTTCAATTGTGGGTAGCCTGGTGTACCTCACCATTACTCGTCCTGACATTGCATATGCTGTTCACATTGTCAGTCAGTTTGTTTGTGCTCCTACATCTGTACATTGGGCTGCGGTTATGCGTATTCTTCGTTATCTTCGAGGAACAATTCATCAAAGTCTCTTATTTCCATCGACCTCATCCTTGGAGCTCCGTGCATTTTCTGATGCAGATTGGGCTAGCGACCCGACTGATCGGAAATCCACTACTAGTTATTGTGTTTTTTTAGGAGATTCTCTCATTTCATGGAAAAGTAAGAAACAAGATGTTGTTTCTCGCTCTTCAACCGAGGCAGAGTATCGTGCTATGGCTTCTACTACGTGTGAGATTGTATGGTTACGTTGGTTATTGGCTGATATGGGTGTCTCTCTTACCTCACCGACACCGATGTACTGCGATAATAAGAGTTCTATTCAGATTGCACACAACACAGTCTTTCATGAACGTACCAAGCACATTGAAATTGATTGTCATGTTATTCGGTATCATCTTCAACAAGGCACTCTATTCTTGCCATTTGTCTCATCTTTGATGCAACTTGCAGATTTCTTCACAAAGGCGCATACCTTACAGCGTCATCGTTTCTTTCTTGGCAAACTCTCGATGCTTCTCTCTGCACCATCGCGAGCTTGAGAGGGGATGTTAGCATTTGTGTTATGTTAGAGTAGTATTTGTGTTAAGTTAGTATTTGTAAAATGTCCCACATAGGAAAACCATCTCTATGTCCCTTGTATTAGACCTTATATAAAGGGACTAAGCTACTTGTTTTTTACTTACCAATTCACTATCAAATAATATTCATATTCTCTCTTCTTTGCTCTTGTTATTGCTTTGTAAGGATTCATGAATTGTATGAATTCTAACAGTATGGACAATTGGGATAAAATTGTTAGAGTTTAAATTTGGGGGAGAATACCCAAAGAGAATCCAATGGGCGTTATTTGGGTAGAAATTAACATTGAATAAGAGGATATACATGTTTACAAATGTACATTCAATATATTATATTTGGATTGACAATTTGGGAAAAAATTGGAAGAAAATTGTAAGGGTTCAATTTCGAACCATTTTTTGAACAAATTGTTAGAGTGGACAAATTGCCATAAAGCTAGAAAAAATTGGGAAGAAAAATCAGAGAGATTTTTGAACCATTTTTCTCCATTTTTGAAACAAATTCTGATCTAAACATATAATAAATTGAGTGTATACATGCATATTCTCTTTTCGAACATCAATTTATGCCCAAACATAATTGAGTTATGTTTCAAGTTTTGGAGACTCATAGGCCGAAATTGACATTATTTGAAAAGTTAGGTGCTCAAATTGGTTGATTGAATGTGAATGAGACCAAAGCGAAACTAGAAGTGAGTTAAGAATCTAATTTGGTAATTTAACCTATTTTTTTCTAAATAGAAGGTGTTAGAGATATATTAAGAGAGAAATTAACCACAAAGCTCGCTCTAAGAATGCACTTCTTTCATTTCAATTTTATAGGTCTATTTTTGATCAATAAGTTCTAAATGAGATTCCGAGTGTGACATATCTTAATATTTACATATGTTTAATCTTTATTATTAGTATCATAATTCATATCATTATTTTAAGTGAGAACTCTAGAAGAAAAAAAGCTAATTTGGGCATGAAATACAACTTCATGTATGCGTGAAGTTGTATTTATAGAACATGTTAGAAATAAAATATGAATATTTTTTGTCAGAAATGTATTTTACGTTTGGGCATGAAATACAACTTCATGTATGCGTGAAGTCATAATATTGCTCATGTTTACGGACGTGTCTTAAGTATAATAAATAAAGCTTGATTAAGGGGAAAAAACCTCTCAATAGTAGGAAGCTCTTTGGTTAGAAGATAAATATTTAGATTTCTGCATTGTCTAAAATAATTTAGACAATACACTTAGAAAACTTAATTATATACATGAGAAGATGTAATGAAAATATAATAGAGTTTCTAAATTTGTAGATATTGGATAAAAGTTGAAAGGAAAATCAAGGGTAACAAAAGCTCGCTCATCTAAGATATGATTCCTTCCGTCCAAATTTTATGTTTTAAATGAGATTTGAAAATGTAGAATTTTTCCGTATTTCATAGTGGTCAATTGTTAGTAATTAACGATATCTATCTTTATTTTAGTTGAGAAGTATACCACAAAAGTCATTTTAAGAATGACCTCTTATTTTGGCACATCCCATACAAGTAATAATTATGAGATACGTGAAATATTATATTTTGATACTAAAGACATAGATGTACATTCTGAAAATAATGATGAATTAAAATCTTATATAAGCATTTATCAAACTCTTTTAATAGATGTATACCTATGATGCACGGATATGGACACGAGGATATGGGTACAATACGACACGGATACGAAATACGGCAAACTTCAAAATTATAGGATACGATACGTTGGGAATACACAAAATATATATAATATTTACAAACAAATTCGAGTCAGTATGTTCATTAACATAAATAAAAGTGTAATAGTAACACAGGTTCATTGTTTATAAGTTCAAAAAAATTCGAACCATAATATTTCATCATTTGAGGCGGTGTAAGAATGTCGTTTCATTGATACCAACATTTACCTTCTCATCCAAAATCTTTGGTAATAAAGTGTGAATGATAGATTTCACATGGAGCAAGAGAAGAAAAAATATATTAAGAAGTGAAACCAAAACAATTTTTTGCTTCTTTAAATTTTCTTATTGTTTGTTTAACCTTTTAACAAACGGTCAAAGTCATTATTATTTTTCTATTTTAACCTATAAAGTATTATATAATATTCAAAAATGCTATGTCTGATATTCAAGGCATGTCAAATACTTTAAATTTTGTATGGGATACGGCATTCGAAAGTATCGGATATGGTATCTCAAATTTTCTTTTTTATTTAATTTTTGGATACGTAAAAAGGGTATCCGATACGTATCCGGGTGGTATCAGCCAAGTATCGTATCCGATATGAGTACGATACTGCACGGGTCTAATTTTAAGAGTATCCGTGCATCATAGATGTATACATATGAGGATAGATAGGTTAAATTCAACATACTTGCACAGGTGAATTATCATCTTATATGTAGAAGTTGTATTTTTCTGGTCGTATAAATCTAGAAGTTTATATGTAAATGGAGTGATTAAAATGAACAAAAATGTTAAAAAAGTACTTGAAAATAAAACCAAAGAAGTGATTTGAGGGATAATATGATACATTCTCTATTGAATTTACGGAAAAAAAAAACATATAGACACAAGTATTCATATGTATCTGATGTTTGGATTTATTTTATTTTTATAATCTCATAATAAAGAATGTATTCGGTGTTACTGTATGTAAAAATATGAAAACTAGTATATTTTCTATTTTATTAGAGAGACTTATAGGATTAAAGAAAATGAATTACTAAGCGAGCACAAAGAGACAATGATAGTGGCAAATCAAGAAATATACATAGACTGGTGATTTATGCATAAACATGCTGGAAAATAATACTAATATTATTTAATTTTATCAAAAGTTTAATTTCTTGAAATATATTTAGTTAAAGACACATGGTCACTATGAAGCCCCCCAATTTGGCGTCCCACGTAGGAAAAATGTGGGATGTTTGATAATATATATAGTGGGTCAATTGATTCAAGTGTAACAATGAATATCCATTTTGGGCCGTGATTCAAATGTCCAACTCAAGGTTACGCTCAGTGGGTTCAGAGGCACGCTTCGCATTCAACGGGCTCACGAGCCAGGGGCATAGAAATGGTATCAGAGCCGCTCACCAGCCGGAACATCGGAAGCCGAGTGCTACACTGGGCAAAGTGATACATGTTGCGGGAGCCACTTCTTGAGGCTGCGGCACAAAGTGCTACGCGCGTGAGAGCCACCTCTTGAGCCTGTGGGAGCCACCGCTAGAGTCCCGACGCCTGGTGACGGGTTCGGGATATTGTCACGTTGCGACGAGGACGTCGCGTTTTGAAGGTGTGGTGATTATAAAGCCCCCAAATTGGCGTCCCACATAAGAAAAATGTGAGATGTTTGAATAATATATATAGTGGGCCACAGGATTTAAGTGTAACAATGGATATCCATTTTGGTCCCAACTCAAGATTAAGCTCAGTGGGTTCAGAGGCACGCTTCACGTCCAATGGGCTCGCTGGCCCGGGGCGTGACAGTCACGATATACAATTACAAAACAAATAAATAAAAAGTATCAGATTGGCACTACCAAATTATAAATTATTCTCTTAAACAATTATTAATTTGCCAATAAACTAAAAGGTATATTTCAATTTAACTCCTCATCGAATCATCACGTGCGAAGCACGTAATACTTTCTAGTATACATACATATCCTTATCTATCTTTATATTAAACAGTTGCTAGATATACAATTTTATGTTGCTTAATACTCGAATATTTGATTAACACGAAGATGAACTCTAAATCAAAACTATATATACGCTAATATGTTCAACACAAAGTATGTTGACAACAAAATATGAATTATGACTTTAAACAAAAAAACTATTACCCTAAAAAATGTCTTCTCGAGTGATTAGGACACTGCAACCAACAATGCACCTACATAGGGAATAAGGTATCAAAGTTGAAATCGATTATCAGAAAATCTCAATTAAAAGAAAAAAGAAAAGATTAGTTGGAAATGAATGTTTAATGAGATGTTACCTAGAGATGTAACTGAATTCAAATTCAAAGATCATTGATATATGGGACATGGGAAATCTTCACTACTACAGAAATGACCTATTACAGCGGGTTTTTTTTTATCTATTACAGCGGTTTTAACCGCTGTAACAGGTACTGCTGTAATTGGTTCAGGCCAATTACAGCGGTTCGAAAAAAAACCGCTGCAATTGGTTTTCTCAGATTTTTTTTTTAGTTACCTGTTATTGCGGTTTTTAGAAAAACCGCTATAATATGTCGCGGACCTGTTTTGCCGGTTTTTCAAAAAAACGCTATAATAGGTGTATTTTTTATTTTTTTTAATTATTTTTCTTGTTCTTCTGTACAAAATTTACCATTACCAGCTTCTCAAAATTCAACACACTAACACAACAAACCATAAAATCAATTCAACAGAAACAACAAACGTGAAACCCAAAATTAACTTCACCAAATTTAATGATCATCTCTAACAACAAAAACCAACAAATGTATATAACCAATTCGCATAATCTCTAACAACAAAAGCCAACAAATGTATATAACCAATTCGCATAATCTCCAACAAATCAAATGTTACGCATAATCTCCAACAAATGATAAAGAGTTTACAATCAATTAAATACAACAAATCAAATAAAAATGTACAACAATCTACAACTTACACCATACCAAAAGCGCATTGGAAAATGTATTGTGCCAATTCGCCACGTACTTCATTAAGCTGCTCTATAGAGTAAGTGACGTCTTGACAATCAGGAAAATACTGCACGATAGAGATTGAAAACACAACAAAGGTTTAATAACTTATAAAGGGAAATTAGAATTTGATGATGAGTATTAATTAGGATTATGCATACCGCTGGTGGGATTGTAGATTCTTCGTGGCTAATAATATCCTTCATGAATTTCATAACAAAGAAGCCACAATCTTTGTCGTTTAACTGCATGGGGCACTACAAAATTGAAATAAAAAATTGTATTAGAACAATAACGTTTATACGAATAATGTCTCGAAAATATAAAATTACTCTAACCTTTATAGAAGTCCATTTACAGGCCATTTTTTTTATTTGGACACTTGGGTGTTACGATTTGCACGAGACATCAACACAGCACTGTTCAAGCCTTCTATCAGCATGCCATGTCAAGTCCTTCGCCAACTCTTTACTACTGTACATGCCTAAATCGTGGTATTATGGGCAAATACCACATGGTTTTGACAGGAGCAGATTCGTTCTTCTTGTACCGCGAGGCGCCACATTTCGGACAAACCTTCGATGATGCATAGTCAGTTCTAAACAATATGCAATCATTGAGACAGGCATGTATCCTCTCATATCCCATGCCAATTGAGGTTAACATCTTCTTAGCCTCATAAATACGATTAGGTAACACATTATCCTCGGGTAGCATGTTTTTTAATAGATCAAGTAAGTCTGTGAAACTCTTATCACTTCACCCATTGTTGGCTTTTAACTTGTAGAGGTTTAGGACTGCTTTCAATCTTGTGAATTTACTACCACTATACAGTGGTGTCTTTGAATCACTTGTCAAATTGTCAAGCATCTTGGGACAATTTCGCAAATCGTCCTCAATCACATTTGTCATCTCCTCCAAACGATCAGGCTCATAATCATTCATGTCCAAATCCAGCGTGCGATATGATGTACCACCCAAATCATCTGAGGTATCACTGCTCTCACCGTGTCTTGTCCAACGTGTGTAGCTTTTATCAATTCCATTACACACCAAATGATCTTCTAATTCACGTGGACTAATTCTCTTTCCAAAACAACAACTTAAACACGGGCAACTGATTCTAGTCCGATCTGATGCATGCTCAATCGCAAAATTGATGAATTCTTTCACCCCTTTCTCATATTGCTCGGACATACGATCCGCTAATATCCAACTTCGATCCATCTTGATTCTGAATTAATTAAATTAAACAATTTTAATATCACTTCATAGTTGAATTAATTAAATAATTTTTATTTTCATTTATTTCTCATTATTCTAGAAAAAATTCGGCAGAGTAACGACGCAATTTTTTTTACCAAGTTCTCGACTTAATCTTCCCCCGGGTGGGTTGCAACCAACAAAATTCAAATCTTACGATCTGCTAAAATTCAATTTCGATACATCCATCTTCATATTAATTAAATTAAATAATTTTAACATCAGTTCAATTGAATTAATTAAATTATTTTAATTTTAATTTATTTACCATTATCCTAAAAAAAATTCGGCAGAGTAACAACGCAAAAATTTCTACCAAGTTCTCGACTTAATCTTCCCCCAAACTTGCAACCAACAAAATTCGCATCTTTCAACCACAACAAACCCAACATTCTAATCTTTCACCCACAACAAATCCAAAATGTTGATCTCACTATACGAAAATATTGATCACCAATTGGATCACATAAAGCAACATATTTCAAGCAACTTCAAATATTGATCATCAGTTGGATCATATAAATCACATAAAACTAAACATAAAACATCATTTTATAAATATTGATCACCAGTTGGATCACATAAAGCATCATATTTTAAGCAACTACAAATATTGATCACCAGTTGGATCACATAAATCACATAAAACTACAAATAAAGTATTATATTTTTAACAACTAAGTATAAATAAAGATCACCAATTGGATCAATGTACCCTACACTACAAAATAACCACAATTTAATCCCAAATTAAATGTAATTAACACCCAACTATACACACAAATACATACACCCACACATACACAAATTATATACATCCACACATACACAAATACATACACCCACACATACACAAATTATATACATCCACATATACACAAATACATACACCCACACATACACAAATTATATACATTCACATATACACAAATACATACATCCACACATATATAAATATATATATATACACTCATATATACACAAATATATATACATACATCCACACATACACAAAATATACATACACTAACATATATGAACATATATATATATATATATATACCTATAGAGTGAGAGAGTCGAGCAGCGGCGGCGGCGGCGAAATACGGTGGTGGTGGTGGCAGTATATGGTGGGTGTGGTGGTGGTGGGGATATATGTGGTGTGTGTATATATATATATATATTTATATAGATAGCTAGAGATATTTATATATATATCTAGCTATCTATATAAAGGGTATGGATCAAATACATACCTTGACATTAGGTAAGATCTAAGACCCAATTTAGGCCTTTGATTCAATTTGATCCTAAGGTGTGTGTTTATCTTATTTTTCAGATTATTTAAATTGTTTTAATGATGGGAGGGGCATTTTAGGCAGTAAAACATAACAAACTAAATCTTCCCATAACAGATTCCTGATTTTTCTCCATAACTGATTTTGCTTCCCAATTTATTTTTATTTCTACTTATAATTCGATCTATTTACAGAAATTATCAATTTCATTACCAGAATCTGAAATTTCTTCATCATTCATCAATTCTGCTTCCAAATTCGTTTTTTCTTTCGAATCATAAATTGTAAATTCTGCATTTTTTTTCTGCATATTATACAGTACATTAATCATCATTATACAGTTTATTATATTCCATTATACAGTCCATATAACGCGATTATACAGTGTGGTATTAAATGCAAAGAAAGTCAGTTTAATTCACAAACAAATTCTTCAAAAACAGAATTCACAAGAACAGATTCTTCAAAAATAAAAAATCAAAGCAAATAACAATGATATAAGCGAAATCATGGAAAAAAAATTCACTATGTCGGAATGATACAAAAATTGCACAGTTATAGCGAAACGGCGTGTTGAACAAGACGCACTGCTTTGCAGTGCGGTCTCGTGATTTTAGCCATCTGAGATCGTTTAGGGCTTCAAAATTGCGTTTTGTTAGTTTTTAAGACTTGTAAATAACAATTACATATCATATAAACCATTATACAACATCTTATACAGTGTGGTACTAGTGACAAACACAATTAGTGATTTTTAAAATATTATACAGTAGCTTATAAACTATTATACAGTAGTATGTAAACCATTATACAGTCGTTTGTAAATCATTATACAGTGTGTGTTTATAATCATTATACAGTAGTATGTAAACCATTATACAATAGTACGTAAACCATTATACAGTGTGTGTTTATAACTATACAGTTACAATCTTATAAACCATTATACGGTATCTTATAGCACATTATACAATATCATATTAATCAATATACAGTATTATATAAGTCATTATACAATGAATACAATAGCTAATTAATTCATTATACCATAGTTAATAAACAAATATACAGTAAATACAAACAAGGTAAAGTTTGGAAATAATGGAAATAAATAAAAATGAAAATAAAAATTCGACTGAAAACATAAAAACGCGAAAAAACCTATTAAAACGATAGAATTTGGGCCCGAGAGGGTGGTGCTCAGTATACTTATGATAAGTATACTGAGTTGTTTTTAAAACGACGTTTCCTTCGAGATTGATGTAGAGCTTGGGGCCAAATTCCAAAAACAGTTTTTGCCTTTCGAAAATTTAAAATATATATATATATATTTTTTTTTAAAGCAAAATACAGTACATGAGTGGTGATATACAGTGTGGTATTTTAGTGACACCACAATTAGTGATTTTTAAACTATACAGTAGGTTATAAATCATTATACAGTAGCTTATAAACCATTATACAGTAAATACAACGGTGATATACAGTGTGCGATTACTGATATACAATTAGTGATTTTCAAACCATTATACAGTATGTTATAACATATTATACAGTATCATACAACCCATTATACAGTGTGTGTTTATACATTATACAATTACAATCTTATAAATCATTATACAGTATCTTATAACATAATATACAGTTAAATATAAGCCAATATACAGAATCATATACCCCGTTATACAGTGAATACAACAGCTAATAAACATTATACAATAGCTAATACACAAATATACAGTAGGAGGAGATTGATATTTCACAATCGAATTTTCAGTTCGCGAAATTCATGGCTATTTTCCGGTCGTCTTCCCCAACTAATTTCCGGTCGTCTTCGAGCAGCAACTCACGCAAATTCCAGAAGTTTAATATTTCAGATTTGGTTTTTTCAATCTCGATTTTTCAGAAATTTCAGAATTTCAGAAATTTTTTTGTGATAATTGACCGAAATATGAGGTTAATACGATTCTATAAATTGATTGCGTTAATCTTGGCCTGGGATTGAGAGATTTTCATGGGTATCAGATTTGGAGAGATTGTAGGAGATTTTCTGTTATATTTTGGGTAAGTGGATGTTGTATAATCTTGTCATTTTGTCTATTATACCCCTAATCTTTATTTTTCAATTTTTACCGCCTGTTTATTCCTTATTTTTTGGACTGTTGGATTTAATTGATCCAATGGTGTGTATTGGGTCTTAGATCTTATCTAAGAGAGGGTATGTATTGGATCTTGACCCTCTATATAAATATATATATATATATATTTATATTTATATAGTAGAAGAGAGAGTTGAGTGAGAGAGAGAGAGTGGAAGTGGTGGTGGCGGCGGTGGGGTTGAGTGAGAGAGAGAGAGAGAGTAGAGTGAGAGAGTAGAGAGAGTTGAGTGAGAGAGAGAGAGAGTGGAAGTGGTGGTGGCGGCGGTGGGGGTGGCGGCGGTGGTGGGGTTGAGTGAGAGAGAGAGAGTAGAGAGAGTTGAGAGAGAGGGAGTTAAGAGAGAGAGAGGGGTGGTCGGCGAGTTGGGGGGAAAAATGGGGGGAAATTGAATTTTTGATTTTTTTTTATTATCAATTACGGCGGTTTTTTAGAAAATCGCTGTAATTGAACGGTTACGGCGGTTTTCCGGAAAACCGCCGTAACCGGTCAATATTGAATTTTTAATTTTTTTTTTAAATATCAATTACGGCGGTTTTCCAAAAAACTGCTGTAATTGGTCAGTTGCTTCAACCTATTACAGCTGTTCGCCTAAAAACCGCTGTAATAGACCCCTCCGTTCAGCGGTTTTCTAAAAACCGCTGTAATAGGTGCGCTGTAATAGTGTATTTTTGTAGTAGTGCTTGGTCCGTTCAGAATAATAAAGGTGGCTTTCTGGATTATCTATCCCCTCAAGCAATGGACAACGTACAATGTAAACGTTGCGCAATTGCGTGAGGCGTTGCATAGCTTCCTTAGATGGCAGATGCCTTAGCCTTTCGCAATCGGCTAGCCATAATTCTCGTAGACATGACAAGTTCCCACACCAATCTGGCAAAACTTCAATGCCAAAACCTTTTAACTTCAAAAATGTAAGAGCAGTGAGATGTTGAGGTTGATCCGGCAGAGACTCCCACTGCAGCGATCCATATAATTGTAGTTTCCGAAGTGAGTTCAATCGTTGAATGCCTTCAAGAGCCTCATAGAATGAGGTCAAACTTACTTCTTCAGGAAAGCGACCAATGTACAATTCTTTTAAGTGTCCAAGACAATCTATATTCTTGGGCAAACTCCTCAACTTGGGACATTCGAAAATTTTCAAGGAATACAGACGTGACATTCTCTGACAGTCTATTGGAAAAGAACATGCCAGATTACCGCAATATGATATCTCCAAACGCTCAAGCGACGTACATGACTCTAGCATTTTACTCGGAATGTTTGTCAGCCACATGCAGTAGATAATTTTCAAGGTTCGAAGAGAAATTAATTCTCCGCTTGAATATCGAATTGACTTGAGATTGTCGCAATAACTTATATATAATTCCTGGAGAGACCTGAAATTGTGTGCATCATCCGGAAATTCAAGATGAGTTAGGCTACGACAAGAATATATATACAGAGATTCAAGGCGTTGGTTTCTGAAAAATAGCCTTTTAGGAAGACAAGTGAGGTCTCCAACCTTACGGATTGTTAAACTAATGAGAGAGTTGCTGCATAGCTTAACCAAAAATAGTGAGCTTATTTCTTTTCTCCCGAGCATTTCCCTTCGTTCACTCAATTTGTTCGAGGATTGAACCAACCGATTCAAAGCTTGGATGATTTACCAGTGGGAGAAGAAGATAATGCAGAGAACAGGCCTGGTATGAATCTCCACATGCAAGCTGCTTAGTGTAATAGTTGTTACCGATGTAAATACGAGAGCTGAACCCGAGTTGATTAATCATTTTACGGGGAGCTGTAATAGTACTGTATTTATGCGAAATGGATGCTGGATTGTAGTTTAGCTTTTTCTTAAGTTACCTTTAGACGAAACCTGTAATTTCCGAGGCCTATGGTTAATATTTCTGTTTTACAAGTTAAAAACACTTGATTGTCAAATGTACCATGCTTATATAGGAATAGTGTTTTAGGACTACAGAACTAGTAAGTTGCGCCTGAATCGCTATTCTGTTGCGGTAAGTGTACGGATGGTCTATATTTTGTTTTGTACGAGGAAAAGCAAGAATGTCGAGACGATTGATTTTTAGAAATTTCATGACGTGGTATGTTATATTTTTCTGCATATGATGCATCTTACGTAGTCTCCAACTGTATAAACGATTGTGATGATTATAAGACCTGAAGTCTCGTGAGGCTCTGAAAATGACTCAACAAGCACTACAAAAAAATGATTATTGCCCATGTCAATATGTCATGGTGAAAAGTCATTTTGCCATGGTTAAAACCAATTGACCACGGCTTTGCTACGACTTTGGTTGTGGTATTTGCAAGCATGGCCAAAACATTTACCATGACTTATAGTCATGGTCAATGTTTTGTTCATTGTAAAGACCATGGTTTTTAGCCATTGTAAAAAAGTGTTAGGTTAACATTTCTTCCACCACGGCTAGTTAGAGCTTAAAATAGCTAGCAATCTTTTTCACCACGGCTGACTTTAGTGTGGCTATATGAAACATCTACCACGGCCAAGTTAGCCGTGAGCTTAGATCGCTATAGACCACAGTTTTAAGCCATGACATATATTTTCATTACCAATACTCAATTTTCTTGTAGTGAAATGCAGGGACGGATCCAGAATTCATTTGTTGGGTTACAGACGGGATTATTGAATTTGGATGTAGTAGGATAATGAAGAATTAGATTTAGCTACACTAGAAAGAATGCTTCAACAAACTGATCCCATTTACGTATTATGTTTGAGATCGAACCATATATATATATATATATATATATATATATATCTTTACCTGCATATTAAACAGTATTGGGGTAAATTGCATTTTTCGTCCCGTAATTGTGCCCGAGTACACTTTTAGTCTCGATCTTTATATAAATCTCACATTTAGTCCCAACCGAATTTTTCGCTCAAAATTTAAACGGTCAACTCCGTTAGTCAACCTTTTGACCGACTTTTTGGAGAGATTTTGTGTGTGAGTGACACATGATATTGAATGAAAACATTGTGATGTTGAATATAATTCATGTGTAAGTGCGTTCACACATGATTTCTCCAAAAAAAAGGGTCAAAATGTTGACAAAAAAAATGAGATTTTCCCAACAGTAGTATTGCTAGATATACAAATGTATATTGCTTAATACTACTCGAGTATTTGATGATGACAACCAGGGATGGATCCAGGAATTAATCGTTGGGGGGACCGGGTTACCATTAAAGTTTGACAATTTTTTTACATAAAAATTTATTTTTAATTTTAATAGATAAGTGAAATAAAAATTTCTAATGTAAAACAAAAACTGACTTTCAACAAAATTAAGGTAGATTATTTCTATCAAAAAAAAATAAAATAAAGTAGATTATTTCTATCAAAAAAAAAAATTAAGGTAGATTCAAATATATAATTATTATTTTTTTGAAAAAATTATCGAAATTGGACTCGTCGTTATTTGAGTACCCATCATCGTATGATTGTATAAGTAAATTCACATAAAATCACATATTAAACTCTAATTTGCTACCTAACTGCTCATATAGATACTTATTATAGTATTATCAAGAGATTTAACAATTAAACTTAATATTTAATTTATTAGTGTTAGAACATTTCACAATATTTTTCATCCTACTTGATTTTCTATCTCATTTTATTTGGAGTTAGTGACTCTATCTATTTTATTCTTAGATACAAGAAATTAATTAAATAATAATAATGATACTTTGTTCATCACAAATCAATCTACAATTAACTGAAATAGAGAAAATAACATTAAATCAAAAAATAAAAGATAAATCAAACGTAAATGTCAACAATATTATATAAAAAAATCCAAAAAGAATATGAAGTAATGACTATTAACATTGATGTAGTTATTTTATGCATACCTTGTGAATAAACTCTAATTAACCGATGGTCGTAGTCTTTTTTTTTTCTTTTAAATTTGTTGATGTCTTGTATTTTTTTTCCTTATTGACAATGCTTATTATAGGTATTTGAACAAATATTTGTTAATTGAACAATACTATCAACCACAGTTAATTTTAATCCTAATTCCTAATTAACAATGTTTCTTATAGCCTATAGGTCTTAGAAAAAGTGCTTACTAATTTTAATTAGGGAAAATTTCACTTTTGGTCCCATAACTTAGGCTTTTTTCAATTTTGGTCCCATTGTTTACGGGTTTATCACATTTGGTCCCATAACTTGTATTTTTTTCTCAATTTTGGTCCCATTAGTGATTTCCGTTAGCTAAACTAACAGGGTGACGACACGTGTCCGTTAGTCAAACTAACTTTTAAAAAAAAATAAATTATTTTCTATTTTTGATTTTGATTTTTTTATATGCATATACATATACATATACATATAAATACATATACTTATATACGGGGGGGGGGGGTGTGAGAGCGGCTTGTAGCTAGGTGGTGGTGGCGGGATTAGGATGAATGGGTCGCGGCGGCAGCTAATGAAGGTGGTGATGGTGGCTGCGGATCTGGGGGATGGAGGTGAGCGCGGTGGTGGTGGCTGCGGATCTGGGAAGGTGAGATTGGTGGTGGTGATGGAGGATTTGAAGGTGGTGGTGGCGGCGGCGGATCTGGGGGTGAGAGTGGTGGTGGTGGCTGCGGATCTGGGCGGTGAGAGTGGTGGTGGCGGCGGCGGCGGATTGGGTTGAGGGTGGTGGTGGCGGCGGATCTGGGCGGTGAGAGTGGTGGTGGTGGCGGCGAATTTGGATGGGTGGAGGCGGATTAGGATGAGTGGTGGTGTGGCGGCGGATTGAAGGCGGCGGCAGCGGCGGCTGATTCGAAGGTGGTGGCGGTGGTGGAGGTGGGGGGAAGGTGGTGTTCATGGTGTTGGTGGTGAAGAGATAAAATTAGGGTTTTTGGGGTATTTTTGGTGAAGAAGATGAAGAAGAAAAAGGAAAAATAAAAAAAAATAGAAAACTAATAAAAAATAAAAAATAATGTTTTTATGGATTTTTTTTTTTAGGTTTGACTAACGGATCACATGCCACGCACGTGCCAATTCCGTTAGTTTTTGGACGGAAAACGTTAATGGGACCAAAATTGATAAAAAAAAATGCAAGTTATGGGACCAAATGTGATAAACCCGTAAACAATGGGACCAAAATTGAAAAAAGCCTAAGTTATGGGACCAAAAGTGCAATTTGCCCTTTTAATTAATGTAGGAAAGAAGTCCAAAAGAAGATTTAGAATTGTTCACAATTTAACTCCGTTTTTCATTTTTGGTAATTGCTATTTTGTCCTCTATTTACTTTGGCGTTGTTTGGATGTGTTTTCGTTTTATTTCCAACCGTCATTTTCTAAAATGTATGGAAATGAGTTTTTTGATTTTTGTGTGAAAATAACGGCATGTTTGGTTGTGTTTCCAGAAATTGTTGGAATTGATGATTTGATGATGTATGAAATGATTAAGTTAGTTAAAAGTAATGATTATGTGAATAATATATATAAAATAACAGTTAATATTATATTGATTAAATATATTTTTAAGTAAAAATGATAAAAATCAACCCCAAAAAAAGCATTAAAATATTCAAAATGGGTCTTAAAATGTGTACGAGCTTATATATGAAGATTAAGACCATGTATTTTATTTCAATATAACACAAACTTGTTGCCGAAAAGATGGATTTTTAGAAGGAGATGTGAGAGATAGAAAAATGTGATTGTGATTTAATAAAGTGAATGGTAGTTATTGGGGAATGTGAAAGTGAAAATGAAAAGAAATGTATTTTCAACTTAGAATGATGTAAAGTGTGTATTTTCATTTTCAAATGAGATCGAGAATGAAAATATGAGTTTGAAAACACAAACAAACATAGCCTTTACTTTTTGGTTTTTGTAATTATTACTTTTTCAATTAAGAGCAAGTAAACTCTAAAGAAAAAGAAAAAGAAAAAGAAGCATTAAGCTGCTAAGAGAGGCTCGACGCGGATAGAACCCTTGACCCCAAGGTTCAAAAGCAACTGGAACATAAGCACCCACCAGTTAGGCCATTCCTCATTTTTTAAACCTTAAGAGTATATTTTGAGAGGCCATATAGCAAAAACATATATACCGACTAAGAAAATTTCAAGTCTTTTAGGTGGGGGTGGGGGGGGGGGGGGGGGGGGGGAGAATCCGTCGCACAGCGATGAACTCTTACAACCAAAAAGCATAAGGTACTACCTTATCTTGAGAATCAAACCAACGTATACGACAATTTCCAAGTCAACTACAACCACCCGAAATAATATTATTGTTATTTTATCCCACGAGTTAAGTCCTATAACCCGTGCAATGTCAACAGTAAACCGACTACACGACCCATTTATCGAGCTCTTGCCGATCATCTCCAACCAGTTGGTTTGGAGTGTCAGGTGACGAACACCCCCTTGGGCTGACACTCGGGTGAGGTAGGGTTCAGAATGACAAAGGTCATTATGCTCCGCTCGTGGTGGTTATCAATAACAGATAAAATTTCCGGGTAAATTACAAAGACCGAAAGATAAACACTTATCTACGGTTATTAATAACAAAATCTCAACTAGCGGACTAACATTCGAGCCCGTAACATTTTGGAAAAAACAAATCTTCGCGCTGCACAATGGTGCCGAAAACTTGCACCACTGTGCCAAACCTGCGCAAAAGACATAACTGAAAGATGAACTCTAAATTGAAGCTATATATACACTTATTTTCAGCACAAAGTATGTTGACAACAAAATATGAATTATGACTTGAAAAAAAAGAAAAAAAAACTATTACCCTAAAAAGTCTTCTTGAGTGATTAGGATACTGCAATCAAGAATGCGCCTACATAGAAAATAAAATATCAAAATTGAAATCGATTATCAGCAGATCTTAAAAAAAGAAAATCAAACGGAATGAGTTGGAAATGAATGTTTAGTGAGATGTTACCTGGAGATGAAACTGAATTCAAATTCAACTAATGTCGATAAATGGGACATGGGAAATCTTGGTCCTTTCTGGATTATTCATCCCCATAAGCAGTGGACAACCTTCGGCATAGACGTATCTCAATTGGGTGAGGCGCTGCATTGCTTCCTTAGATGGCAGATGCCTTAGCCTTTTGCAATTGTATATATATAAACGTACTAGAGACACTACCACAAAAAAGTCCTATTACAGCGTACCTATGACAGCAGTTTTGAAAACTGTTGTAATAGGGGGTACTCGGTTCGGACTTATGACAGCGGTTCGAGCCAAAACGCTGTCATAGGTGTCAGAAAAAAAAAAAATTTGAACGCAACAGCGGTTCGGCCAGAACCGCTGCCACAAAGTGCACTTATGGTAGCGGTTCGGCCGAACCGCTGCCACAAGCGTATTTTGTGGCAGCGGTTTGGCCAAACCGCTGCGACAAACCCACATGTGCCAGCAGTTCAGCCGAACCGCTGGCACAAGGGCCGGGTTTTCTACAACCCGGCCCCCCCTCTCTCTCACTCTCACTCTCACTCTCACTCTCACTCACTCTCTCTCTCTCTCTCTCTCTCTCTCAACTCTCTCACCACCATCGCCACCACCACCGTCCGCCGCCCCTCTCTTTTTCTCTCTCTATCTCTAGATCTACCTCTCTCTCTCGGTTTCTCTCTCTATTTCTACATCTACTTCTCTCTCTCTCGGTTTCTCTTGATCTACTTCTCTCTCGCGCCGCCGGTTGCCGCTCCTCCGCCGTCCGCTGCCGTCACTCCGGTAGTATCTCTCTCTCTCTTTCTCTTTCTAGATATATATATATATATATGTGCATATATATGTATATATTCTCTATATATATAAAATTAACTCTATATATATATATAGATAGTGCCGAGAGACGCCGCCGCCGACCTCCGTCGCCGCCGCCCGCCGCCGCTTCCGCCGCCGTGGTCCATTTAGTTTTGGGTGTATATGTGTGCGTATATTTGTGTATATGTGGGTGTATATGTATATATATTTGTGTATGTGTGGGTGAATGTATATATTTGTGTATATGTGGGTGTATGTATATATTTGTGTATGTGGTGTATGTATATATATTTGTATATATTTTTGAAATTTGCCTATTTATTAAAAAATTTAAGGGAACTAGGAATTTGACTGAATTTAGTATTAATTTTAGTTAGTCGGGTGTTAATTCCGTTTGATTTGAGATTAAATTGTGGTTATTTGGTGGTTTAGGGTACATTGATCCAACTGGTGATCTATATTTATACTTAGTTGCTGAAAATATGATGTTTTATTTATAGTTTTATGTGATTTATGTGATCCGACTGGTGATCAATATTTGTAGTTGTTGGAAATATGATGCTTTATGTGATTCAACTGGTGATCAATATATTTTTTATAAAATGGTGCTTTATTTTTAGTTTTATGTGATTTATTTGATCCAACTGGTGATCAATATTTGTAGAAATATGATGTTTTATGTGATCCAACTGGTGATCAATATTTTCGTATAGTAAGATCGACATTTTGGGTTTGTTGTGGGTGGAAGATTATAATATTGGGTTTGTTGTGGTTGAAATATACGAATTTTGTTGGTTGCAAGTTTGGGGGAATATTAAGTCGAGAACTTGGTAGAAATTTTTGCGTCGGTACTCTGCCGAATTTTTTCTAGGATAACGTGAAATAAATTAAAATGAAAATAGTTTAAATAATTTGACTAAACTGATGTTAAAATTGTTTAATTTAATTAATTAAGATTGAAATTGGATTTTAGCGGATCGTAAGATCCGAATTTTGTTGGATTCAACCTACCCGGGTGAAGATTAAGTCGAGAACTTGGTAGTAATTTTTGCGTTGTTACTCTGCTGAATTTTTTCTAGAATAATGGGAAATAAATTAAAATAAAAATTATTTAATTAATTTAACTATCAACTGATGATAAAATTGTTTAATTTGATTAATTCAGAATCAAAATGGATCGAAGTTGGATTTTAGCAGATCGTATGTCGGAACAGTATGAGAAAGGTGTGAAAGAGTTCATAAAGTTTGCGGTTGACCATGCACCAGATCGAACTAGGATCACTTGCCCGTGTTTACGTTGTTGTTTTGGAAAGAGAATTAGTCCACGTGAGTTGGAAGATCATTTGGTGTGTAATGGAATTGATAACAGCTACAAACGTTGGACAAGACACGGTGAAAGCAGTGTCCCGTTGGATGATTTGGGTGGTACATCATATCCATCACACGATTTCAACATGAATGATTATGAGCCTGATCGTTTGGAGGAAATGACAAATGTGATTGAGGAGGATTTGCGAAATTGTCCTAAAATGTTTAACAATTTGACAAGTGATTCAAAGACACCACTGTATAGTGGTAGTAAATTCACGAGATTGAAAGCAGTTCTTAACCTATACAAGTTAAAAGCCAACAATGGGTGGAGTGATAAGAGTTTCACAGACTTGCTTGGTTTATTAAAAAGCATGCTACCTGAGGATAATGTGTTACCTAATCGTACTTATGAGGCTAAACAGATGTTAACCTCAATTGGCATGGGATATGAGAGGATACATGCCTGTCTCAATGATTGCGTATTATTTAGAATTGACTATGCATCATTGAAGGCCTGTCCAAAATGTGGCGCCTCACGGTACAAGAAGAATGGATCTACGCCTGTCAAAACCATGTGGTATTTGCCTATAATACCACGATTTAAGCGCAGGTACAGTAGTAAAGAGTTAGCCAAGGACTTGACATGGCATGCTGATAGAAGGCTTGAAGAAAGGATTGAAGATGACAAGATTCGACATCCCTCAGATTCTCCTCAATGGAAAAAGATTGATGATGATTTCCCTGAATTTGGTGAAGAATCAAGAAACCTGCGCCTTGTATTGGCTACAGATGGCATGAACCCTCATGGCTTGCAAAGTAGCTCACATAGTACATGGCCGGTGATTTTGATGATCTACAACCTTCCCCCATCGCGATGCATGAAGCGAGAGCATATAATGATGCCTATACTCATTTCTGGGCCGAAACAACCTGGAAATGATATAGATGTCTACTTGGCTCCTTTAATTGAGGATTTGAAGGTGTTG
Organism: Buddleja alternifolia; assembly: GCA_019426215.1. Taxonomy (NCBI): domain Eukaryota; kingdom Viridiplantae; phylum Streptophyta; class Magnoliopsida; order Lamiales; family Scrophulariaceae; genus Buddleja; species Buddleja alternifolia. Next base: position 29,492,189 of record CM033403.1, read on the forward strand.
TGGGACACCGGTGTTCAAGTATATGACGGGTTGAGAGAAGAAAATTTTAATCTCAGAGTCATGTTATTTGGAACAATCAATGATTTTTCGGCAAGAGAAAACCTCGAGGGATATGGTGTACATGGCCAATGTGGATGCCCCATATGTGTCAAGAGTACAGATCAATATCGATTGACACACTCCCAGAAATATGCATTCCAAGGGCATCGGAGATGGCTAAATCGGAACCATCGATATCGTCGGTGGAAGAAAGCTTTCAATGGGAATATAGAAGAAGGCCGAGCTCCTAAGTGCTTAACTGGTGAAGAAGTGTTTGAAAATGTAAGAGACTTGGAGGTTAAATTTGGAAAGACTTTTGCATGTGGCCTTGCAAAAACTGGGTGGAAAAAAAAAGTCAATTTTCTTTGAGTTGCCGTATTGGACGTCTTTACATGTTAGACATTTTCTCGATATAATGCATATTGAGAAAAATGTATTTGATAGCGTCATTGGAACACTTCTAAATGTGCCCGGAAAGACAAAAGATGGCGTAAAGGCACGGTTAGACTTGGTTGAAATGAAGATAAGAGGAAAATTGACACCAACAAATAAGGGGAAACGTACTTATTTTCCTCCAGCAGCTCACACTCTAGCCAGGAAAGAAAAAATTGCATTATGTGAGTTTCTTAATGGAGTGAAAGTTCCAGAAGGGTATTCTTCAAACATTAGCAGTCTTGTATCAATGAAGGATTTGAAGCTAAAGCACTTGAAGACTCACGATTGTCATGTAATCATGGATCATTTGCTACCAATTGCTATATGGGCCATTTTGCCAAAAAAGGTGAGAGACACGATAACTAAATTGTGTTTCTTCTTCAAAGCAATGTGGAGCAAGGTGTTTGATCCTGAGCAATTTCCTGCACTTCAAAAACAAATTGTCATCACTTTGTGTGAGCTTGAAATGTATTTTCCACCTGCTTTTTTTTGATATAATGACTCATCTACCCATTCACTTGGTTAGAGAGACTCAACTATGTGGATCGGCTTTTATGAGATCTATGTATCCGGCTGAGCGTTATATGAAGGTATTGAAAGGCTACGTGAAAAATCGTAGTCGACCGGAAGGTTGCATTGTTGAACGGTACATAGTTGATGAAGCCATTACATTTTGCATAGAGTATCTGACAGATTCTAATGTTGCAGAGCTCCCAAAGTCTCATGTTGTGGGAGGGGGAACAGAAGGAGTCGGATTAATGGGAAAGCAATTAGTTAGTGTTCATATTACACAAAGGGATCAGGCACACCTATATGTGCTCCACAACACCGATGAGGTTGACCCATATGTTGAAGAGCATAAGAACCAACTTAGGAGATTCAATCCAATTAAAAATGAGAGTTGGATTTCAAGAGAGCATAATAAGAGTTTCATCGATTGGTTCCGAAAGCATTTTGAAGAAAAATAGAAAGAGAATCCACAGCTTTCAGTTTCAGATAAATTGACACGACTGTCGATGGGTCCGGACAGACTAGTATTTTGTTATTCAGGTTATCGTATAAATGGTCGCACATTCTATACAAAAGACCAAGACGAACGAAGTACAATGCAGAATAGTGGTGTGAGTCTTGTAGCTCAAGCAATGCATATCTCAAGTGCGAAAGATAATAATCCTATCTATGCCGATTTATCATATTACGGGGTGATTGAACGTATATGGGAGCTTGATTATAGTTGGTTTCGGGTGCCTGTATTTGGATGTAGGTGGGTTGACAATAAACATGGTGTCGATAATAGTGAAATAGGCTTCACTCGAGTAGACCTTGAAAGGATGGGATACAAAGATGAACCTTTCATTTTAGCGTCACAAGCTAAACAAGTATTTTTTGTTACCGATCCTATTGATAAGAGGTGGTCCATTGTTTTATCGGCAAACAAAAATACATGTATTGATGGTGATTATGAAGAAAGTGAAGATGATGGAGAAAACCCTATCTCATTAGGCGATTCACAATCAATTGATAGTGACGATGACTTGGATATAAGTGATGATGAATTGTATATACGACAAGATCACCAAGAGGGGATATGGATTAATCCGTCAGTTCGTCGCCGTACTAAAAAAAATGGTCGTACCGATGGGAAGCAAAAGACTGCTAAGCCAACGACAAAAAGAAAACGATGAAAGGTATTTGAATTTATTTCATAATTGTATGATAGACTTATTTCAATATTTATACTTAGTTGCTAGAAAATTTATATTCTTGAGATTTGCCAATTTTTGTGGAAAATTTAAGGGAAATAGGGGGTTGATTGATTTTAAGGTTAATTTGGTTTAGCTGGGGGTTAATTATGTTTAATTGAGGATTAAATTTTGTTTATTTTGTGGTTTAGGATAATTTTGTTTATTTTGTGATTTATTACTTCTATTTGAAAATTATTATTGCCAAATGAATCTGCCAAATTTATATGAATCTAACTTCTGTATTTATTACTTCTATTTGAAAATTATTATTGCCAAATGAATCTGCCAAATTTATATGAATCTAACTTCTGTATTATTTGTCTTTTGTAGGTCGATGGCTTCAAATCCTGATGGTAGTTTTCCCGACGATGATGTATATGGATTAGATAGCGGTCATGAGAAGGAGATACGAAGAGGTGTCTCTGCTATGAAAAAAGTTATCAATGCCAGAAGTAAAGGCATAAGGCTACCTGTCGGCTGGAATGACAGAGGTCAGCCAGTTAACCCCAACAAATCAATATTTGTTGGGTATATAGGCGTGCAGGTTCGACAGAAGGTGTCGATTGCCATGAGTAATTGGCGCAAAGTCCCGTCAGCAACAAAAAAAAAACATTTGGGATGAGATGAAGGTAATTTGGATATTATCATATTTGTAAGTGTTAATGTATTATCATATTCTCTAAATTATAATTTTATATATACTTTATTGTTTGTTTTTTGTAGTTGGCGTTTGATATTGACGAAAGTCGACAAAAGTACGTACTAGCAGAAGCTGGGAGGCTAGCACGTAACTTCAGGAGCTACATAAGCAGAAAGTATGTGCGAGATGATGATGGAAACGTTAATGTCAACCCACCTCCACAATATGAGATATCCCAAGCCGATTGGGCGGCATTTTTAGAGGTTCGCTTAGGTGAACCTTGGCAGGTAGCTAATCATTTTAATTTACAGTTTCATTTGTTGGTTATTGCGTTTATATTTAGCTAATAATTTGATAATGTAATAAACAGAAAATAAGTATGGACAATCAGGAAAGAGCAAAGGACCCTGAATATCCTTACCGGAAAGGGAGTCTTGGACATGCTGTTGTGGAGCAAATGGAGGTATGTAGTTCATTTAGCAGTGAATCCTTACAATTTTTTTAATAATAATTCTATGTTAATGCATACATATATTTTTTAATGAAAATATAGATAAATAAAAGAAGAGATGCGGGATCCGATTGTACAGATGTGACACGAGCACTCGTGTGGAGGGTTGCGCGTTCCGATGCGACAAATCAAATTGATAACGAAAATGTTAGAAGAGTGGTGAATGAAATGGTGAGTTATTGGCAATTTTAGCTCTATTAATTGTTTTATGTTTGTTTTGAAATACTATTGAAAGCACAAGGTTCACTATTTTTTTTAATTTTTAAAAATATATCATTACAGGAGAGCATTTCACAAGAGGGCACTAGCCATAGTGGAAATGAGATGAGTCGAGATGACCTATTGGCTAAAGCTATTAAAAGGAAAGAGCATACGGGTCGCGTTAGGGGTGTTGGCTTTGGGGTCTCACAAAGAGACTATTTTAAGGATCCAAAGCCTGCTTCAGAAAAGGAGGTGGAAAACTTGAGAAACATAGTGAAAAACCTCTCCGAAACTATGGTTGCCATGCAACAACGAATTGATGTTTTGGAAGCCCCTAACTCGCGTCAGCCACATGAAGATGACGTGATTTCTTTGAAAGATAGCAGCCCAGAACCAGGTTATAAGATGCTTCCTGAGGTAAAAATTTGAACTTGTTTATTAATCATACAACTTGCGACTCTCTATTTCTGTAAATCATACAAAACTTTCTAATATAATGTTGTATATATATATATATATGTGTGTGTGTGTGTGTGTGTGTGTGTGTAGGGTACCGCTCCATGTCAATTAGCACTTTCATCTCCATCATATCGTGTGGTGGCTAAAGGACAGCTATACAATCGATCAGAGACTGATAGAACACTTCACAACTGTCAATTAGCCACCAACAATGTGAAAGTGCGCATTGACACTGCAGTTGAGGCTAATACACTCCTGCCCGTCCCTCTCAATGATGAAATATTCTCCATTTCTCATGCTCTGGGTACCTTTGTTGCTTGGCCAGCGAGTCTTGTCATTGTCACTGCTGCACCGGTATGTAATTAATAGCTAGTCATTAATAAATTATAACAATTTGTTTGAGGTTACTAAATATACTTTGGTGTGTAACATTTATATTTTATTTTCTTGCTTAAACAGTCCAAATCATCTGGAAATCGTAAGTCAGGGACGTCGAAGCAGTCAGCTGTCAAAGGAAAATCTCAAGTGGCCGAGCCTGCAGGTGAAGTAGACATATGTGCAGATCTTCAACTAGATGGACTCCCTAATGACCTTGTATTTCTGGGAAAGTACACGAAGATGATGAAGATTGGTGCCCAGATCAATATATACATGGACGAAGCCATTATGAATTTTTCATTCCCAGAGTTCATTGGAAAGGAGGAGATCTGTCACCTTCTGTGTAGAAAAGAGATAGGAGCCTCTATCATTACAGCGTACATAAAGTAAGTTTTTTAATTATTTTATTACATCTAAACTACGATTATTTTCGTTACTCGAAATTCATTTTTTATGCTCAATTTAGGTGTTTGTGGTTTAACTACGTGATCCCCGAAGGGAAAGAAGCAAGTTTCGGGTTCCTTAGCCCACATTCCATAGCTGCTCAAACAGACCCGTCAGTTCAACAAGTGCAGTACATAGCACGTGCTATGATGCAGAGTGCACAACAGAATAAGTTATTTCTTGCACCTTACAACACCGGGTGAGCTACTAAAGACTCGACTTTAATTTGTAAAACTAGCTACGCAAAACAAATTTTCAACTTATCTTTTGAATGCTTTGTAGGGGTCATTGGTTGTTGCTTGCAATTAATCCATTTAAAGAGATTTTTTACTATCTGGATTCTGTGCATGGTGAGCCGCAATACCGAGATGATATAATACTAAAATTCAATCAGTAAAATTTTCATTCAATCAATGTATCCATTATATTTAATATTTTTTTAAATTGTATTTATTTCACATAATTTCTTGTTTTTAACATATTTTCTTGTTTTTTATATTTTTTTATAGAGCTGTGCACATATTTCGTGCAAACCGCAACAACCAATCCAACAAATCCAAAAACTCGGTCTGTAAATGGTTTACTATAAAGGTTAGCGTTTTCTAGTTTCATGAGATTATATATTCGTATAGAAGTTCGTCTTCTAATACAACGTAATTTTGATTGCTTTTGTAGTGCCCCCGGCAGACCAACGAGGTGGATTGTGGCTATTTCGTTATGAGATTCATGAAAGAGATTATTAGCCACGGACTATCTATAATCCCAACAGCGGTATACATAATCCTTATATATACTTAATTCTATTACTTTTGAAATTATTAAACCTTTGGTAGGTAATTGAAATGTTATTTCACTTTGCAATTAATCTCTATATATATACATATATCTTGCAGTACTTTAAGGATTGTCAATCCTTCTATACTGATGAGCAAATTGATGAAGTACGCTGCGAAGTTGCACGTTACATTTTCTTAGTAGCTCCTTAGAAATTAGGTAATGTAGTTTTTGTACATTGTGACTTGTTGTAAATTGAGATTTGATTTATTGTATTTCGTAAGGTCATTAGTAATTTAATTAGTTGATTGTACATTTTGTTGGAGATTATAATATTTTATTGTTGGAGGAAAAAGATGGTAATATTGAAATTTGGGGTGATGTTTGTTTATGTTGAATATGTTTTGTTGTTAGTTGAAATTTGTTGGTTGGATCATTGCATATTACTGTACAGCCACTATCATGACAGGGCAATAAATAATTAAAAAAAAAACAGAAAAAATGACAGCGGTTCTGCGAGAACCGCTGCCACAGGTCCTTTATTTTTTATTTTTTTTTGGTTTTTCCACAACGGTTTCCTAAAAACCGCTGTCATAGGGTCCCCCTCTGACAGCGGTGTTCAGGGAACCGCTGTCATAGGTGGACCTATGACAGCGGTTAAAAACCGCTGTAATAGGTCCACACCTATAACAGCGGTACCTATGACAGCGGTTAAAACCGCTGTCATAGGCTCAAAAAAACCGCTGTCATAGGTCATTTTTGTAGTAGTGAGATAACAAGTTCCCACACCAATCTGGCAAAACTTCTATGCCAAAACCATGTATATATAAGGCAGAGATAGCAGTGAGATGTTGAAGTTGATCCGACAGAGAGTCCCATTGCGGCGATCCATATAATTGTAAAGTTCGAAGTGAGTGCAGTCGTTGGATGCCTTCGAGAGCCTCACAGAATGAAGTCAAACTCACTTCTTCAGGAAAGGGACCAATGCACAACGATCTTAAGTGGCTAAGACAATTAATATTCTTGGGAAAGCTCGGACATTTGCCAATATACAAGTAATGCAAAAGCGGCATTTTCTGACAGTCTATTGAAAAAGAAGATGCCAGTTCATTGCAGTTTGATATCTCCAAATTCTCAAGCGACACACATGACTCTAGCATTTTACTCGGAATGTCTGTCAGCCCTCTGCAATCTGTAATGCTCAAGCTTCGAAGAGAAATTAATTCTGCGCTTGAATATCGAATTGACTTGAGATTAATGCAATTACATAAATTTAATACTTGAAGAGACCACAAATTGTGTGCATCATCCGGAAATTCAAGATGAGTTAAGCTATCACAAGAATATATATTCAGAAATTCAAGGTGTTGGATTCTGAAAAATAGCCTTTCAGGAAGACAAGTGAGGTCTCCAACCTTTTGGATTGTTAAATCAATGAGAGAGTTGTTGCATAGCTTATCCAAAAATAGTGGCTACATTACAATCTTCAATTTTTTAAGAGATGGAAAATCATGACTTGGAAAGATGATCATTTTGTTGCACCCCTCAATTTCCAAATATTCAAGGTTAGGAAAAGCATCAACTCCAGATGGTTCAATCCACTCTACCAAATTCGTCATACCTGTAAGTTTGAAACGTTCAAGTGCTCGAAATGGTGGAGGTTGCAGGCCACTTCTGCTGCTACTTGACTCGTTTCTTCCACGGGGATGATAAAATGAATGACCCATTGATTTTACACTTTCTAGTTTATGCAACTCCAATATTTTTAGCATGGGTAGATGACCCAGTGTTGGAATTTCTTGGCATCTTTCACAATTCACTAATTTGATCTCAATTAATTTGTCGAGATTGAATGCCTCACCAACAGTTAAGTTCAAGGTCCATGATGGAAAATTATCTCCATGGAAATTTCGAATGGTTAAGCTTTTTATATAACTATCTATCACTATATCAATTATTTCACACATTCATCAATCAAAATCATTTCCTTCGATTAGTACTTTTCTATTTATCATCCATATTTTAATAATAAATTAGCATTACATATCTATCTATCTTATTTTATTATTTATTTATTCACATAATCATTACAAAAATAACTAATTCAATCATTTAACACATCATACATCAACTATTGATTTGACACATTTCACAAATTTCAAGCATTTTTAAAAACATAAATAAACACAACTCACATCACATCAATGTAGTACGCATATTACGAGAAATTTTTAAGATTTAGTCTCAAAAGCATAAACAAACAAAGCATTTTTTTAATCTTTTACCCACACACGCACCCACTTATTCACACACACACACACACACTACAACCTATGATGCACGGACACTCCGAAAAAATCTCGTGCAGTGTCGAACACGCGCCGTATCTGTGTCCAACTAGTGAGGACAGAAGAAAAAATACACATGAATATTAGTATCTTAGCCGTGTCTGTGTACTAACTTTTTTAAAAAATTCACGTATTCGTGTCTTGTGTCGTGTCCGTGTCCGTGTCCGTGTCCGTGCATCATAGACTACAACACTTTGTTGCTCCTAGGTTTAGAACCCATGACCTCCCACAAAGAGATGTACTGTGTGCGGACCTCACACACAGTTGTGCAAAAGAGATAAATACAAGGTACATTTTGAAGTAACACTCTCGATATACCATAATATTATCCCACTCATAAGTGAGAAGTGGTGCCACTAGGCCAAAGCCTCGGTGGTAACAAACAAAGTTTTATTGTTTTTAGGGATAATAACAGACGCCCCCCTCAATTATGGGGTGATGTGCACTTTGCCCCCTAACTTATTAAAATGTGCGATTTACCCCCTCACTTATAAAAAATGTGCACTTCACTCCCTCGGGCAGCTCGGGCAGGGACAAAGTGCTACAAAACACATAAGTCAGGGGGCAGAGTGCTACAAAAACACATAAGTCAGGGGGCAGAGTGCTACAAAAATACATAAGTCAGGGGGCAAAGTGCTACAAAAACGCATAAGTCAGGGGGCAAAAGTTCAATTTTTATGATAAGTGTAGTGCCTGAATCTGCCCGAGCTGTCCGAAAGAGTGAAGTGCACATTTTTGATAAGTAAGGGGATAAATCGCACATTTCAATAAATTGGAGGACAAAGTACACATCACCCTATAACTGAGGGCGGTGTCTGCTATTATCCCTTGTTTTTATTCCACCCTAATTTTATTGAAAAGTTTGCAAGCGATTAATTACATATGTATGACGTAAGAGGGGTATTTAGCAAGTGGGAGCAAAGGGGATCTAAGTTGGGAGTCGAGACCATGGGAGACAGCCGTGTAGGAGACCAATCGTGACCGTCTATCTGTAAAGCTCTCCATGATTTGACGGCTTAAAGGAGCCGGTACGTCTCATCACTCGATAAAATCACATCATCATGTCACTCTAGGGACTGTACGTAACAGTGCATTTGGAAAATATATGTTAAACCAAATTCAATAGTGTATATATTTTTCACTCAATAAGATGTATTGTGTATGATTTTCATAAACACTTATATGAGAGATACAGACACATAATTCACACTCGATATATTAAGCTCGATTTAGCATAGAATTACTTGAACATTAGGGGGAAAATAGTAAGGCTATGTTTATTTATGTTTTTGAGTGATTTTTCAAGAAAATTTTCAAAAAATGTGTAATATAGGTATTCGTGTAAAAATGATATGATATTAATTATATTCGCTTATGTTTGTAGAAAAAAATTGAAATAAGTAAAATGTGAAAATCAAGTGGAATTTGTTGTTCCATGAGGTATAAAATGATTGATTTCATTATTTTGAAAAATATTAGGTGACTAAAGAAAAATAAAGTAATAAATAGAATCTAAATAAGTAATTGTTGATGAGAAATAACGTAGATATTAATTGAAAGTTATTTATATTGGGGAAGGGGGTATAGTGCGCTTTAGAACAACTCTTTTGATACACCCTACAATACAAATTCAAAGTTGGGCGTGTGTTTTTCATCACTCATGCATCCCCACCCGTGACCACCCCCACCCCCTTGGTGAGATGCATAAGGAGCATTGTTCCTAAATGCACCATAGTAATACAATCACAAGTAGTTGAAAACATGCGGTTTTGATTGAAAATGAGTTGTATTTGCAATTTTTTGAAAAATTATTTTAAAAAGGTGAACATACAAGGCCCACCAATTTTTAGGTGGATTGAATTTACTATTGCATTATTCAACTTTAAACGATTGATGAGGTCGAAGCCCTTCCAACACTTTTTGATCATTGTTGTCGCCTTCCCTTGATGCACTCCAGATGAACTCTAATTCGAGTATGTTTGACTTTTCAATCAGGCACGCTCTACCAGCCTCCTCTTTATCATTCACCCGTTCAAGGTTGCGTATCATGAGTTTCCCCTTTAGATTCTCCAAAGATCCCAACTTTTCAATTCGACGACCCTTCTCATGGCCCACATTAAAAAACTCTAGTGTCCGAAGACAAGTTAGCTTTCCTATTTCAAGTGGCATTTCGAAACCTTCAATATTCGATAACATGAGATGTCTCAAACTAACTAACTGCTGGAACTGCTCTGGGAGCCTTGCAAGGGATGAGCAATGAATAGCCTTCAACGTCTGCAAATTAAAAAGCTTACAAATGGAATCGGGAAAAGTATCCATCTTATCGGAAGACACATCAAGAAATCTCAAATGTTTCAACTTGCCAATTAAGTTTGTCAGTTCAGTTACTTTTGCCCCTTGTAGATTTAGAATATGCAAGTTTTTGAAATCTTTAAACATAATACTAGATACTTTGTCGCCTCCAATGAATAAAGTCCACAAATAAATTGCTCCCTCTTTCATTATGTTGTGTGCTTCCTCATGTGATTCGATGGCCAAATATCGAACTTGAGGAGGGATGGTCTTTGTAGTGTTGTTTTCGACTTTAAAACTTTCCCCTTTTGAAACTGAACATGCCAAATCATGCACTAGATCATGCATCTTTGAGTGCTTAATATTGCCAAACTCATCCTTTACCGGCTCTTGGAAGAAAGAATTTTGCAGCAAAATATCATAAACTCTGCTCCCTAATTTCTCCATATCATCTCTATCATTTTCTATAAGAAATCCTTCGGCCATCCACAATTGGATTAGTTGCTCTTTCTCTATTTCTGCATCCTCCCGGAAAATGGAACAATATGCAAAACACTTTTTAAGTAAAGGAGAAGGCAAGCGATCGAAACTCACCTTCAATACTTGAAGCACCCCACTTTCTTCTCTATTAAATGCTGCTAATCCAGTACGCAGAAACGAGGTCCAATCATCACTTTCCTTCCCTTGCAAAGTCGCTCCAACCATGGTTGCAGCTAACGGTAGACCTCCACATTTAGAAGCAATATCCTTCCCAATGATTTCAAATTCTCCAGGAACTTCCTTACCAGAAAAGGTTTTTGCTTTAATTATTGACCAACATTCATCATCGGACAATTTATGCAAAAGATAAGCAGCATTTGGGTTCACAATTGAAGCTACGTCTGAACTACGAGTAGTCACAAGACAGAAATTGCCTTTATTTGGGTTGATTCCAAGAAGTGAACTCTTAAAATCTTCCCAGTCTCTTCTTTGATCATTCCACAAATCATCAAGAATGAGTAAATATCTTCTATCTTTCAATTTCTCTTGAAGCTTATTGAGTATAGTTTCCTTCTCTTCTACCTGGACAACATTATTTGTCAATGTTTCAAGAATTCTCTTGAAAAGTTGTGTAGTATTGAAATTGTCGGATACACACACCCATATCTTTTGATCGAAATGCGTCATGATTCTTGGGTGATTAAAGATTAATCGAGCTAAAGTTGTTTTTCCAAGTCCTCCCATCCCAACTATGGGAAGGACTGAAACAACTTCATCGCTTGGGTTAACCAACATATTAACTATTGTCGACGCATCATCTTCTCTACCAAGAACAATCGGATCAACACTTATGGAATCAGTTTTGTTGATTGGAGGAAGATAATGTAACACCCCGCCCCTTTATTTTATATAATTATCAATTAAGCTATTATTAAATAGAATATATATATATATAGATATTACCAACTTATTTAAAATGATATATTAGAATCAACTAAAATCTAGGGATATAACTTGGTTACAACCCTACATCTAAGTTGTTGTTATCAAATCCTAACAAAAATTTAATTCTAACAACTTGAAGCTTATCCAAACTCTTTTAATGCATTATCAGTAATAATTATATTTATATATAGATGTATCTTTCTACTTGTTTTCTCAATTAAATAATGAATTTTCGGATATATTAATTAACACATGATTTAGATGAGCATATCACCTCAAATCTACCAAATCTAGTGGATTTAAGTCTATCTCATCATATCTAACCCCTTAGGGACTTAGAAATCTACTCAAACTCTTCTAACTGAACCCCAGACTCCCCTATAAATAGCCCCCACCTATGCATACGAAAATTGCACCTCTTATTCATATTTCTCCCTCAAGTTTCATCTAGGCTTAGGAAGTTCATTAGAAGAATCCGAGGAGGCTGTTGTTGTTCAAGCTCGGGTTGACGGTGAGGTAGATATTTTGAAAAACCCTAGTTTTCTCTATAGTATTTTATGATAACAATTAGGTTCTTACTTTGTAAATCCAATGTTGTAGGATCCGAAAAACCCCACAGACGTGTAGCTAAATCGAGTTTCAAAATAGTAAGTAGTTTTTACCCTTCTATTGTTTGTGAAATTTATTTTAAAACTCCATGTTATATTTTGTAAAACTATTTTGATATTAAAATAGGTCTTGAGCATGCTAGATTTGGTTTTCTTATATAAAATTGCTACCATGTGATCTATGTTTTGTAAACTGTCAATTTGCTTGTGTTAAAACATTTCATTTGAAATTGTGAATGATTCGTATGCTCTGAGTTATTAGTATCTATTGGTAAGGAATTAATTCCGGGCCTCCTGTAGGGCTTTAAATATACAGTGTTTGAACCTTTGAGCCTCCTGCGGCGAATTAATAGCAGTGTTTGAACCTTTGAGCCTACTGCGGCGAATTAATAGCAGTTTTGGCCTACCTAGCGGGATAAACAGCTAGGACTTGATCAAGTTTACTACTAAGTTCTAAGAAGTTCATGAGCATTAGAAAAATTCTTTGATAGATTGATATATTTAAAGTTATTTGATAAAGTGATTCTAAATTTTGATTTGCCTACAAAGTCGATCACATGCTATATATATGTAAGTTTTGTTGAATTGAAAACCCCTTTTTATAAATAACATTGATTTAAAGCAAAAATAGTTCGTTTTATGCTTTCACGTGATTTTTAAAATGTATACATACTTAACATGCTCTAGACCGGTAGAAGGCGTTAGAACTATTTACTGGGCGACCTTTGTCGCTCATACAACGATTCTAAATTTTGCAGAAAGTTTAGTCGAGTCAGAGGAGGACGAGGAACAATATTTGGGGTGGTGAAGATGGTGATTAGCTAGGATGTTACTTTTAGAATTTTTTGAATTAAATAAATGTTTTTGGGATTTTTGTCGTTTTTACGAAAACCCTGTTTTATTTCTGAACTTTTGAGCGATTGTAATAAAGGAGAAGTTTTAAATTTCATTTTTAGTATTGCTTTGAACCTCTGGGTTTCGTGTCTTTAAGTCCTTTCGGGCTTGGGGACATGGCCAACACGCGACCCCAATTTTGGGGGCGTGACAGATAAATAGCAGAATCAAATACTCTCTTTTGAAGGTTATATCTAGTAGCCTCTTCATTGACCTTTCCCAACTTCATATTCACATTCTTGATCTTATGAGCCATGTTTAGACGAAAGATGAGAGGATTGTTGGACGAGAAAAAGAAGCGCACCTTTCTCTTCATTTGGTTTCTGATCTCTACCTTCCGACGGATGATTTCATAGTTGAACTCATCCAACAAGTGATCCGCTTCATAGGAAACATCTTCAAGTCTCTTCAGCCACAATTTCACATGTTCGTCTTCAACTTGGCGTCTCGAGGCATCGTTCAGGAATGCTTGAACCGTTTGCAATGACTGCTCCAGCCCTTTCAACTCATTCTTGAGACCCCATGCAAGGCCGACTTCTTGAGCAAGAACATCGATAAGCTTTTTTACCAAAACTTCCACACTAGCACTCATCACAGTTTCAGCCATTTCGTTTTCTTTTTTTGTTTTGTTTCAAAGATTGTGTGAGTTTGAGTTATAGATACAAAGAAAGAGATTCAGCACAGAGAGAAAGCAGATGCAAAGAAATTAGAGAGTTGGTGTTCGTAAGGAGTTGTTTTCTTCACTTTCGAATTCTATTACACTTAAGCTGCAATAATGGATCTTAGCTTTGCTGTAATCCTAATATTATATCTTCAAGTGGTAATTTAATATGCCCTGTGAGCTGTTCTCTGACATCAAAACGCGTATAATTGTAATATTAAAATGGAAATTAAACAAGTTCATGTTCATAGTGCCTGTTCCGCGTCTTAAGGCCAAATTATGTGGTAGGTTCTAATCTCATTGCCACTAAAGGTATCTCTGCTAAGGATTGACCAATTTGATTAAAGAAAGCTATCGATTAAGCAATATTAAAACTTCATTTTGGAAAGCAAAGGGTGTGGCCGAGTTGGTCACAAGGCTATTTGGTATGAAAATCCACCCAAGTTCGAAACCTCATGTGATGCTGGTGGAGGGTATTATCCTCCGTCCCGCCGTGGGGGGCCCTGTGCTTATCGAGCCCATCGCCTATGGGTAACCTAGGGCGGCTTTCCTTCACACGTGGTTTGCGGGCTATTACATGTGGACTTGCTCTGCGGGAATACCAACGAAGATTTACCCTGAGATTTAAAAAAAAAAAAAAAACTTCATTTTGGAATATAAAATTTGAAATGATGCTTAGTGCAGTTTTACACTTTTGTCCAAAGTCATCTCCGTACCACCAAATATGCATTTTTTTGTCATGAAAATAGAATTCCTTTTGGAAATATTGGTCCCATTTTCGAATATGTGAGGTCCTAAATCGTAACGAGTTAAGCTAAAGGTGTGTCGCTTTCGCGCCCCGTTCAATCCTGTCCTAAAAAACACCTTTTATAATATATTAGTAAAGAGCACGTGGGTTGCACGTGACTCTTATTTATTTGTTTTAAAAATATATTGATGGTAATAAGAATAATTATTAATTTGTATAGTAAATCCTAGTTATATACATTTAAAATTATATATTAATGTTTTATAAAATACTATCATGTAAATAAAGAAGATAGTATATTCAATCATACAGTAAAAGACGTTGCATCTTTAACATATAATGTTTTTGAATATATATTTTACAGTATTTTCTATTGGGATTATACATTTATCTTTTTAGTATATTGAATTCGATTATTAAAGATGGATGCCCCTATTTTATTTTTGGTTATTGTAATGTAGTAATTAAGCAAGAATTTATTTGATTGAGAATTTTTGCTTTATAACCAGTGTTTTAAAAGGCGAAGGCGCGGGGCGGGGCGTTTTACGTCCCATGGGGCGGGGCGTATGCCCGACAAATTTTGCTTTTTTAGTATTAAAAAAATATAATATAATGTTAAGAATTAATTTAAATTAGAGAAAAATTATAAAATTGAAGGATAAATTAAGTACAAAAATAAGATAGAGAAAGTTAAAAATAATAATATATTCAACCATGCAAACTAAAAGTCCAAGCTCAACTCTTGCAAAAAACAATCAAGATAGACAAATAATTGTTTCAAATTCTAGTGTTACGCAAAATAAAAATTTAAAATAATAGTTAGCGAGCACTAATTTACTCAATCACTATCAAAAGTCTCATCATTAAGATCATTACCTTCATCTTCGGCTCTCAATACTCGAGCATTAAGCTGTGTTGCTCTTGCAGCTTTTTTTTTTTTTTAATGTTTGATTTAATTGAATAAGTGGGCCATGGGTTTTTACTAAAAGAATAAAACATGTAAAAAGTTTAAGTGGGTTTTAGATTGGAAATTGGAAAAAAAATATCAATTTAGGCCTAAATCATACCATATGGACATGAAATACATTGGGCGTACGCCCAAGGACTGGGCACGTTTTTGCCCGGAGCGTACGCCCATGAGGGGTTACGCCCCCCTCCTATTGCCCCGGGCGTTTCAGCAACGCCCCGCCCCGGGCGCGCCCCGAGACTGCCTTTTAAAACACTGTTTATAACATAAACTCAATTTTGAAATTGAAAATTTTCAATTCTCAAAGATATTTGATTAAAATAATAAAAACGATCTACAATTGAAAAGGTTGAAAACATAGATAACATTATAAACAAACTTACCCTCTCATAATTGAAATTACAAATACCTAACCCATTATAATTGAAAATTACATTACACAAAGCTCCCCTGCTATAATGCACTTCTTACCATCTCTCCCCTATGTATTAAAAAAGTCTTACAATTTAACCCCTAAAACTTTACAATTAGGCCCATGTAGGGGGATGTTGGTAATTTAAAAAATAAGATGGTTTTTTGGTAATTACACATTATGAGAGGGGGTATGGTCGTAGCAAAAATATTATTTCAATTTTTTTTTTGAATGATTTTTAAGTGAAGGGCATCATTTAGTATTGTTTGACCATTGACTGATGGTTTTCAGGGGAGTAAATTATTTTTTTAATTATAGTGGGTTACGTGTTTGTAATTTCAATTATAAGAGGGTAAATTTGTGAAATTACATATTATAGCAGTGAGTGTTGATATCTTTATTTTTGAATATCCTTGATATTTTGGATGTATAGTTGTTTTTGAACTTTCGAATATGCAGAATAGACTATGGAAAATTTGTCAATAGTCCTAAAATTGCAATATAAAAAATGGTTACATCATCCATAACATGAAGAAAAAAAATTAATTCATAAATCAAAAAATCGTTCCAATATTGTCATTCAAATAATATAGAGCACTACTAATGAATATGTACATTACTGAATAACTCGGCGACAAAATATTTCCGGAAACTTATTGATGCTAAGTAGTTCCACGAATGCTTTTCTACGTTTAGAAGCATAGTCAATATTTCATTGAACATCTTATGTCCTTGACGGAGAGGAGACTGACATCCTAAAAAGAAAAAAATATTAGTCATATTCAAATATTAACTTGATAAAAATTAAGTTTGTACATGCTCTGAGAACTTCTTTGATACAACATTTTTAGTGCATGTCTTTCCTCTCAAATTGGCAGTGTCTGGTTTAATTAACAATTTGGTTGTACACATTGAAGTTACTCTAGATAGTGCCACATATAATTGTCCATGAGAGAAGACTGGTTGAGGCAAATATACACCAACATTAGGAATCATTTGTCCTTGAGCTTTGTTTATTGTCATTGCAAAACAAAGTGTAACAGGAGATTGTTTTCACTTGAATTGAAATGGGTACCCATCAGATTCATCCGATGAGAGTGGTATTCTAGGTCGATGTTTATATAAGGGTTAGTTATATATATATATATATATATATATATATATATTGTTCGATCTCAAAAATAATAGGTGAATGGGATCTGTTGAAGTATTATTTCTAGTATAGCTGAATTTAATTCTTCATTATCATACTAGGGAAAAATGCAATTTTGGTCCCACAACTTAGTCAATGTGTGCTTTTGGTCTCATTATTTTTTACTTTAGCATTATACGTCCCATAACTCCAAAAAATGTGCATTTTTGGTCCCAAGATACGATTACGTCATGTATTTGTACGGAATTGGCATGTGCGGCTCACGTGAGATCACAAAAAATGTGCGTTTTTGGTCCCATAACTCCAAATAATGTGCGTTTTTGTTAGAAGATAAATATTTAGATTTCTACATTGTCTAAAACAATTTAGACAATACGCTTAGAAAACTTAATTATATACATGAGAAGATTTAATGAAAATATAATAGAGTTTCTAAATTTGTAGGTATTGGATAAAAGTTGAGAGGAAAATCAAGGGTAACAAAAGCATGCTCATCTAAGATATAATTCCTTCCGTCCAAATTATGTCAAAATTTTACCAAATTTCATGTTTTATATAAGATTTGAAAATATAAATTTTTTTCGTATTTTATAGTGGTCAATCGTTAGTAATTAATGGTATCTATCTCTATTTTAATTGAGAAGTTTACCACAAAAATTCATTTTAAGATAACATCTTATTTTGGCACATCCCATACAAGTAATAATTATGAGATACGTGAAATATTATATTTTGATACTAAAGACATAGATGTATATTTTGAAATT
Organism: Buddleja alternifolia; assembly: GCA_019426215.1. Taxonomy (NCBI): domain Eukaryota; kingdom Viridiplantae; phylum Streptophyta; class Magnoliopsida; order Lamiales; family Scrophulariaceae; genus Buddleja; species Buddleja alternifolia. The sequence continues at coordinate 29,510,090 of CM033403.1, forward strand.
AATGATGAATTAAAATCTTATATAAGTATTTATCAAACTCTTTTAATAGATGTATATGATGATAGACGGTTTAAATCTACAACATGCTTGCACAAGTGAATTGTCATCTCATATGTAGAAGTTATATTTTTTTGGTCGTGTAAATCTAAAAGTTCGATATGTAAATGAAGTAATTAAAATGAACAGAAATGTCAAAAAAGTACTTGAAAATAAAATCAAAGAAGTGACTTGAGTGAAAATAGGATACATTCTCTATTGAATTTACCAAAAAAAAAAAAGGAAACATATAGGCACAAGTATTCATATGTATCTGATGTTTGGATTTATTTTATTTTTATAATCTCTTAATAAAGAATATATTCAGTGTAACTGTATGTAGAAATATGAAAACTGGTATATTTTCTACTTTATTAGAAAGACTTATAGGATAAAGGAAAATGAATTTATTGTGCGAAGCACAGAGAGACAATGATATTGGCAAATCAAGAAATATACATAGACATATGATTTATGCATAAACATGCTAGAAAATAATATTAATATTATTTAATTTTATCAAAAGTTTAATTTCTTAAAATATAATTAGTTAAAGACACATGGTAACGATATAGAATTACAAAACAAATAAATAAAAAGTATCAGATTGGCACTACCAAATTATGAATTATTATCTTAAGCAATTATTAATTTGCCAATAAACTAAACATGTATATTTTAATTTAACTCCTCATCAAATCACCCCGTGTGAGCCACGTGATACTTTCTAGTATACATACGTATCCTTATCTGTATAATAAACATTTGCTAGATATACAATTTTATGTTGCTTAATACTTAAATATTTGATTGACACGGCGATATACAATTTTATGTTGCTTAATACTCAAATATTTTTATAATACTCAAAAAAGTCTTCTGTTTTCAATTTTATAAGTGCTTTTTTAATTCAAAACAAGTAGATTTTCAATTAAAATAGATATCTAAGTAAATAAAAGGAAAACAAGGCTCAAAAAGAGAACATAGAGAGGAGCCACATGATTCGAACCCGGGAACTCCTCGGATGTGTCAGTGTCCCAACAGTGCAAACTTTGCTAGAGCTTCTGTTTATTCATTTCTAAATAGCTTTATATTATATTTTTGGAGGGGCCATAGCATAAACATATTAGTTTAAAATGAATGTTTAATTAGATGATACCTAGAAATGAATTGGGGGGGGGGGGGGGGGATTAGTTGGAAATGAATGTTTAACTAGATAATACCTGGAAATGAAACTGATTTCAAATTCAATAAACATCGATATATAGAACATGGAAAATCTTGGTCCGTTCAAAACGATAAAGGTCACTTTCTGGATTTTTAAACTAACGAGCGAGTTGTTGCATAACTTATCCAATAATAGCGAGCGTCTGGCTACATTACTAAGCCACAATTCTTCAAGAGATGGAAAAGCATGACTTGGAGAAATGATCATTTTGTAATAGGTTAGGGGTAGTCTGCTTAGTTCTTAAATTTCTTGTATTTTTTTAATTTTTTTTTTAAATTCAAATATTCTTAATTTTCTAAAAATGAAAAAGACAATTCAAAAATTCGGAAATATGGAAATAAATAAGGGAAAAAAATGCAAAAAGTTTTAAAATAAATATTTTAAAAATAAAAAAACTAGTAAAAACCTAAAAAATTCCTTTTTTATTGTTCTTCTTTTTTTTGGATTTTTAAAATTTTAAATTTTCTATTATTACTTTTCAATTTTTTTATGAATTTTTTCAGAAATTTAGTTGAATTTTTTTTTCCAGAATTTCTTATTTTTTCCCTTTGACTTCTTTCTAAAATTTTCAAAATTTTAAAGATTATTTTTGTATTTTTCCTTTCCTTTTGTGTTTTTTTTCTAAAATTTGTTTTGATGTTTCATATTTTTTTATTTTGTATTTTTTATTTTTGGAAAATTAAGAATATTTGAATTTAAAAAATATTAAAAAATACAAGAAATTTAAGATCTAAGCAGACTACCCCCAACCTATGCGGTTTGTGGCACTTTGCCCCCTGTATGCCGGAATATTCCATTGTATTCTGCCCGAATCTGACCGGGGGAGTTAAGTGCACATTATGATAGGTTCGGGTATTGGGTGCACTTTTCGAAACGTTAAGGGGCAAAGCGCACATCTCCCTATAAGTTGAGGGTGTCTGCTATTAACTTATTCTTTATTTAATTGAGAATTTGTAAGAAGTAAAAAGAAAAATGAAATAGAAAATACAAAAATTATGTTTGAGACAATTTACATAATAAAGAGGGGGGGTAAATGATATGAAAAATATATCAACAATAGTAAGTTGTATAAATATTAAGACTAAATAACATAATTAGTATAGATAATTATCAGATGTAAAGTAATGTAAGAACACTACATACTGTTCATCAGCAAAAAGAAGAAGATAAAAACAAAATTAATTTGCTTGAACTTGGAAAGGACAAAATTTACAATACAAATATATATTATGGTTAACGTCATAATTTATATTTAATTTTTTAATTGATTAAATAAATATTGCACTGATAGAGAAAATTGAGGATCATTAAAAAAATATACAAAAGAGAATTTTCTATATATGCGTTTGGTATTATAGTGAAAGCCCATATATTTAATGATATATTTTTTGAAAGACTCATACTAAAATAATATATTCAATAGTATATTCACACATCATTTTGATTTTTTAATCAATTATTCTTTTAGAAATTAGTTTAATGGCTAACGTCATAATTTATATTTAATTTTTTTAATTGATTAAATAAATATTGCACTGATGAAGAAAATTGAGGATCATTAAAAAAATATACAAAAGATAATTTTCTATATATGCGTTTGGTATTATCGTGAAAACCCATATATTTAATGATATACCTTTTGAAAGACTCATACTAACTTTTTTTAATAATATATTCAATAGTATATTCACACATCATTTTGATTTTGTAATCAATTATTCTTTTTAGAAATTAGTTTAATGTCCATATTTCGTTAATTAAACGTCCATTAGCTCTTTCTTGATGTCACATTTGGTCTCCTATGTTTGCTGTTAGTATGACTTGAGTCCTGCATGTTTAATCTGTGAGTTTAGCATCGCTAACGTTTTAATTTAATTCTTTTTAAAAATATTTATGCTTAAATTCGGTTTCACTCAAGTCCTTTCATATGAGCAATACATTCTCACATTTAAGAGTAAAATTGTCCAAAAAAAACTTAAATGAAACCAAATATAAATACTAGAGATGCTAAGGTCACGATTTAAAACACGAGGGACTAAATTGATTCTAACATTAAACATGTGGGACCAAAAGCATCGTATGAGCAATACATATTCACATTTACTTCTCCTACATTTTCTATAAAAGGAAAAGATGAATCAATAGTAGTGAACCAAATAAAAAGGAAAGCATTATCTATGTCAACCTATTGTGATTTCGCGAAGAATGCATTAATATTCAAATGTAGACATGTCGAATGATCTTGAGTAAAATCATGTTACGATTGCTAATAGAGAAATAATAATAATAATAATAATAATAATAATAATAATAATAATAATAATAATAATAATAATAATAATAAAAAAAGACTACATAAATATCCAATTTTTAGACATAATGAAGAGAGGCAATCGTAAAAAAAAGAGAGTATTCAATCCATAAAAGGTAAAGAAGAGAAGAAGCAAATGAAAAGATGAATTTACATAAGAAAATATTTACATTATTATCTATGTTTCAATTTTCAATAAACTCAAATCTTTTACGTATTGATTTAGTAAGTCTTTCATGTCAATCATTTTTAGTATTTCAAACAATTATAATTTATTGGATAATAACACATTTAGTTAAATTACTATAAAATTTTGAATATATAGAATTTTTAATTGAACAATATTTATATACATGGATTATTTTAATGAGATCTTATGAGTCACGTGCGTCTTTTACTAATAAAAGTAAATATATGAGTCAAGTGGGAGAATGTAAGAAATATATGACTCTCACATTATTATTTACATACTATTATTTTATCAATATTAAAGTCATGACTCTAAGTGAAGAAGTGTCTTGATAGAAGACAACTCTTAGAGTTTGAATATTACAAGGAATGGTCCTCTCTTTACCCCTACACATCTCTACACACAATATTACGTAAAAGGCAGAACACTTATTTTGATAAAAAGTATCGAATAGTTCCATCATTGAACGAGGGGTCAATGGAGAGAAATCAATCTTTCTCATGAGACTTTGCAATGAATCAACAATAAAAGATTACCAAAGAAGGCTATGGACAAAGTTTAATCATTTATTTGTTGAAGATTATGTGAAAATCATGAAGTTCACGATTATGAGAGTCATGCAATTTATGAAATTTAAATTACAAATAGGAGTACTGGTATGAATCTTCACATGCAAGCTGCTTAGTGTAATACTCGTTACCGCTGAACCCGAGTTGATTAATCATTTTACGGGGAGCTGTAATAGTATAATGAATGCGAGATGCATGCTGGTTTGTAGTCTAGCTTTTTCCTAAGTTATCTGTAGACGAAATCTGTAATTTTCGAGGTCTATGGTTAAGATTTCTGTTTCACAACTTAAAACACTTGATTGTCAATATACGATGCTTATATCTAGTGTTTTAGGACTACAGAAATTGAAGTTGCGCCTGAATCACTATTTTGTTCCATACAAGGAAGAGTAAAGATGGTCTATATTTTGTTTAGTCTATATATTATATTATATTATTATACTAAAAGTGTGGATAACTTAGGTGTTTGTTCCAATTGTGATTTTACATTTTTATCCTTACTATTACAATTATGATTGAGAATAAATAATATTTACTAGATGAAATTCCTCAACTTTACTACAATGTTAATGAATAATGAAGTCACCTCCACCTTCCTACAAATTAATTAATGGAACATGAATGTCATTAATCCAAATATTACACATATTAAATTCACCATTTTCCTAAAAGATTAATGAGTCATAAAAAAGATACTCCCACCTTTCAAAACATTCCACCTTCTTTAGCTATTCATGACACATTTAATAAAAATCTTGAATCTTTTCTCAATAAAAAGCATAACTTATTATAAGATCTTAAGTTTTAAGATCGCAGCCATTTATGCTAAAAAAAATTTGGGTAATTGAACATTGTTATTTGCATATGTAGGGGTGGGGTTACTTTTCTTTTTTAACATGACTAAACACCTATGGAAGTTTGATATTCATGTACAATGTTCCATGTCCAATTTGCAACTTCTTTTGGGAAGCTTGAAGACTCAACGACCGTTGATATTGAGTTCTAGAATGGTTAGCTTTTTTTATTTATATATTTTCTCAATTTACCAATGAAACTATGGCCAAAAGGCATATTTGCCGTTGTTTTATAATATTGGCTTAATATAAATAAGTATATACTAAATTGTTTTAACATAATACTATTTTTAAAAATAATTCCTCATGTCATATATTTTATTTTTCTATCACTTTGTCTTCTACATTTTAAGAAAACAAATAAAATAAAAAATCAAGAAATGTAATTGTAATTTGACAAACCATAGGGGAGGTCCCTCTACTTTGGACAAACATCCAGGAACGTTGTTATAATTTTTAATAAAAGGAAAATAGTAATTTTTGTACAAAAGTTAGGATTCTCTGATGATTGTTAATGATAAGAGATGTAGATGTAATTTTATTTAGGGAAAATAAATAAAATTATAGGAGGTCAACCTGTATTTGTAACGAACCTCAGGTAAGTTTTCTGTAGTTGGCCCTAAAAACTTTGCAACTTCCTCTAAGCTTAATAAAATGAGATAAAAGAATGAGTTGTGCCGTTATTGTCAATTGAGTTGAATTTTTAAGAATGCTTTAATTGATAATCAAGTTTTGCCATTTATTTAGTTGATATTTGAGTTTTTGTTTTCAATTGATACTCGAGTATAAACTGAAACACAAATCAGAATTAAATGTTGGACAAACAAGTTTTGAGATGGGAGAGTTGTAAGTGCTCATATGAGCATATGGAGCTAATCTCTTGATATAAAAGCTTAGGATCATATAGCAATAGGGCTAATGGAGTAGAGTGGAAAGAAAAGATTAGAGGTGTGGCGTACAAGAAATGGTGAAGAATATCTGATCACTCTTCCTACAGAACCATTGTGAAGTGGAGATAAAGGTTGGAATTTTGGATCAGGAGAAGAATATTATAGCTGGTTCAAATACTTAAACTCACAAAGTTTCTCAACTATGTAATGCTTCCTTAGACTGTGATATAGTCCGGTACATGACCTATGACATATTTTCATAAACTAACTTATGTATTAATCCTTTTTTTTCCAATGGTAGTTATATAAATTTGAGCATATATCGAAGACAATACAGAATATCAAAGGATTTGTCCCAACACAAATTCCTTGACATTACAAGCGCCATCTGGCGCAATTACCATATGCAGTAACCTTCCAGGAACACCACCATTCGCATAATCGATCTGAGCTTTCAGATATATATTTAGCTTGTAAACACTTACACATAATTCAAGAACTTCCATTTGTGGTGAGGCCCAGATAAATAGAACAATTCAGTCGAAGGAGGAAGAGGAACATTAAAAGGAACTTGTGTTTAACTCAATGACTATTTCTCACATTATTTGACCTTATGACAGCAGGACTTGGTTCACTGGAATTTGGACTAAAAACTGTTGATGGCTCATTCAAATCATGGAGGTCTACATTAATAATAGAAATTCATTATGTATTAAACACATTTGCATACTTGTAGATACATAATGTTCAAATATAATATTAAATATACTAATATAAAATGAAAACTGAATATCCATTATATATGCTGGATCCGTGGATTTATTAAAGCTATGAATAAACAACTTAATAGTATGAACTTCATTACTCTATGAAGACCATCATGGTATATTAGTATATTAAATATACTAATATAAAATTAAAAAAATGAATATCCATCATGCTCTATCTATTAAATTTATGATCATCGAATTACAGAAAAGCATTTTTCATTATAATCACTTTTTTATGTCATTTTGGCTCCAATCTTCTCATATGTCACATGCTTTCACGTGTTCACGTGCAACGCACGTGCTTTTTGCTAGTACAAGAAAAAGTAAGAATGGTGAGACGAGTGATTTTTAGAAATTTCATGACGTAGTATATTACATTTTTTGCGTATGATGTATCTTACGTAGTCTCCACCTGTATGAACGGTTCTGATGATTATAAAACCTGAAGTCTCGTGAGGCTCTGAAAATGATGCAACAAGTGCAGGATCGGATTCAAAATTCATTTGTTGGGTTATAGACGGAATTTGGATGTAGTATGATAATGAAGAATTAGATTTAGCTATATATACTAGAAAGAATGCTTCAACAACTGATCCCATTTACGTATTATGTTTGAGATCGAACCATACATATCTTTATTTGTATATTAAAGTGTGGTAAATTGCATTTTTCGTCCCGTAATTGTGCTTGAGTACACTTTTAGTTCCGAGTTTTATATAAATCTCATATTTAGTTCCAACCAAATTTTCTACTCAAAGTTTAACGGTCAACTCCGTTTGTCAACATTTTGATCGACTTTGTGGAGAGATTTTGTGCGTGAGTGACACGTGATATTGAATGAAAACATTGTGATATTGAATATAATTCTTGTGTGAGTTCATTCATGCATGAATTCTCCCAAAAAAAAAATTCAACGAATGTCAATAAATGAGACATGGGAAATCTTGGTCCTTTCTGGATTATTTTTCCCCTCAACCTCAAGCAGTGGACAACCTCTGGCAAAGACGTATCTCAATTGGGTGAGGCGCTGCATTGCTTTCTTAGATGGCAGATGCTTTAGCCTTTCACAATTCCATATATCTAACTGTCTTAGAGATGACAAGTTCCCAATCCAATCAGGTAAAGCTTCTATGCCAAAACCATCTATTTCTAAATTAGAGAGAGCAGTGAGATGTTGAAGTTGATCCGGCAGAGAGTCCCACTGCGGCGATCCATTTAATTGTAAATCTCGAAGTGAGTGCAGTCGTTGGATGCCTTCGAGAGCCTCACAGAATGAAGTCAAACTCACTTCTTCAGGAAAGCGACCAATGCGCAATAATCTCAAGTGGCTAAGACAATTAATATTCTTGGGCAAGCTCGGACATTTGGGAATATACAACACATGCAAAAGCGGCATTTTCTGACAGTCTATTGAAAAAGAAGATGCCAGTTCATTGCAGTTTGTTATCTCCAAAAACTCAAGCGACACACATGACTCTAGCATTTTACTCGGAATGTCTGTCAGCCCACTGCAATATCTAATTCTCAAGTTTCGAAGAGAAATTAATTCTCCGCTTGAATATCGAATTGACTTGAGATTAATGCAATGAACTAAATTTAATACTTGAAGAGACCGCAAATTGTGTGCATCATCCGGAAATTCAAGATGAGTTAGGCTATCACAAGAATATATATACAGACGTTTAAGGTGTTGGATTCTGAAAAATAGCCTTTCAGGAAGACAAGTGAGGTCTCCAACGTTATCGATTGTTAAATCAATGAGAGAGTTGCTGCATAGCTTATCCAAAAATAGCGAGCCTCTGGCTACATTATCAATCCTCAATTCTTTAAGAGATGGAAAATCATGACTTGGAGAGATGATCATTAATTTGTTGCACCCCTCAATTTCCAAATTTTTAAGGTTAGGAAAAGCAGCAACTCCATATGGTTCAATCCACTCTACCAAATTTGTCATACCTGTTAGTTTGAAATGTTCAAGTGCTCGAAATGGTGGAGGTTGCAGGCCACTTCTGCTGCTACTCGACTCGTTTCTTCCACGGGGATGATAAAATGAATGACCCATTGATTTTACACTTTTTAGTTTATGCAACTCCAATATTTTTAGCATGGGTAGATGACCCAGTGTTGGAATTTCTTGGCATCTTTCACAATCCACTAATTTGATATCAATTAATTTGTTGAGATTGAATGCCTCACCAACAGTTAAGTTCAAGGTCCATGATGGAAAATTATCTCCATGGAAATTTCGAATGGTTAAGCTTTTTATATTTTCATGAGGTTGAAGCCCTTCCAACACTTTTTGATCATTGTTGTCGCCTTCCCTTGATCGACTCCAGATGAACTCTAATTTGAGTATGTTTGACTTTTTAATCAGGCACGCTCTACCAGCCTCCTCTTTATCATTCACACGTTCAAGGTTGCGTATGATGAGTTTCCCCTTTAGATTCTCCAAAGATCCCAACTCTTCAATTCGACGACCCTTCTCATGGCCCACATTAAAGAACTCTAGTGTCCGAAGACAAGTTAGCTTTCCTATTTCAAGTGGCATTTCGAAACCTTCAGTATTCGATAACATGAGATGCCTCAAGCTAACTAACTGCTGGAACCGCTTTGGGAGCCTTGCAAGGAATGAGCAACGAATAGCCCTCAACGTCTGCAAATGAAAAAGCCTACAAATGGAATCGGGAAAAGCTTTCATATTATTGGAAGACACATCAAGAAATCTCAAATGCATCATCTTGCCAATTGAGTTTGTCAATTTAGTGACATGTGCCCCTTGTAGATTCAGAATATGCAAGTTTTTGAAATCTTTAAACATAATACTAGATACTTTGTCGCCTCCCAAGAATAAAGTCCGCAAATAAATTGCTCCCTCTTTCATTATGTTGTGTGCTTCCTCATAATCTGATTCGATGGCGAAATATCTAACTTGATGAGGTATGGTCTTTGCAGAGTTGTTTTCGACATTAAAACTTTCCACTTCTGAAATTGAACATGCCAAATCATGCACCAGATCATGCATCTTTGAGTGCGCTATATTGCCAAACTCATCCTTTACCGGTTCTTGCAAGAAAGAATTTTGCAGCAAAATATCATAAACTCTGCTCCCCAATTTCTCCATATCATCTCCATCATTTTCTATAAGAAATCCTTCGGCTATCCAAAGTTGGATTAGCAGCTCTTTCTCTATTTCTGCATCCTTCGGGAAAATGGAACAATATGCAAAACACTTTTTAAGTAAAGGAGAAGGCAAGCGATCGAAACTCACCTTCAATACTTGAAGCACCCCACTTTCTTCTCTATTGGATGCTGAAAATCCAGTACGCAGAAACGAGGTCCAATCATCAATTTCCTTCCCTTGCAAAGCTGCGCCAGCCATGGTTGCAGCTAATGGTAGACCTCCACATTTAGAAGCAATATCCTTCCCAATGATTTCAAATTCTCTAGGAACTTCCTTACCAGAAAAGGTTTTTGCTTTAATTATTGACCAACATTCATCATCGGACAATTTATGCAAAAGATAAGCAGCATTTGGGTTCACAATTGAAGCTACGTCTGAACTACGAGTGGTCACAAGACAGAAATTGCCTTTATTTGGGTTGATTCCAAGAAGTGAACTCTTAAAATCTTCCCAGTCTCTTCTTTGATCATTCCACAAATCATCAAGAACGAGCAAGTATCTTCTATCTTTCAGTTTCTCATGAAGGTTATTGAGTATGGTTTCCTTCTCCTCTACCTGAACAACATTATTAGTTAATGTTTCAAGAATTCTCTTGAAAAGGTGTGTAGCATTGAAATTGTCGGATACACACACCCAAATCCTTTGATCGAAATGCGCCACGATTCTCGAGTCTTTAAAGATTAATCGAGCTAAAGTTGTTTTTCCAAGTCCTCCCATCCCAACTATGGGAAGGACTGAAACAACTTCATAGCTCGGATCAACCAACATATTAACTATTGCCGACACATCATTTGTTCTACCAAGAACAATCGGATCAACACTGATAGAATCAGTTTTGTTGATCGGAGGAAGATAAATAGCAGAACCTGCAACTATCTGCTGAAGGCCGAAGTCCTTGGCCTCTTCATTAACCCTTTTCAACTTCATATTCACATCCTTGATCTTCTGAGCCATGGTTAGACGAAAGATCACAGGATTTTTCGACGAGAAAAAGACCTTTTTGGTCTCTACCTTACGACGAATGATTTCATAGTTGAAGTCATCCAACAAGTGATCGGCTTCATAGACGACATCTTCAAGATTCTTTAGCCACAACTTCACTGCTCGGTTTTCCACTTGTCGCCTGGAAGCATCGTGCAAGAAAGCCTGGACCATGGTCAGTGATTTCTTCAGTTCTGTCAGCTCATTTTTGACACCAAACACGAGGCCGATCTCTTGAACAGCAACACCGAGAAGCTTTTCCAACAAAACTTGCAAAGTAGCACTGATCACAGCTTCAGCCATTTTTTTCTTTTTCAATTTGGGAAAAGGATTCAGGGGTTATCTATGTGTGCGTGTAGATCGATGCAAAGAAAGAAATCAGCACAAAAAGAAATTAAGCAGATGCAAAGAAAAAGAGGTGGTGCGAGTAAGGACCAAGACAAAGAGATTCCTGAGATATTGTTCTTGACGATGAGTGGTTGTGGCTTGTTGGGGTACTTACAATTTGAGAAGCTAATTTGGGGTTCTTTTATTATTATTATTTTTTAATTCTAGACGAAGGAATGGATAGTTTTTAATCATTGAAATGGAGACCCTATAAGACTTCTTTTTTTTTTAGATGGACTATATGACTTCTTTTAGTTTATGATAATTCTTGGATTTTCTTTTTTGGAAAATTACACACAGACCTCTCACTTATTGTGTAATTACCAGCACACCCCCTCATTTATTGAAAATTATAAGCACACTCATTCATGTTAAGGTTTTCTTACATTATACCTCCTGTGTATTTAAAAATTATTATAATTTTACCCGTATAAACCTTACAAATAGACCCTTTGAGGGGTACTTTGGTAATTTTCAATAAGTACGAGAGAGTTTTTGTAATTACACAATAAATTAGGGGTCTGTGTGTAATTTTTCCTTTTTTCGTTTTTATCCTTGTTATGGTATGGTTCACTTGAATTATATTGGGCGAATGACACATCTAATGCTTAAATTTTTATTGGACACGTGTCATACACATAATACACTACAACAGGAGATGCAAAGTCGTCTCCGTCGTTTTCTAAGGGAAAAATTCCACGCAGACTCCCTCACAATATTATCAAAAACTCTTTGCTTATCGAAAATTACCAACACACTCCCATGTTAAAAAAAAATTACAGTTACACCCAAGTGTCTTTAATGGTTTACATAAGTAGACTCCCGAGAGGTGTGTTGGTAATTTTCAATAAGTGAGTGGGATTTTCGGTAACTACACAATAAGGGAGGGGTCTGTGTGTAATTTTTTCTACAATTAATAAAGGTGCAATAATGCATATTGCTTTACTATAATTATGATGATATTATATCTTCAAGTGGGATTTAAGATTTTAAGAATACTTTATAAATATAATACATAATACTTTATTTTGGGTAAACGACTCAAAATATGTCTCGGAGTGAGATCAGATGCGACTAAATATAATACATATATGGGAAAGTTACACATGGACCCCTCACTTATTGTGTATTCATCAAAAATTTCATCACTTATTGAAAATTACCAACGCACCTCCTCAAGGGGTCTATTTGTAAATTTTGTAAAAGTAAAATTATCAGAATTTTTAAACATATAGGATGTAAGAAATTCTTAACATGAAGGGGTATGTTTGTAGTTTTTATTAAGTTAGTGTAATTTTTAGTAACTACACAATAAATAAGGAGGTATATGTGTAATTTTCCATATATATGGGGCTTCCTTAAAGAAACATTGAAGTATTTTGGGCTCCCCGGGCACTTGATTAGTCTCATTATGCATTGTGTGAGTAGCTCTAACCCTCGGGGTTCTTTGGAATGGAGAACCGCTCCCGGCATTCTCCCCGAGTTGTGGGCTTCGTCAAGGGGACCCTCTATCCCCGTATTTGTTTGTGTTGTGCATGGAACGATTAGGATATCTCATTGATGAGGCGGTTAACTTGAAGTCGTGGCAGCCCGTTCCGGTGTGTTGGGGAGGGCCCCGGTTTTCCCATGTCTTCTTTGCCGACGATCTTATTCTTATGGCTAAAGCTACTCAGGACAATGCGACATTCATTAATCAGATCCTTGGGGATTTTTGTAATAGCTCCGGTCTCTCAATTAATTTCTCCAAATCTAAGGTCTTCTTTTCAAAAAATACTCCAAGAAGTAGCCGTAGAAGCATCTCTAATGAATTAGGGATCGGTTGTACCGATGATTTGGGGCGTTATCTTGGAGTTCCTATTGTGCATGCCCGCGCAAGCCCTGGCCTCTATCACACTCTTATTGAGAAAGTCCAAGAGAGATTGTCGACATGGAAAACCAAAACTCTTAATTTGGCGGGTAGGGTCACTTTGATTAAATCGGTTACGTCCGCCATGCCGTCTCATATTATGCAAATGGCTTGGCTCCAGGCTAGTATTTGTAGCTAGCTTGATAAGCTTAACCGGACCTTCCTTTGGGGCAGAGATAGAACTCATAAAAAGTACCACCTTGTCAAATGGGAAGAGGTCAAGAGACCCAAAGTCGAAGGTGGGCTCAGACTAAGAGAAGCCCGATCCACGAATGCCGCTTTGCTTGCCAAAATTGGATGGAAAGTTCTCTCTAATGAAGATACTTTATGGAGTGGTTTGTTTCACAAAAAATACCACAAAGGGCATGATATTTTGGATGGTGACATTAAAACTTCGTACTCGGCGCAATGGAAAGGCATCCTCCGGAGTATTAAAAAACTTGAGTCGAACGTCCGTTGGCGTATTGGAAACGGGGCAAATATTTCATTTTGGTATGATAGGTGGATTGGGGATAAATATCTTTGGGAAATGGTTGAGGAAGATATTCATAATGATGATATTTTGCTTAAGGTCTCGGATGTTTTGGATAAGGATGGGAATTGGCAACTTGAAAAAATCCACATAGCAAAGTTGATCTCCGAACATGTTACCCCTCTTGACCGAAGCGGGGAGGACAAGAGGATATGGTGTGGATCTAGTAATGGCATGTTTAGTTGTAATTCGGCATACACTACTATTGCGAATTTGAAAAGAGGGGATAACCCATCAAGGGAAAACTGGAAGTGGTTGTGGCAACTTAAATGTCCTCACAAGCTTAAAATCTTTCTTTGGTTGCTGAAAAGGGATAGGTTAGTCACTAATGCTCTTAGACATATTAGACACGGTTGTGAATCTAATGTTTGCCCCCGTTGTTCTTCGGATGTTGAAAATTCCACTCATGCTATTAGGGACTGCCCTCTAGCATCAAAAATCTGGGAATTTGTCATAGCCCCGACCCAATTTAGGGAGTTTATGACCCTCGCTCAACCGAATTGGATCAAGACGAATATTCAAAGGAGCTTCGACAACATTGTACTACCTAGTCTACCATGGAAAATTGTCTTCCTATCAACGGCTTGGACGATTTGGAAATCTCGCAATAATTTGTTTACTCGGGTAAAGAGGTAGATCTCCGGGATACGGTTTTTAATATCAAACGTCTGGCCTTGGAGGTGGAGATGACCTTTAAAGTTGTGCCTCTCATGATAAACAACTCCATCAGTTTAGTTAAATGGAGTGCTCCGCCAGTGGGGTGGGTCAAACTTAACGCAAATGGGAGTTATTGGGATTCTTCCGGGCAAGCTACAGGGGGAGGCTTGTTGAGAGACGATAGAGGGCATTGGTTGTGGGGCTTTAGTGGGAATTTCGGAGGTCACACGATCAACACAGCAGAACTCCTTGCTCTCAGGGCGGGACTTAAGCTGGCTTGGGAAAAACGGATCAAGAACATTGAAATTGAGATTGACTCGGAGGTTGTAGTGAACCTGATTTTGAAAGCGGATTCTTCAAAACATCCTCTCGAGGGAGTTATTGAGGATTGTAGAAAACTTCTGAGGAAGCCATGGATGAGTCGATTACAACATATGAAAAGGGAAGGGAATTCGTGCGCGGATATGTTAGCGAAGATGGGGCACTCTTTGCCTAGGGGGATACAATTTTGGGATCAAATGCCTGATGAGTTACGGGATTTGATTCTGGAGCCGGCGTAGTTTTTAATATGTCTTTTTCTGTTGTTTATTTCCTTGTTATAACAAAAAAAAAGAAAAAGACAAGTCATGTGAGTTGTTAAGCAATAGAATGGTTTCCAGGTAATTATTCAATCCCCAGTCCCCACCACTTTATGGTCAGTAATCGATAATAAGCCACTTTGAATTATCAAAAAGTGGCTTATGGGAGGTGTGAAAAGTACATTTCAACAATGGTGAGCTAAATTGGAATTGACTATTAATAGTAAGAAAAAATGTGTTGATAATTTTCATTAACTGTGGGAAATTTTTACACTGGAGCTTAAAGAGAAAAAGGGGGTGGGGAGGTGGGGTTCCGGGTCAATTGGAACTAGAACCGATTAATCTACAAAACTTGGACCCGTCGGGTCAGACGCGGATTCATTACCATCTCTAGGACGGATCCAGAATTCGTTTGTTGGGTTACAGGCGGAATAATTGAATTTGGATGTCATGTGATAATGAAGAATTAGATCCATTTACCTATTATCTTTGAGATCGAACCATACATATATCTATCTAACTAACCCCTATATAAATGTGTGAATAACTCAATTGTTTGTTTCATTGTGAAAAAATTTTCGTACCCACCATCACTATTAACAAATAATATTAATAATTGAATTTATTAAGTAAAATAATTCATAGAGTAGTAAGAAACCATTTAGAAGTTGAAGTTCAATTACATTATGAGTAAAAAACGTTTCTATGGACATATCTGTATTATATTATAGGGAAAATTACACTGGGTACCCTTGAGGTATTGCCTAATTACGGTTTACACCCCCTAGTTTAAAATATTACATCTAACATCCTGTAGTTTTATATATTGATGTAAGGTTGTACGGATTAGTATAATTATGAGTGTTATTTGTTATGCATGGTAAACAGTATGAGTGTATATGTTAGGATTAGTATAATTATGGTGTTATTTGTTAGGTTTAGAACTTCTTGAACTTACTGAATTTCTTGCATTTGTGTTTCTATTTGGTGTAATATGAGCATTTATGGTGTAATATGAGGATTAACTGAGAAACTTTATTAATTCATGAACATTAGAAGATTTTGCCCAACCTTACATCAATATATTAAACTACAGGATGTTAAATGTAATATTTTGAACTAGGGGGTGTAAACCGTAATTAGACAATACCTCAAGGGTACCCAATGTAATTTTCCCTTATATTATATATACATAAATATAGTAGGAAATCATTTAATAATAGGACTCCAATTAAACTAATAGGAATAAATCTTACTGTGAACATATCTATATATTATATTGATGAAAATTAATTGATTACCTCGAATCTTCGAACCTTATGATAACCACGTAATAATTATAAACTAGAAGAGTACCTGAATCCATAGCGATGAATTTCACCGAATGATTATAGCTTCCAGTTGATCGTACACCATAGAACCTTTCTTCGGATGATGAGATTCCAGAGAGAAAGGACTGTATGAACCGAAAAGTTCTATTTTTGTTGTACGTCAACTAGAGACCATAACCCCTATATATAGCTGAAATATGACTTATTTGCAAATCAGCCCATCATAAATTGCAACTCAGTCCTCAAGGTCTCTACACATATTAATTATAACCACATACTAAATAAGATGACTCGGGTCTATAAAACTTGATTGGATCACTTAATTAAGGCCCAAACTTTATTTAATATATGATATACAATTCAAAATGCAGTGCAGACACGTCTGCTTGCCCGAATACGTACGATTGTGATATGCACATAATATAAGTCCAACATATAGGTCCACAAAAAAATTCCAACATATAGTATCTATATCTATACTATACTAAAAGTGTGGATAATCTAGGTGTTTGTTCCAATTGTGAATTGAACTCTCTAACCTTATTAATTAATATACACTACTACAAAAATGGTCTATTACAGCGCACCTATTACAGCGGTTTTTTGAAAACCGCTGAACGGAGGGACCTTTTACAGTGGTTCATGGGTGAACGACTGTAATAGGGTTGACCGCGGGACCTATTACAGCGATTCTTCTCAGAACCGCTGTAATAGCCTATTATAGTGGTTCTTCTCAGAACCGCTGTAATAGGTATATTTTCAAAAAAAAAAAATTTTTTTTAAAAAAACGGCCTATTACAGCGGTTCACATAAGAACCGCTGTAATAGGTCCCGAAGAAAAAATTTGAAACTCTTTTATCTTCCCGTTTCTCTCTCTCACTCTCAAAATTTAAAACCCATTTCAGCCTCTCTCTCTCTCTCTACTTTCGGTCTCTCTCTCTCTCGATCCACCCCCAAAAGCTCGGCACCACCGCCGCCGGCACCACCACCACATACCGGCACCGCCGACACCACCACCACGACTGTGAGCTTCTTCTCTTTCTCTTTCTCTCTCTCTCTCTATATATATGTATATTTGTATATGTGTGGGTGTATGTATATTTGTGTATGTATGGGTGTATTTATATTTGTGTATATATGAGTGTATGTTTATTTGTGTATGTGTGGGTGTATTTATATTTGTGTATATGTGGGTGTATGTATGTTTGTGTATGTGTGGGTGTATGTATATTTGTGTATGTGTGAATGGGTGTATGTATATTTGTGTATATATTGATGGGTGTATGTATATTTGTGTATATGTGGTTGTATGTATATTTGTGTATATGTGGTTGTATGTATATTTGTGTATATGTGATTGTATGTATATTTGTGTATATGTGGTTGTATGTATATTTGTGTATATGTGGTTGTATGTATATTTGTGTATGTGTAGATGGGTGTATGTATAGTTGTGTATGTGTAGATGGGTGTATGTATAAATTTGTGTATTTACGAAAATATTTTTCGTTTATAATTTTACCGTGTTGGAATGACACGAAATTCGCACGGTCATAGCGAAACGGCATTCTGAACAAAACGCAAAATTTGCGATCTCGTGATTTTAGCCATCTAAGATCGTTTAAGGCCTCTAATACGCATTTTATTACAAAAATACGTATTTTGTAATAAAACGCATATTTGAGACCTTAAACAATCTCGGATGGCTAAAATCACGAGATCGCAAGACAAAGTCTTGCGTTTTGTTCAGAATGTTGTTTCGCTATGACCATGTGAATTTCTTGTCATTCCAACACAATAAAATTATAAACGAAAAAATAAAATTAAAAAAAAAACTACCTATTATAGCGGTTATGGAAATAACCGCTGTAATAGTATAGCCTATTACAGCGGTTATTTCCATAACCACTGTAATAGGCTCCGAAATGTTTTTTTTTTTTTTTTACAACGGTTATTTGTATAACCGCTGTAATAGGTGCCTATTACAGTGGTTTTTAACCGCTGTTAATTGGCCTTAACCAATTACAGCGGTTAAACCAGCTGTAATTGGCAAAAAAAACCCGCTGTAATAGGTCATTTGTGTAGTAGTGATATATTATAATTACATTAATTAAAATTAGTCAATAACTATTGATATAATAACTCTAAGACAATATTTCTTAATATATTCCTTAGCAACCCTTCATTTGTCCCGAGGCACACTAGTACAGAAGAGGTCTGTTACAACAGTTTTTTTTGCACTATTACAGTGGTTTTAACCGCTGTAATACGTATAGCTGTAATTGGTATGTTTACTATTACAGCGGTTAAAAACCGCTGTAAAATGAGCCCTATTACAGCGGTTCAATAACGAACCGCTGTAACAGGTAAATAATTTTTTTTTTAGTTTAAAATCCGTAACCTGTTACAGCGGTTCAGAAAGGAACCGCTGTAACCTGGCCAAATTTTTTTTTGTTTTTTTTTAATTATAATTTCAGCTAGCTATATCCTTCCCACAAGCTCAAAATTCAACTCATCATAAAACAAACCAATTGCTCAACAGAAACAACAAATTTAAATCCAAAATTAATTTCATTCACCAAATAATAATCTCCAATAATTACAAATGATAACGAGTTTACAATAAACCAATATAAACTAATCATCACTGCTTTTAAATCAAATAAGAATTTACAATAATTTTCAACTTACATCGCCGGCATATCAAAAGCGCATTTAAAAATGTATTGTGCCAATTCAGAACGTGCTTCATCAAGTTGTGCTATAGTGTAAGAGGCGTACTGACAATCAGCAAAGTACTGCAAGACAAATATTAAAATCCAACAAAAATGTTTAATAACTTAAAAGGGACATTAGAATTTGATTAATATTAATTAGGATTATGCATACCGTCGGTGGGATTATAGATTCTCCGTATCTAATAATATCGTTCATGAATTTCATGACGAAGAAGCCACAATCTATGTTATTTATTTGAATGGGCCACTACAAATTAAATTCAAATCAAAATTGTATTAGAACAAATAACTTTTATACGAATAATTTCTTGAAACTATAATTAAAATAATATAATTACACTAACCTTTATACAACTCCATTTACAGGCCTTGTTTTTTGAATTGATCTTTTGGCTGTTGTTATTTGCTCGAAACATCAACACAGCGCTGTTAAAAACATCAAAAATCAAGGAAATATGTCAATATCAAGCAAATATATATATGAAATCTAGTTATAATATATATACTTTAAACTTAATATTAAATATAATGGACATTTAATTGAATGATAAAACTTACTGATTGATCATATCTTTCATATCACGTCGATTATTTGGATCACCGCCGTACACAGAATCCAAATAATAAACGATCTCTTTAATTGGATCAATCACGAGCAACAACCAATGTCCCCTATCAGCATATTCGAAAGATAAATTTAAAATTAGTTATGCCTACGTAACAAATTTTACAAAATAACAATGTGTCTTTAGTAGCTCACCCGGAGTTGTAAGGTGCAAGAAACAACTTCCCCTCCAGTGCACTAGCTATCATAGTATTTGCTATATATTGCGATTGGTCAACACGCTGATTGTGAGTAACTCTTGCTCCCGCAGATATAGAATGTGGGCCAAGGAACCCGAATTTATTTTGTTTTTGTTCGGGGACCACGTGATTAACCCACAAACACCTATAATTGAGCATAAAATAAATTTGAGTAACAAAAATAAACATAGTTCAAATTAATGCAGTAAAATAATTTAATTAAAAGCTTACTTTTTATTAATTAATATTTAAAAACTTACTTGATGTAAGTAGAAATGATAGAGGCTCCTATCTGTTCTTTATGCAGAAAGTCACCGATCTCCTCCCGCCCAATATATTCTGGAAAGGGGATATTGAAGATTTCCTCGGGTAAGTCTATCCGGATAGTGTTATCAGCAGCCATCATCCCAAAGAACCTTTCAAGAACTGCAAGTGAATTAGGGCGTGGAGCAGGAGGGTTGGCCACTAGAGAAGGAGGGTTGGCCACTAGAGGTGTATTTTTGACATGTGAGTGCTTCGTCGTCTCTGATTTACTTTTTCCGAGTGATGATTTGGATTTTCCGAGAGACTATAAGCAAAAGAAAACAAAACGTGGGCGTTATCAATGAAAGTATATTTATTAACATTAAACAATTGTTATAATTTATTAATGACTAGCTATTAATAATTATGTACCGATGCATCACTGACAATGACAAGACTCTTAGGCCAAGCAGCCATGTGTCCCACAGCCTTAGATACTGTGAACACTCCTTCATCATCGAGAGGGACTGGTAAGGGTGCAATATCTTCAATTGCAATGTCAATCGACACTTTCACGAGGTGGGAGGCTAATGGACATGTATGCAATGTTCTATCCTTTGGTAGATTGTACATTGTTCCTCTTGCCACCAAACGATAACACGGTGTAGAAAGTGCTAATTGACACTGCACCACATCCTATATATATATATATATACCATTATATTAGAAAATTTTGTATATCATACAGAAATATAGGATTGAAAGTTACATTATCACTAAACAATATGCTTTTCATTAATTACCTGAGGAAGGTTTTTTTACTTCTGGGCAGCTATCTTTCAAAGAAATCACCTCTTCTGTATGTGGCTGCTGCGACCCAGACGCCCTATGCTGGTCAAACTCGCGTCGCAATTCGAATAGTGATTGAGTGAGAATTTGAACCGTGTCTTGCAAGCTATCAATCACCGCATTTTTTGAAGGCTTTGAATCCGAAAAGTAATCTTTTTGGGATACCCCAAAGTCTACACCCATAACTCGACCCGGATGCTCCTTTTTTTTAAGAGCTATAGCTAGTATATCATTCTGGGTCTTCTCGGGTCCACTGTGGCTACCCTCCTGTGAAAAGCTTTCCTGTAATAATACATTTAAAAAATACAAAAAATTGTTATTTTAAAATTATTTTTAAAAAAACATACAACACACTATATAACTAAAATTGCAAATAACTCACCATTGATTCCACTACTCTTTTAACATTGACATTATCAATGTTGTTCTGGCTGTCAGAATGTGCAACCCTCCACACTAGTGCTCGTGTCACCTCTGTGACATCTAACCCAGCATCCTTTCTTTTTTGCTTCTATATAAGAAAATTTGTAAGGAAATAAATTTGATTAGAAAATTTGTAATTAAGGAAATTTGATTAGAAAATTTGTAAGGAAATTTGATTAGAATTAAAACTTGTAACGAACTACGTACCTCAATATGCTCCACTTGAGCATATCCAAGACGTGATGCCCTGTAAGGATATTCAGGTTCCTTTGCTCTTTCCCGATTTTCTTTACGTAGTTGCTGTGATCATTATATAATCAAGGCATTAGTCAATGTATATAGTTTCAAATAAATTAAAATGAAACCATAAATTAAAATAATTACCTGAAAAGCTTCACTTTCGCGTACTTCTACAAATTTTGTCCAATCTTCTTGAGATATACGATATTTTTCGGGTGGGCTTGAATTAATGTTCCCATCATCATCCTCTACCCAGATTCTGGTCAAGTAGCTCCTATAGTTTCGAGCTAGCTTCCCAGCCTCGGCTAAGACGAACTTTTGTCTACTTTCGTCAATATCAAAGGCCAACTATAAAAAACAAACAACAAAGTATATAAAAAATGTTAATTTAGAGAAAAAAAAAACTACATTTACCAATTAAAAACATAATATATAATAACTAACTTACAGCTATTTCATTCCAAATGGCATATTTTATTGCTGCAGAGATGTTGCGCCAATCACTGATAGTAATAGGGACCCTGTCACGAGCCATCACGCCAATGTAACCAACAAAAGTTGATTTATTTGGGTCAATTGGCTGACCATGCTAGTTCCAACCAACTTGTAGCTTTATGCCTTTACTTTTGGCCTTTATTACTTTCTTCATTGTTGTAATACCTCTACGTATCTCATTTTCAACACTTGGGTTTGCAGCACCTCCAGAATCCATCTACAAGATTTCATAAGTGAAAACTCAAATATTTCAACAACAACAAACGCAAACAAATATATATGCATTAATCACATCATTAACCAGTTGGATCATATAAATGACATCAAAAAGTACAAAACCAAATATTGATAAGCTTACATTGGTGGTGGTCGTCGTGGTAGTGGCGGAGGAGAGGGTGACTGTGGTGGTATACGGTATCGACCTACAAAAGCAAAAAAATACAGAAGTTAGTGTAACTCATTCACTAATATAATATTACAAGCGGGTTCAATATAATTTACACTTTAACTGCATACTTAACAAAAGAGTTCAAATAAGTTACTCATATAATTATCAAATAAGTTCAAATACCTTTCATCGTTTTCTTTTTGTCGCTGGTTTACTAATCTTTTGTGATCCCTCAGTACGATCATTTTGTTTAGTACGCCGACGAACAGATGGATTAATCCATATCCCCTCTTGGTGATCTTCTCGCATATACAATTCATCATCACTGATATCCAAGTCACCGTCACTATTTGTGGAATGTGAACCACCTAAGATAGGATTTCCTCCATCATCTTTATTATATAGGCCATCATCCTCAATACAAGTATTTTTGTTTTCCGATAAAACAATGGACCACCTCTTATCGACAGGATCGGTGACAAAAAACACTTGTTTAGCTTGAGATGCCAAAATGAAAGGTTCATCTTTGTATCCCACCTTTTCAAGGTCTACTCGAGTAAAACCTATTTCACTATCATCGACACCATTTTTATGGTCAACCCACCTACACCCAAATACAGGCACCCGAAACCAACTGTAATCCAGCTCCCATATACGTTCAATCACCCCATAATATGGCAAAGTGGCATAGATAGGGCTATTATCTTTCGCACTTGAGATATGCATTGCTTCAGCTACAAGACTCACCCCACTATTCTGCATTGTACTCCGTTCATCTTGGTCTTTTGTATAAAACGTGACACCATTTATACGATAACCCGAATGACAAAATACGAATCTGCCCGGGCCCACCGACAACCATGCCAATTTATCTGAAACTGAAAGTGAATTCTCATTTTGTTTCTCTTGAATACACTTTCGGAACCAATCGATAAAACTCTTGTTATGTTCTCTTGAAATCCAACTTTCATTTTTACTTGAATTTATTCTCCTAAGTTGGTCCTTGTGCTCTTCAACATATGGGTCAACCTCATCGGTGTTGTGGAGCACATATAGGTGTGCCTGATCCTTTTGTGTGCTAGGAACACTCACTAATTGCTTTCCAATTACGCTTTCTCTTTCTGTTCCCCCCCCCCCCCAACAACAGGAGACTTTTGAAGCTCTGCAACGTTAGAATCATTCAAATATTCTGTGCAAAATGTAATAGCTTCATCAATTATGTACCGCTCAACAATGCAACCTTCCGGCCGGCTACGATTTTTCACATAGCCTTTCAATACCTTCATATAACGCTCAGCCGGATACATAGATCTCATAAAAGCTGGTCCACAAAGTTGTGTCTCTCTAACCAAGTGAATAGGTAGGTGAGTCATTATATCAAAAAACGCGGGTGGGAAATACATCTCAAGCTCACAAAAAGTGAGGACAAGTTGTTTCTGAAGTGCAGGCAATTGTTCAGGATCAAATACCTTGCTCCACATTGCTTTGAAGAAGAAACACAATCTAGTTATCGTTTCTCTCACCTTTTTTGGCAGAATGGCCCGTACAGCAATTGGTAGCAAATGATCCATGATTACATGACAATCATGAGTCTTCATATGCTTTAGCTTCAGTCCTTCATTGATACAAGACTGCTAATGTTCGAAGAATATCCTTCGGGAACTTTCACTCCACAAAGAAACTCACATAATGCAATTTTTTCTTTTCTAGATAGCGTGTGAGCTGCTGGAGGTAAATAAGTACGTTTTCCCTTCATTGTTGGTGCCAATTTACCTCTTATCTTCATTTCAACTAAGTCCAACCTTGCCTTTACTCCATCTTTTGTCTTGCCGGGCACATTTAGAAGAGTACCAATGACACTATCAAGTACATTTTTCTAAATATGCATTATATCAAGAAAATGTCTAACATGTAAAGATTTCCAATACGGCAAATAAAAAAAAATTGACCTTTTTTTCCACCCAGTTTTTGCAAGGCCACCTGCAAAAGTCTTTCCATACTTGATATCCAAGTCTTTTACATTCTCAAACACCTCTTCACCGGTCAAACACTTAGGAGCTCGACATTCTTCTATGCTCCCATTGAAAGCTTTCTTCCACGGACGATATCGATGTTCTCGATTCAACCATCTTCGATGCCCTTGGAATGCATATTTCTGAGAGTGTGGGAGTCTATATTGATCTGTACTCTTGACACATATGGGGCATGCACATTGCCCATGTACACCATATCCCTCGAGATTAGCTCTTGCTGGAAAATCATTGATTGTACCAAACAACATAACTCTGAGATTGAAGCTCTCTTTTCTAAACCCATCATACACTTTAATACCGGTCTCCCACAACTCCTTCAAATCCTCAATTAAAGGGGCCAAGTAGACATCTATATCATTTCCAGGTTGTTTCGGCCCGGAAATTAGTATAGGCATCATAATATGCTCTCGCTTCATGCATCGCGAAGGGGGTAGGTTGTAGATCATCAAAATCACCGGCCATGTACTATGTGAGCTACTTTGCAAGCCATGTGGGTTTATGCCATCTGTAGCCAATACAAGGCGTAAATTTCTTGGTTCTTCCCTAAATTCAGGGAAATCATTATCAATCTGTTTCCATTGAGGAGAATCTGAAAGACGTCTAATCTTGTTATCTTCAATCCCTTGTTCAAGC
This sequence comes from Buddleja alternifolia, assembly GCA_019426215.1. NCBI lineage: Eukaryota > Viridiplantae > Streptophyta > Magnoliopsida > Lamiales > Scrophulariaceae > Buddleja > Buddleja alternifolia. The sequence continues at coordinate 29,535,337 of CM033403.1, forward strand.
CTTCTATCAGCATACCATGTCAAGTCCTTGGCAAACGCTTCACTACTGTACATGCGTCTAAATCTAGGTATTATGGGCAAATACCATGCTGTTTTGACAGGAGCAGATCCATTCTTCTTGTACCGTGAGGTGCCACATTTGGAACACACCGTCAATGATGCATAGTCCTTTCTAAACAAGATGCAATCATTGAAACAAGCATGTATCCTCTTATATCCCATGCCAATTGCAGTTAACATCTTCTTAGCCTCATAAGTACGATTAGGTAACACATTATCATCGGGTAACATACTTTTTAATAGACCAAGTAAGTCTATGAAACTCTTATCACTCCACCCATTGTTAGCTTTTAACTTGTAGAGGTTTAGGACTGCTTTCAATCTTGTGAAATTACTACCACTATACAGGGGTGTCTTTGAATCACTTGTCAAATTGTCGAACATCTTGGAACAATTTCGCAAATCCTCCTCAATCACATTGGTCATCTCCTCCAAACGATCAGGCTCATAATCATCCATGTCAAAATCTACTGATCGATATGATGTATCACCCAAATCAGCTGAGGTGGCACTGCTTTCACCGTGTCTTGTCCATCGTGTGTAGCTTTTATCAATTCCATTACACACCAAATGATCTTCCAAGTCACGTGGACTAATTCTCTTTCCAAAACAACAACGTAAACACGGACAACTAATCCTAGTCGGATCCGATGCATGCTCAACCGCAAAGTCGATGAATTCTTTCACCCCTTTCCCATATTGCTCCGACATACGATCCGCTACAATCCAACTTCGATCCATCTAAATTCTCAATTAATTAAATTAAATAATTTTAATATCAGTTGATAGTTAAATTAATTAAATAAATTTATTTTTAATTTCTTTCGCATTATTCTATAAAAAATTCGGCAGAGTAACGACGCAAATATTTCTACCAAGTTCTCGACTTAATCTTCTCAGTGGGTTGTAACCAACAGAAGTCGAATCTTACGTTCCGCTAAAATCTCAACAGGGAAACGACGCAAAAAATACTACCAATTTCAACCACAACAAACCCAACACTCTAATCTTTCACCCACAACGAACACAAAATGATACAAAAATATTGATCACCAGTTGGATCACATAAAACATCATATTTCTAGCTAGCAACTACAAATATTGATCACCAGTTGGATCACATAGATCACATAAAAAACTACAAATAAAGCATCATATTATAAATATTGATCACCAATTGGATCCAAAAGCACATAAAACTACAAATAAATTAAAGCATCACGATATAAAGTTTTTGGAGCTTCTCGGTTGTGCAGAAAGCTGTGCGCGTCTTCACGAGAAAATTCATAACTAATTGTAGAAAGCTCGGATTCATGAACCGTTTTCTTCCTATGAAACTAGACACATGGGGCTATCCAAACATATATCTCACATACTCAGTAGATGACTACAAAAAAGCATATTTGTATTCAAAGTTAGAGAAAAATCTGTCAATTTTCAAAACAGCTGTGCGCGTCTTCACGAAAAAATTCATAACTCATTGTAGAAAGCTCCGATTCATGAACCTTTTTATTCATATGAAACTAGACACATAGGGATATACATACATATATCGAACATACTCATGAGATGCCTAGAACAAATCAGATTTGCATTCAAAGTTAGTAAAAAATCAACTAGAATAACAAAAATCCACTATATAATTTATAAAACCCCAATTAACATAACATGATATATATAACAACAATTAACAAATTAACATATAACCTACATTATATACATCACAAAATCCTAATTAACATAACATTAATATATAACAAACAAGAAATTAACACATAACCTACATTATATAAATTAAATCACAAAACCCCAACACCTATATACAAACATAAACCTAAAATTAATATATACATAATATATATATATATAACATAACATATATAAACATATATATATATATATACCTATAAAGAGAGAGAGGAGGAGTGTATGGTGGGTCACGGCAGCGGCGGCGGCGGCGGTTTGGGGTGGTGGTGGAGGTGGTGGCGACGGGACGGGGGCGGGGCCGGTCAGCTTGAGAGTGAGAGAGAGAGTATAGAGAGAGAGAGTAGAGTATAGAGAGAGAGATCGAGTGGAGACTTAGAGAAAAATAGAATGGGGCGGCGGCGGCGGATTGTGGTGGTGGTGGAGAGGGAGCGGGGGCGGGGGCGGTGGTGGAGAGTGAGAGAGATAGTAGAGTAGAGAGAGAGAGAGTAGAGTAGAGAGTGAGAGAGAGTAGAGAGAAGTGAGGGGGAGATCGGATTTTGGGGGGAAAAAAGGGGGGAATTTTATTTTGTTTTAATTACTTATTATAGCGGTTCGGGAATGAACCGCTATAACTGATTGCCAGTTATAGCGGTTCAGTACCGAACCGCTCTAACGGATTCCAAGTTATAGCGGTTCGGTACTGAACCGCTATAACTGGCATAAACCGGTTATAGTGGTTCGTTCTCGAACCGCTATAAAAAATATATATATATATTTTTTCGGATAGACTTATAATAGCGGTTTTTTATCGAACCGCTATAATAGGATTGGTCCTATTACAGCGGTTCGATAAAAAACCGCTGTAATAGGTACCCGGTTAATATCCTTTATAACGGTTTACTTATAAACCGCTGTAATAAGTCTCTCCGTTCAGCGGTTTTCAAAAAACCGTTGTAAAATGTGCGCTGTAACTGGTCTTTTCTGTACTAGTGGCACTTCAAAGGTCATACGAAATTTATGAACAAACATTAATATTCAAATGTATGCAATAATGGCATTAAGACCACAACCTATCCAACTTCCTGCTCATGTAGAATCACTACTACAGAAATGACCTATATATTACAGCGGTTTTAACCGCTGTCATAAGTACCGCTGTTATATGGTTTGGACCTATTATAGCGGTTTTTAACCGCTGTAATAGGTCACCCTATTACAGCGGTTCCATAAAAACCGCTGTCATAGGGTCGACCCTATGACAATGGTTCCGGCCGGAACCGCTGTCATAGGGTTAAAAAAAAAAATTAATTCGAACCCTATGACAGCGGTTCCGGCTGAACCGCTGTTATAGAATTAATTTTTTTTTTAACCCTATGACGGCGGTTCGGAAGGAACCGCTGTCATAGGGTGGGATTTGTTTTTCTTTTTTTATATTTTGCTTCCTGTACAGTAATATTCAATCAACCAACTAACAAATTCCAGCTGCACAGTAAAACCTATTCAACTTAAACAACAAAAACCCTAAACTTCAATATTAATATAATCTCTTTCCTCCAACAACAAAATGTTATAATCTCCAACAAGTGATCACATGTTAATTTACAATCAACTAATTAAATTACTCATGACAATTTAAATACAAGAAATCAAATCACAATTTACAACAAGTCACAATGTACATAAAATACATTACCTAATTTCTAAGGAGCTGCTAAGAAAATGTAACGTGCCACTTCGCAGCGTACTTCATCAATTTGCTCTTCAGTATAGAAGGATTGAGAATCATGAAAGTACTGCAAGATATATATAAAGATTAATTGCAAACTGAAATGACGTTTCAATTACCTACTAAAGGTTTAATAACTTCAAAAGGAATAGAAATTAAGTATATATTAGGATTATGCATACCGCTGTTGGAATTATAGATTGTCTGTGGCTAATAACCTCTTTCATGAATCTCATAACGAAGTAGCCACAATCCACCTCGTTTGTCTGCCGGGGGCACTACCAAAGTAATCAAAGTTTCGTTGTATTAGAACACTAACTTCTATACGAATATATAATCTCTTGAAATTATAAAACGCTAACCTTTATTTTAAGCCATTGACAGACGAATTTTTTGGATTTCTTGGATTGGTTGTTGCAATTTGCACGAAATATGTGCACAGCTCTATAAAAAAATATAAAAAACAAGGAAATATGTCAAAAACAAGGAATTATGTGAAATAAATATACACTTTTAAAAAATATTAAATATAATGAATACATTGATTGAATGAAAAACTTACTGATTGATTTTTTGTGTCATATCATCTCGGTATTCCGGCTCACCATGCAAAGAATCCAGATAGTAAACGACCTCTTGAAATGGATCAATTGCAAGCAACAACCAATGTCCCCTACAAAGCATTCAAAAGATAAGTTCAAAATTTGTTTTGTGTAACTAGTTTTACAAATTAAAGTTGAGTCTTTAGTAGCTCACCCGGTGTTGTAAAGTGCAAGAAATAACTTATTCGTTTGTGCACTCTGTATCATAGCACGTGCTATGTACTGCACTTGTTGAATTTGCGGGCTTGTTTCCGCAGATATGAAATGTGGGCTAAGGAACCCGAAACTTGCTTCTTTCCCTTCGGGGATCACGTACTTAAACCACAAACACCTAAATTGAGCATAAAAAATGAATTTCGAGTAACGAAAATAATCGTAGTTCAGATGCAATAAAATAATTAAAAAACTTACTTTATGTACGCTGTAATGATAGAGGCTCCCATCTCTTTTTGATGCAGAAGGTGACAGATCTCCTCCTTTCCAATATACTCTGGGAATGCAAAATTCATAATGGGTTCCTCGATGTCTATAGTGATCTGGGCACTAATAGACATCATCTTCATGTACTTTCCCAGAAATACTAGGTCATCAGGGAGTCCATCTAGTTGAAGGTCTGCATATCTGTCACCTTCACGTACAGGCTTGGCCACTGGAAATTTTCCTTTGACAGCTGACTGCTTCGACGTCCCTGATTTCTGGTTTCCAGATGATTTGGATGGTCCTAGAGACTGTTTAAGCAAAGAAAATAAAACATGAACGTTACACACCAAAGTATATTTAGTAATCTCAAACAAATTGTTATAATTTATTAATGACTAGCTATTAATTACATACCGGTGCATCAGTGGCAATGACAAGACTCGCTGGCCAAGCAACAAAAGTACCCAGAACACTAGAAATGGTGAACATTTCATCATTGAGAGGGACGGGTAGGGGTGTATCCGCCTCAACTGCAGTGTCAATGCGCACTTTCACATGGTTGGTGGCTAATGGACAGTTGTGAAGTATTCTATCAGTCACCGGTCGATTGTACATCTGTCCTTTAGCCACCACACGATATGACGGTGATGAAAGTGCTAATTGACATGGAGTGATAACCTTTATATATATATATATATATATATATACACAACATTATATTAGAAAGTTTTGTGTGATTTACAGAAATAGAGAGTTGCAAGTTATATGATCAATAAACAAGTTCAAATCATTACCTCAGGAAACATCTTATGAACTGGTTTTGGGCTGCTATCTTTCAAGGAAATCACGTCATCTTCATGTGGCTGACGCGAGTTAGGCGCTTCCAAAACATCAATTCGTTGTTGCATGGAAAGCATAGTTTTGGGGAGGTTTTTCACCATGTTTCTCAAGCTTTTGATCTCCATTTCTGTAGCAGGCTTTGGATCCTTAAAATAGTTTCTTTGTGAGACCCCAAAGCCAACACCCCTAACGCGACCCGGATGCTCCTTCTTTTTAAGAGCTTTAGCCAATAGGTCATCTCGACTCTTCTCATTTCCACTATGGCTAGTACCCTCTTGTGAAATGCTCTCCTGTAATAATACATTTTAAAAAATAAAAAAAATTAGTGAACTTTGTTCTTTCAATAGTATTTCAAAACAAACATACAACACATTATAGAGCTAAAATTGCAGATAACTCACCATTTCATTCACTACTCTTCTAACATTGTCGTTATCAATTTGATTTGTTTTATCGGCACGTGCAATCCTCCACACGAGTGCTCGTGTCACCTCTGTGCAATCGGATCCCGCATCCCTTCTTCTATTCATCTATATTTTCATTAAAAAATATATATTTATTAACATAGAATTTTTATTAAAAAAATTATAAGGATTCACTGCTAAATGAACTACATACCTCCATTTGCTCCACAAGAGCATGTCTAAGACTCGCTTTCCGGTAAGGATATTCAGGTTCCTTTGCTCTTTCCTGATTTTCTCTACTTAGTTTCTGTTTATTACATTATCAAATTATTAGCTAAATATAAACGCAATAACCAACAAATGAAACCGTAAATTAAAATGACTAGCTACCCGAAAACCTTCGCCTAGGTGAACGGTTAAAAATGTCGTCCAATCGGCTTGAGATATCTCATATTGTGGGGGTAGGTTGTCATTAATATTTCCATCATCATCTCGCACCCACTTTCTATTCAAGTAGCTCCTGAAGTTACGTGCTAGCTTCCCAGCTTCTGCTAGTATGTACTTTTGTCTACTTTCTTCAATATCAAATGCCAACTACAAAAAATAAACAACAAAGTATATATAAAATTATAATTTAGAGAATATGATAATACATTAACACTTACAAATATGATAATATCCAAATTACCTTTATTTCATCCCAAATGTTTTTTTTTATTGGTGATGGGACTTTTCGCCAATCACTCATGGTAATCGACACCTTCTGCCGAATCTGCACGCCTATATAACGAACAAATATTGATTTGTTTGGGTTAACTGTCTGGCCTCTGTCATTCCAGCCGACGGGTAGCCTTATACCTTGACTCCTGGCTTTGACAACTTTTTTCATAGCCGTGATACCTCTCCGTATCTCATTTTCATGACGGCTATCTGATCCATATACATCATCTTCAGAAAAACTACTAGTAGGATCTGAAGCCATCGACCTACAAAAGCCAAAAAATACAGAAGTTAGATTCATATAAATTTGACAGATTCATTTGGCAATAATAATTTTAAAATAGAAGTAATAAATACAAAAGTTAGGTTCATTCCCATTATTCTAGAACGTAATTATCCTAAACCACAAAATAAACAAAATTTAATCCCCAATTAAACGTAATTAACCCTCAGCTAACCCAAATTAACCTTAAATTCAGTCAAACCCTTATTTCCCTTAAATTTTCCACAAAAATAGGCAAATCTCAAGAATATAAATTTTCTAGCAACTAAGTATAAATATTGATCAAAAAATAAGTCTATCATACAATTATGAAATAAGTTCAAATACCTTTCATCGTTTTCTTTTTGTCGTTGGCTTAGCAGTCTTTTGCTTTCCATCGGTACAACCATTTTTTTTAGTACGCTGACGAACTGATGGATTAATCCATATCCCCTCATGGTGATCTTGTCGCATATACAATTCATCATCACGTATATCCAAGTCATCGTCACTATCAATTGATTGTGAGTCACCTAATGAGATAGGATTTTCTCCATCATCTTCATTTTCTTCATAATCATCATCAATACAAGTATTTTTATTTGCCGATAAAACAATGGACCACCTCTTATCAATAGGATCGGTGATAAAAAACACTTGCTTAGCTTGTGATGCTAAAATGAAAGGTTCATCTTTGTATCCTACCCTTTCAAGGTCTACTCGAGTGAAGCCTATTTTACTATTATCGACACCAAGTTTATTGTCAACCCACCTACACCCAAATACAGTCACCCGAAACCAACTATAATCAAGCTCCCATATACGTTCAATCACCCCGTAATATGATAAATCGGCATAAATAGGATTATTATCTTTCGCACTTGAGATATGCATTGCTTGAGCTACAAGACTCACACTACTATTCTGCATTGTACTTCGTTCATCTTGGTCTTTTGTATAGAATGTGCGACCATTTATACGATAACCTGAATAACAAAATACTAGTCTGTCCGGGCCCATCGACAGTCGTGTCAATTTATCTGAAACTGAAAGTTGTGGATTCTCTTTCTGTTTCTCTTCAATATGCTTTCGGAACCAATCGATGAAACTCTTATTATGCTCTCTTGAAATCCAGCTCTCATTTTTAATTGGATTGAATCTCCTAAGTTGGTTCTTATGCTCTTCAACATATGGGTCAAGCTCATCGGTGTTGTGGAGCACATATAGGTGTACCTGTTCCCTTTAGGTAATATGAACACTAACTAATTGCTTTCCAATTACGCTTTTTCCTTCTGTTCCCCCTCCCACAACATGAGATTTGGAAGCTCTGCAACATTAGAATCTGCCAGATACTCTGTGCAAAATGTAATGGCTTCATCAACTATGTACCGTTCAACAATGCACCCTTCCGGTCGACTACGATTTTTCACGTAGCCTTTCAATACCTTCATATAACGCTCAACCGGATACATGCTCATAAAATCCTGTCCACATAGTTGAGTCTCTCAAACCAAGTGAAGGGGTAGGTGAGTCATTATATCAAAAAAAGCAGGTGGAAAATACATCTCAAGCTCACACAAAGTGATGTGATAGGAGTCATTTTTACGTGTTATTAAGCCCCTTTGCGTTTATGTTTTAGGTTCATTTATCGCTTGATTTTGTCACTTGTGCGTTTAATTCGTGCATTAAGTGATTTCAGGCCTTAAGTGGATACAATCAAATAAAGGGTGGAAAAAGGACGTATAAAACAAGTTTAGGCCAAGATGTTTCACACCTCTACGACCAAACAAGCAAGAAACAAGCTGGAGTTAGCCAAAATCATATTTTAGTACCATTTCCGCACACCTGGGCGCCAAATCAGAAACAACCTCCACATTGGAACGTCATTTTGATATATTTAGAGACAGAATTGGATGAAGTGGCCTTCTACAAAGTTGTAGATGTATGTCTTATTTTCACATGGGGACTTGAAGCATCAAATTCGGAGGTCTGTGGAGAATTGTATGAATAAAACACTATCTCTGCGCTGGAAAACACGAAAGTGGCAGCTCCCATTCTTAGTAGGTGGAAAACAAGAGAATGGTAGTTCACATTCTTGGTAGATGGAAAGGAAGAGAATGGTAGTTCACATTCTTGGTAGGAGGAAAGTAAGAGAATGGTAGGTGGATAACAAGAGAATGGTAGTTCACATTCTTGGTAGATGGAAAGCAAGAGAATGGTAGGCGGAAAGAAAAGAGAATGAAAGCACATGTTCTTGGTAGGTGGATTTTTTGGCTATAAAAGGAGGATTGAAGACCATCCTATAACACACTTGAAAACACATTCCCCATTGGGGGAGCCTAAACACATCCTATCATCTTCATCATCCTTAGATTAGTTATGAAGATTATCAACAACCTCTGAAGGTGAAGAAATCAAGAAGCATGGAAAAGACGAAGATCGAAGTTCAACCATCAAAAATACGAGGGAGTTTCTTAGATTTAGATTTATTTTTGTCTATGAATATGAATCTTAATTTAAGTTCCTATCTTTTATCTTTTATGATGAAATAGATTCTTCGAACTAAGGCCATGTTGAGGCTAAATTATGATAATTGAGTTATAAATTGTGTTTTTCATATTAATTCTATTGTTACTTTGTGTCTTGATCTTGTTTGAATGCATCATATGCTTAGCTACCATATGCATGATTTATTGCTTAAATTATTCGTTCGAGAGAAGTTAATTTAAGGTGCAAAGAGGATCATCACATAATCCGTAAAAAATAGGGAATTGCCCCTAGAGATAGGTAGAGATTCCCGGGTGCAGTTAGCCGGATTAATCCGGGGAAATTCTAGAACTTGAATGCATGATTGTTGGTTAGATTCTCGGATAGACATATCTAGAGAACCATCAATTAATCATAGGATTATTACAGCCGAGAAATCGGGTAGTAATTATTTAAGGTTTTTTCCACCAAAGCAACATTAGTCTAATAATATGAGAACATGTTTATAATGAAAATTGATTAATTTATGCCAACAAATGTGTCTTAGTTGCTCTCTTTCATAGCTATCTTGATTTCGACATCTTGTTTCTTATATCTTACTTCCATAATATTTTAGTTAATTCTTGTTTTAGTTTAAGTTCTTCAATTGCTTTAAAATCATAAACTAAAATACAAGTCCTTGAGGTTCGACAACTTGGACTTTATTGTCCACTTTATTACTACACACGACCAGTCTACTTGCTGTTTAATACACGTAAGGATTTTTCGTGTCATGATGACAATTTGTTTTTGAAGTGCAGGAAATTGCTCAGGATCAAACACCTTGCTCCACATTGCTTTGAAGAAGAAACACAATCTAATTATCATGTCTCTCACCTTTTTTGGCAAAATGGCCCGTATAGCAATTGGTAGCAAATGATCCATGATTACATAACAATCGTGAGTCTTCAAGTGCTTTAGCTTCAAGTCCTTCATTGACACAAGAATGCTAATGTTTGAAGAATGCCCTTCTGGAACTTTCACTCCATTAAGAAACTCACATAATGCAATTTTTTCTTTCCTGGCTAGAGTGTGAGCTGCTGGAGGCAAATAAGTACGTTTCCCTTTATTTGTTGGTGCCAATTTTCCTCTTATCTTCATTTCAACCAAGTCTAACCATGCCTTTACGCCATCTTTTGTCTTTTCGGGCACATTTAGAAGTGTACCAATGACACTATCAAATACATTTTTCTCAATATGCATAATATCAAGAAAAGTCTAACATGTAAAGACGTCCAATACGGCAACTCAAAGAAAATTGACCTTTTTTTCCACCCAGTTTTTGCAAGGCCACCTGCAAAAGTCTTTCCAAATTTGACCTCCAAGTCTTTTACATTCTCAAACACTTCTTCACCAGTCAAGCACTTAGGAGCTCGGCCTTCTTCTATATTCCCATTGAAAGCTTTCTTCCACCACGATATCGATGGTTTCGATTTAGCCATCTCCGATGCGCTTGGAATGCATATTTCTGAGAGTGTGTCAATCGATATTGATCTGTACTCTTGACACATATGGGACATCCACATTGGCCATGTACACCATATCCCTCGAGGTTTGCTCTTGCTTGAAAGTCGTTGATTGTTCCAAATAACATGACTCTGAGATTAAAATTTTCTTCTCTGAACCCGTCATATACTTGAACACCAGTGTCCCACAACACCTTCAAATCCTCAATTAAAGGAGCCAAGTAGACATCTATATCATTTCCAGGTTGTTTCGGCCCAGAAATGAGTATAGGCATCACTATATGCTCTCGCTTCATGCATCGCGATGGGGGAAGGTTGTAGATCATCAAAATCACCGGCCATGCACTATGTGAGCTACTTTGCAATCCATGAGGGTTCATGTCATCTGTAGCCAATACAAGGCGCAGGTTTCTTGATTCTTCACCAAATTCAGGGAAATCGTCATCAATCTTTTTCCATTGAGGAGAATCTGAGGAGTGTTGAATCTTGTGATCTTCAATCCTTTCTTCAAGACTTCTAACAACATGCCATGTCAAGTCCTTGGCTAACTCTTTACTACTGTACACACGCTTAAATCGTGGTATTATAGGCAAATACCACATGATTTTGACAGGCGCAGATCCATTCTTCTTGTACCATGAGGCGCCACATTTCGGACAAGCCTTCAATGATGCATAGTCAATTCTAAATAATATGCAATCATTGAGACAGGCATGTATCCTCTCATATCCCATGCCAATTGAGGTTAACATCCGTTTAGCCTCATAAGTACGATTAGGTAACACATTATCCTCAGGTAGCATGCTTTTTAATAGACCAAGTAAGTCTGTGAAACTCTTATCACTCCACCCATTGTTGGCTTTTAACTTGTATAGGTTTAGAACTGCTTTCAATCTTGTGAATTTACTACCACTATACAGTGGTGTCTTTGAATCACTTGTCAAATTGTCAAACATGTTAGGACAATTCCGCAAATCCTCCTCAATCACATTTGTCATCTCCTCCAAACGATCAGGCTCATAATCATTCATGTTGAAATCCTGTGATAGATATGATGTACCACCCAAATCATCTGACGTGACACTGCTTTCACCGTGTCTTGTCCAACGTGTGTAGCTTTTATCAATTCCATTACACACCAAATGATCTTCCAACTCACGTGGACTAATTCTCTTTCCAAAACAACAACAACATAAACACGGGCAAGTGATCCTAGTTCGATCTGGCGCATGCTCAAACCACAAACTTTATGAACTCTTTCACCCTTTTCTCATACTGTTCCAACATACGATCCGCTAAAATCCAACTTCGATCCATCTTGATTCTGAATTAATTAAATTAAACAATTTTATCATCAGTTGATAGTTGAATTAATTAAATAATTTTTATTTTAATTTATTTCTCATTATTCTAGAAAAAATTTAGCAGAGTAACAACGCAAAAATTTCTACCAAGTTCTCGACTTAATCTTTACCCGGGTAGGTTGCAACCAACAAAATTCGGATCTTACGATCCGCTAAAATCCAATTTCGATCTTAATTAATTAAATTAAATAATTTTAACATCAGTTGAGTTGAATTAATTAAATTATTTTATTTTTAATTTATTTCCCGTTATCCTAGAAAAAATTCGGCAGAGTACCGTCGCAAAAATTTCTACCAAGTTCTCGACTTAATCTTCCCCCAAACTTGCAACCAACAAAATTCGTATCTTTCAACCACAACAAACCCAATATTCTAATCTTTCACCCACAACAAACCCAAAATGTCGATCTTACTATACGAAAATAATGATCACCAGTTGGATCACATAAAGCATCATATTTCAATCAACTACAAATATTGATCACCAGTTGGATCACATAAATCACATAAAACTAAAAATAAAGCATCATTTTATAAATATATATTGATCACCAGTTGGATCACATAAAGCATCATATTTCCAACAACTACAAATATTGATCACCAGTCGGATCACATAAATCACATAAAACTACAAATAAAACATCATATTTTCAACAACTAAGTATAAATATAGATCACCAGTTGGATCAATGTACCCTAAACCACAAAATAACCACAATTTAATCCCAAATCAAACGTAATTAACACCCGACTAACCCAAATTAACACTAAATTCAGTCAAATCCCTATTTCCCTAAAAAAATTTCAATAAATAGGCAAATCTCAAGAATATACACAAATATACATACACTCACACATACACAAATATATATATACACACACACACATATACACAAATATACATACACCCACACATATACAAATATTTATCTAACTCAAACTCTATACTCTAAGTGTGTGTGTATATATATATATATATATATATATATATTTATCTACAAAAAATTCCACTAAATGGAGGTGGCGGATCAGCGGCGGCGGCAGCGGTGGCAGGGTCCTTATATATATATATAGAAAGAGTTATATATATTATAGTATACATACATATATATATATATGCACATATATATATAGAGAAAGAGAGAGCGAGGGAGATACCGAAAGAGGGGAGCAAATGGCGGCGGTGGACGGCAGCCGGCGAGAGGTTGAGTAGAGAGAGAGAGAGTGAGAAACCGAGAAAGAGAGAGAAACTGAGAGAGAGAGAGAGTGCGAGAGAGAGAGAGGTGGTGGTGGTGGTGGAGGGGGTGTAATAGTGAGAGAGAGAATGAGAGAAGAAGAAGGGAGCGTCCGGGTTAGGTTAAAAACCCGGCCCCCTATGACAACGGTTCTGCTACGAACCGCTGTCATATGGTATTTTTTATTTTATTTTTAATTGTTTTTTATGACAGCGGTTCGAAAAACCGCTGTCATAGACCAGCTTTATGACAGCGGTTCACGGTCGAACCGCTGTCATATCGTTGTTTTTTTAATTTTTATTTTCTGAAATATTATGACAGCGGTTCGATCGAACCGCTGTAATAGGTCCGAACCGAGAAGCCCTATTACAGCCGTTTTGCAAAGCCGCTGTAATAGGGCTTTTTTGTAGTAGTGAATTTCAATTGTCAGCCAAAGAGCCCTACTAAATCGATTAACAAAAATTTTCAATTTTCTATCATAACTCTTAATAGCTAAAATCACTTCCTTCCAATCTCAGGGGAAGTCTCACTGTTAACCGTCCGTAACAACACGGAATCGAACAAATAATATAGTGAAAGTAAGATCGTCTCCACAGGGAAGGTTATCAAGTACCAAACAAAGTTTATCTTATTATTTAGACTATCGATTATCAAAGATTTGAGATTTTAACTAATTAAAAGCAGAAATTTAACAAGAAAATGATTTAATTGTAAATAACTAAAACAGATATGATTAAAACGAATAATCAATTAACGGAAGGCCTAGGGATTAAGATTTCATCAAAGTATTTCTATGAATTATTGACTTTTAATGGATTATCATTCTTATTTAAATTAAAGACCCAATTTCCTTAAATACACGAATACTCTCCCGAGATCTTCATGAGTACCCACCTAAATTAATTAACGTCACTCCCATGATCAAAAACTAATTTAGATGAATCCATTAAGTTCTATGAATATTGTTTACTAGTCTCATGCAAAATTACCAATATCCCTATTAAGCAATTTACACATGTCTATTAAATCCGAACCAATAAACTAATTCACCTCCCGGTACTTCTTAATTTATCTTAAATCATGCAATTGGTGATCAATCAATTACAAGCATTAAACACTCATTAATAGATAAACCAAACAAGAAATCACATCCATCAATCATCAATAATCCAAATCAATACACAAGACTACATCTTAAACCCTAGAAAATAATTTAGCTATACATAATTAAAGAAAAACAAGAAATAAATTGCATAAACATAAAGTTACTCATGTTCAACAATGGAGGATTGGAAGAATACAACTTGAGAAGATGAAGCTTTTCTCCAAGAACTCTTCTCCAAGAACTCTTCAAGATCTCTTTTCTCTCTCTAGAAGTCTTCTTTTTCTCCAAGATCTACTTTTATTGTGCAAGAATGAAATATTCTCCCACCTCACTCTAGCCTATAAAATGTTTTTGCCACTTTCTTTAACTAAAAAGGAGTCTTAGATACATAAATTATGCCCATCCAAGTCATAAAATCGGCCCACAAAAATATAAAAATCCGCAGCTGCACAGCTGTGCAGAATATCTGCACAGTTGTGCAGTTGCCTGTGCAAAAAATTTTCTCTTCATTTCTCTTTAACGAAACATTCTCGTTTGGCCTTTCTAATGCATTTCTTCACATCCTCTTGGATAGCCTTCATTATTCTCGTAATAAATACTCCTTCAACTCATCAAAATCATTGCTTTTATGCCTACAAAAGCATTGAAACGACTTAGAAATCAAAATACATAAATTAGGCTAAAAATAAAGGAAAAGACTAACAACAAGGCATAAAATAAAGATAAATGTGAGGTAAATCATAATGAAAATATGTAAAATATGAGACCTAACACTCACCATCTTCTGATTGTGATTTTATTTCTCTACCCTTTACAATTAAAAATAAGTAGCAATACTCCAGCTATGTCTTCTCAATTGCTCAGATGTTAATTTTATTTATTCAATACGGTAACTCCATTTGAATCATTATAGTAACTCCTGGATAATGATTAGGCAAATTAAAAATAATATAGGGTTGTTACAATTACTTTGGCTACACCAAAAGTCCATGTGATGGTTATAAATTCTACCTAATTGTATGAAAAATCAAAGAGACTAACCCAAATATTGCACCTTTCAACTTCCACAACTCCTAATTGTATGATACTAATAACAGATATTAGAACTCATTTAAAGTCATGTTAAATTCCCACTACATCACTTCCTCATCCAAGTTAATCTTTCCATCTTCCCACATTACAAGGTAAAACGTATTCGTCAACTTGGTTAATTAATAGTTTATATATTTAGTATTGCCACTCTCTCTCACAATTTATTACAAATTATAATTGCCATTATACTATGTGTGTATGTTTGTGTGTATATATATCATTAGATAGCAACTTCATTGCACAACCGACATACTAAATTTGTTAACAATGGAAATACCAGAATCTCCAATCATCCCCATTGGCTCACTGTCCGTAAACCAAAAAGATGTGGCAATCCAAGTAATGGTCCTACAACAAGGAATTTGCAAACCATCCAAGGAGAATTCGAAAAGCATAAGAAAACTCATATTTGTGGATGACGAGGTAATTTATTCATTCACTCGATGTACTCATCTATTAGACTATGTGGCATGTGCTAATAAATTGCATTTTAATACTTATCTAAATGGCATCATAGTAGATATTTACTAATTCTTTATAAATATAATTCTGAAAGTAATCATCAAAACAAAATCTGTTGTTCTGCCTGTACATCGAAAATGACCAAAAAAATTAGACACTGCAAATAAGCCTTTAGGTGTTTATTAGTCAATTATCTGCGTGATCTAATTGTGATGAAATTTAGGAATTAAAATTATGTATGCTTTTCATTGATCTACCTGCCTATTAGAGACTAAATAAATTAGAAACCTGTTAGGTGTCGAACGTACAAAAATATTTCCTACTCCTAAATTTGCAGATAGCGATAAGCAGGGTCGAATCCACAGGGATTGGTTCAGATTATTTCTCAAATTGCTAATATTAAAATAAAAGGGGGGGATTTTTAATAATCGATTAAACTAAATTTAAAATAAATAACAGAAATTATTAAAATCAAGAGATGCAAAATTAAACAAGTAGAATAAATCAATATGTAGTGAGATTCTAGCCTAAGGACTTTTATCCGTTTTAATTCTATAATTTGATCATCAATGCAAAGATAATTCAATATTCTTGAATAAATTGGCTATAGTTGTTAACAAGCTCTAACAACCTCGTTTCTCCTTATTTTATCGATAACCAAAACAAGCTCTTTGATTTTTTCCCTTATTAATTGAATAACCCTAAACAAGCTCTTAAGATTTAATTCAATAATAGCTTAAGATTAGAGAAACACCAATTCTAATTAACAAACTCACAAGCTCGGTTCATTTAAATTAGATTACATATTCCCATAATAACAATCGAAAACTTGTCCATAATCAATGTTATTAATCGCTACCAATATTAGAATTGACCAAACAATTACGGATTTGGGATTCTAACTAGCTATATATTATTCCAACAATTAAATAACCGGCCGAATTACTCAATTAATTGAAACAATAATATCAACAAGCATAAAGAATATGTAAATATTCAAGAATAAAGAAATATAATATAAATTAGATCTCACAAATTTTTGTAGAATTAAAACTTCAAATATCCTCGGCTAGAACTTGATTTTTTAGCAATACATCTCCATGAAAGTAAAAACGCAGATTTTCCTTCTCTTCTCTTGTACAAAACGTGAATAGTGATTAAAGTCTAGAAGAGCGAATGAAATTTCAGCAATAACTAATTATCTAAGCCTAGCCAAAAGACTTCTAACTAAAATAAAACTCTATATCTAATGGAATAAGGAAATTAACTAATAAGACTCCTAAATGAAATAGGAAAACTCCTACAAAATAGGAAGACTTCTGCAACTTCATGTGTCTTCTTCTCTTTCTTTCTTTTCTCCATCTTTTTTTCTTCATTTTCCTTCTTCTTTAAAATTTCACCTATTAAAATAAAAAAACATAATAAATATCTATAATTTAAACTCAAATACTAATAAAAGAATAAAGAAAATATATGTAAATTATGCATAAAATGCACACTAACAAATTCCCCCACACTTTAACTCTTGCACGTCCTCGTGCAAAGACAAAATACTCAAAAATAAAGAAAAATAAAACAACTAAAACTAACCACTTTCGTAGGTATCACAATTGCATTTAGCGTATGCAACAAGCCTTTAAACCCCTAGGTTACCCTAGTGGACGAGTTGTGTCTCGTGAGGGTTTGCAGACGATATACCCACAAAATCGATCTCTCAGTGTACAACAAATAAGTCAAAGAAACTTGTTTTTCTAAACATCAACCCTCATCATCAAAAATTTTAACAAAATTCTTTAAAGATATCCATCATGCCTCAATTATAACTTTCGTATCCATACATACTCTTCAAAAATTCACAAAAATCCATGACTGCAATATCACGTATACAACATTCAACTCGCATTATCCATTTCTATCTCCTCAAGCATTTTATAACAAATTTAGCACCAATATCATACTTTTATTTACTTTAAGCAATTACTTGTCTTTTGACGCGAATACAAACATTGGTCATGAATGCACCCGGTTACTCAACAAGTTTATCATTTATCATTTGATACCCTCTTATAGCCCTATCAAGATACTAACACAGTAGCAGGTTTGGGCCGATAGATCCCAGACCAGTTGGCCTTAGGTTACCAAGCTTGAAAACTCCTCAGGCTTAATCCCTTTAGAGTAGTTAGCCCCAGGCGCTACAAGAGGTTATATCATACACATTTTAAGCACAAATTACTTCATAGGGTCTTAATACCCATATTTTCAATTCATCATCAATTTAATTTCACTAAAATTAATACCTAAGAAAATATCAACGAACTTTGCGAGTCAAATATCACATACACAATTATTCCAAATTACAAACTTCCGTAAATTTCTCAAAGAAGCATGTACTTCAACAATTGTAACAATATAAGCATGCTTGACTTCTCTCATGAATTTCATCAAATTTCTCAAATCAAAAGAATTGATACTTCGAAAAAAAAATTACACTAACTTAACTCGTTGCACACTAAGAGAATTATACACACATCACGACAAAGGATTTAACCCCTTCCCCCACACTTATTGCATGCATTGTCCTCAATGTATGAAAAGAAAAAGCACAAAGGGAATAAAAAGAGAGGTAAAGGAACGGGACTCCCCTGAACGTAGGTGTGTGAACCCGAGATCAATCCGGTGAAATGTGGAAATGAGCTGTCGGCCGCGGAGCTCGTGGCGGCTGATGTGTAGCTGTGGTGGTGACAGGCGAGTTTGCCGTCGTTTTCGACCGTGGTGGACTCGTGGCGGTCGGATCTGCTCGTGGGAAGGTTGGATCGGAAGAAAGGGGTGGCGGTTGCTTCCTTCCCATGGTGGTGGTTGTGATATTTGAAGAAGCTTCAATGGTAGTGGTGAAGATGATTGTGATGTTTAAGTTTGCTGCAAAGAAAAGAATTTGGGGAAGAATTAGGTGTAATGGGAAAGAAAAGAAGGAAAAGAATTGTGTTGAGAAAAAAACGAAAATTTTAAATTTTTTTTTATTATTATTTTTATTTGTTGTTTGCCGAAATTTTCCAAAGGTTGAAGTGTGTTTAATTCAGAGTGTGACTTATAGTTAGGCGTGGGCACGCCTAATTTTGAGCCATGAATTATTAACAATGTGCACAGTTAAACAGATTGCAACTTTGGATAAAGCGTAGGCACGCCTAATTTGAAGTTGTAATCTGTCAATTAAATTTTTTTTTTTTCGAAAATTTTCTAAGTTTAAAAAGTGTCCCCGTGTGATCTTGTATGTGTTTCCCCTCAAAGAAAAAGTGAAATAAAATAAAATAAAACAAACAAAAATATAAAATTTAAGAACTAGAAAAGGTAAAATCTTGGGTTGCCTCCCAAGTAGCGCCTTTCTTTAACGTCTTTGGCTAGACAAAGTCGCGCTCAAGTGGTGTAATTAGGAGATTCTAGGTCCACTTCGTCCACATTATGCGTTTGAAATCCTTCGTAGAAAGGCTTTAAGCGATGTCCATTCACTTTAAACATTTTTCCAGTAGTCGGACTTTGGATATCAACTGCACCATGGGAAAACCGTTAACGACAATAAAAGGGCACCCAACGTGAACGTAACTTACTGGAATAATTTAAGTCGAGAATGGAAAGAAGAACTTTCTGTCCTACAACAAAATTCTTTCTTGAGTTCATCTTATCACGAAATGCTTTCGTTTTCTCTTTATAGATTTTCGAGCTTTCATAAGCATCATTCCGGATTCTTCCAACTCTTGCAATTGTAGCTTCCTTGTGACACCAGCATCATCCAATTTCACGTTGAAGTGCTAATCGCCCAATATGCTCTATGTTCCAACTCAACGGGAAAGAGGCAAGGCTTACCGAAAACTAACGAAACGGGGACATACCGATGGGTTTTTTGTAGGCCGTACGATATGCCCATAGAGCATCGTCGAGTCACGTACTCCAATCTTTCCTACTTGGATGGACTGTCTTCTCGAGTATTAGACTTGATTTCTCGGTTAGAGATCTCGGCTTGCCCGTTTGTTTGGGATGGTGGCGGTTGAAACTCGATGAGTAACTCATATTTCTTGAGTTAGGGCCTCATCACTCGGTTGCAGACGTGAGTTACCCGATCGCTTATTATGGCTCTTGGTGTTCCGAAAACTAACGAAAATATTAGACTTGCAAATCTAAACTACTGTAGCACAATCAGTGTCGAGTAGCTTTGGGCTTCAACCATTTGGAAACAATACCAAGCAAGGAGTATGTAAGTATTGCCAAAGAAGAGGGGAAGGAACCC